>JAOTQK010000001.1:2693901-2706520 GCA_025642025.1 Rhododendron ferrugineum
GTAAAAGTGGTGTATAACGCGAGTTATGTAGCAAACTACTGCGTAATTGGTTCGTTTTGGATTGGTTTTGATGATGTAGAGGCTATCAAAACTAAGGTTTCGTATGCGAGGGAAAAAGGGCTTCTGGGTTACAAAGTATGGCAAGTCCCCAATGATGACAATTGGGTGCTTTCCAAGGCAGGTAAAATTTTATAGCTACATCATGTAGTCGACCCAATTTACTTGGACTTAAAAGCTCGGTTTGATTGGTTTATAGCAACGTCTTCGGTTCAAAATCTGATTGCTATCAAAAAACATTTGATCCTTTTGATGGCAGTCCATGGAGGGAAAATGTTGTTGCGTCGAAAATCCCGAATCAAATGTTAGAGATATTTCACAAAAGAGTCATGATAAACAAAAACTAGAATCACTAGGGAACACAATTGTCGTCAAGAGGACTATCCCCGAGAGCCTCTAAGTATAGTTGAAAATAATTTTGGGCAATATATGATCATTGTGTTTTTCCATTGGAACGGTTAAGAGTGTTCTGTTTCTCTTGTCTACTGCTAGATTGTCTTCTCACATTTCTCTCTAATGCACAATTTCATAGCACAAGAAGATGAGAAAAATCCCGGGAACAAGAGACACTTCTTGTTAATCTTGCTTCCAACTGCAGCTACAGTTACCCTACTAGTTTATGCGACGTGGTATCTGCGTAAAAGAGCACGCAGAAACAAAGGTAAGTTCTTCCAACCGATAAAACTTTGTGCATAAATCATTTCCCTTCACCCTTTTAACGTTCCACATGTTTTTTTCATTGGTTACAGGACGGATGGGCGAAGGAAAAGAATCGCAATCTTTATTCAAAACTACTATGGCATCTGCTGGAAACGCAAATGCTCCTAATTTGCTAGTATTTAGACTCACTGACCTTGTAGAAGCTACCAATAATTTTTCGTTTGAAAATAAGCTCGGAGAGGGTGGATATGGACCTGTTTACAAGGTAAAACTATTTGTCTTTGCATAAAATCGAGAAAACAAAACTAAATACGCGGTGTCTATTTCGCCTGCAGGGTGTATTACATAATGGACAAGAAATAGCAGTAAAGAGACTTTCAAAGACTTCTACACAAGGATTTGAAGAGTTCAAGAACGAGGTGATGCTTACTGCTAAACTGCAGCATGTAAATCTTGTAAGAGTTCTTGGATTTTGCATCGAAAATGAAGAACAGATGTTGATCTACGAATACATGCCGAACAAAAGCCTGGATCATTATCTCTATGGTTAGCAATCTTTAATGCTTCTAAAATAATGGTGAACAATAATTGAGTGTGGTTTTAACATGAGGTGTCACATATGTTTTAACTATCCAAATCTCTTTCGCGTAGATCCAACCAGGGGATTACTTTTAGATTGGGAAAAATGAGTTCAAATCATTGAAGGGGTGACTCAGGGTCTCTTGTACCTCCAAGAGTACTCAAGATTGACAATAATTCACAGGGATTTGAAAGCGAGCAACATTTTGTTAGACAACGAGATGAAGCCCAAGATCGCGGATTTTGGCATGGCTAGAATTTTCCAGAAAGATGAATTCGAAGCTAACACTAGCCGGATTATTGGAACGTAGTAAGTGCCTTGTTTCTTACAGTACACATCTAGTCTCAAATATTACCCATCTAGTTTTCTCTTCTTCTTCTTTTTACTTACGCAATATTGCAGTGGTTATGTACCTCCCGAATATGTAAAACGGGGCACATACTCCACCAAATCAGATGTTTATAGCTTCGGAGTTCTTCTTTTACAAATCATTAGCGGAAAGCGGAATAATTGTTTACATGGCCTTCATGAAGACTTAAACCTCCTAGAATATGTAAGTGATTCTGAAAACTGTGACATGGATATTGCGAATTGATTTCCTTCCAGTGAACTCTAAAGATGGACTACCTTCAAATACTTCAGGCATATGATTTGTGGAAGTGTGGCAATGGCATGGAGTTCATGGATCCATCGCTCGACGATACATATTCATCATGCAAATTGATGAGATGCATGGAAATAGCTTTGCTCTGTGTCCAAGAAAATCCAGCCGATAGACCCTCCATGTTGGAACTCTCGTCGATGCTGAAAAACGAAATTGCGGCCATGAACACTCCCAAGACACCTGCTTTTTCTACAAGAAGAGATGAAGATGAAGTTCAAGAGTCTACAATATCTCAACAAGAAATTTGGTCAGTTGGTGATGTATCCTTTTCCCAATTAGTAGCACGATGAAGGTTTATTCTCCTCCTTTTGCTCATGTCTAGAGTAGCCCCCGTAATAGTTCATTTTTTTTGTGAAATTTGAATAAATATACTATTCCCCTGTGTATATTGTTAGAAATAGAACTCGTGTTGCTTCAATTTCCTAGTGGGTGAGTTGGCTCTGGCATAAGCATTGCTCACAAGCAGGTTGCATAATAAACACCATGCCTAAAGAAAATAAGAGAAAAGGATCAGCATTTGCTCACAAGCAGGTACATATAGTTCATCAAAGTTTCAAGAACACATGAGCTAGCCATCGGCAATGATGTTTACTCTGGAAATTTTTGTCATGATTCTTTCACCAGGTATAGTAATCAAAGAAAAGGATCAGCGATTAAAATGGTTGAAATTCCTCACCATATTAATCCCCGGCGATTGATTAATCGAAAACCAACTTTGACAGTTGGATTTGGAAGGCTAAATTCAATTTCTTTTTTTTCCAGACCAAATTTTTTTTTTTAAGGGCTCAGTTAATCTCAAAACAGCCTTTTTTGCTGGGCACTTACTGAAGCACTTGAATGAGCTCTAATGGTTGGACCTCTCTTGGAACATGCTCGCAGGGGAAATATTCCCTCAAACAACTTATGAATAATCTTAAGCAGAATCAATTGATGGAACGAATTCCTCGTGGATAAAGTTTGACATATTTTCAGATGATTCCTACACTGTCAACTTTGCATTATGCGGAACTCCATTATCATCTAGATGCAAAAACCCTACCATAGCGCAATTGAGGTTCTGACAAGAGAATTCAAGATTTCCAAGGGTTAGGCTTGGAAGTTAAGGTCTGAGATTGAGATCATTCCCAATCGTCAAGAGCACTTAAGTATCATCGCTCAATAGCTTCGATCTCAGCTCAAATGAATCTCAATAGAACAAAGCACAAACTATTCAGGTGCTCTTGAATAGCTTAACTTCCACACCTTGGTCACAGTTTCACACAATACTTCAGTAGTTGCTCTTAAATATCACCGCTCAATAGCTTCGATCTCAATCTTTATTCTTGCACCCCCCTCGCGCCATCGCCATTGTGCATGTCTCTTATGTCCACAATTGTAGAAAGTGCTATGGACGACTGAACGTTTTTTTTTTTTTTTTGAGATTCATTTGGACGACTGATCAGTGATCACGTATTAAAGATGTTGAAAAGAGAGAATGGGAAACGCTGTAGTGCACCAGCCACACAACAACATGTACTGCAGCCGATCAGGCCATCCATCTCGGCACTAACGGCTCGGATTTATTAATCCAAGCTCCTATAAATCCGAGCCATCCATTGTCGAGATGGTCGGCCGGATTCGCCGCACTACACGTGTGATACCTTTTGATCACATGAGATCGAGAGAGAGTTGGAAACCTCAATAATATTCCTGAGAGAGAGAGAGAGAGAGAGAGAGAGTTGGAAACCTCAATAATATTCTTGGTCCTCATTCTCAGCCCAAAATATGGAGTAATAGTACTAGTGGATCAGCACGACTTTTTTCCTTGGGACTATTTTGTTTTTTTGGGTCAGAGGAAGTAACAAGTAAAACAGAATGCCAAGTCCTCAGGATGCAGCTACATATAGTTCAAAGGTTCATTCATGAACACATGAGCTCTAATTCTCCCTCCTACTCTTTCTTCCTTCATTAACAAGTTCTTCTTCAAAGGCCCAGACCAGGATCAAAGCAGGTTACCGGTATTCCGGTAGCGACTTGCCAATTCCCGATACAGACTCAACTCTGTTCACTCACTTGACATGTGCTTTTGCACATATCAACACTTCTACTTATGAGCTCTCAATCTCACCCTCTGATGAACCATATATTTCCACCTTCACCGATGTCGTTCGACGAAAGAACCCAACAATTATAACACTTCTGTCCATCTTGGCTGGAGATTCAAACATCTCAACCTTATTTTCGATGGCTACCCAACCCTCTCACAGAAGTAGTTTCATTGAATCATCCATACGAACAGCTAGGCTTTATGGGTTTCATGGCCTGGATCTTTGTTGCGTCAAACCGGACACAAGCACCACCAAGATGGAAAATATGGGAATTCTCTTTGACGATTGGAGAACTGCGATAAATAGGGAATCAAAGGACTCCACTTATGTCACGAATTACTGCATTTCTGATTCGGTTTGGATTGGTTATGATGATGTGGAGGCTATCAAAACTAAGGTTTCTTACGCGAGGGAGAAAGGGCTTCTGGGTTACAAAGTATGGTAAGTCTCCAATGACGACAATTGGGTGCTTTCTAAGGCAGGTAAAACTTTAAAGCAACATCATGTAGCCTTAAGCCCCAATCAATTGGGGCTTAAGCCTCGGTTGTCTTGTTTGGTTTAACACACTCCAATAAAGGAGGAATTTACTTACAGCTATGAAATCAACCGTCGATGTGAACTGGCTATATGAATATTTTAACCCCTATTTTGGAGAATAGAAAGCCCCAAGTTAGGGATATTGAATCAAATAGTCACTTTTAAGCAAAAGTGAGATTTTCACATACTTTGCTGCACTCTGCTTGTCCAGAAGAAATTAGGTATGTCGAAAAACTGAATGTAAGAGTTTCTAAAACATACTATCACAAATGCAATAAAACTACTACTGCAGCTCAAGAGGAAGGAAAAGATCAAGGAAACAACAAAGTGTTATGGGCTATTCTGCTAGCTACGATTGTTGTAGTCACTCTCCTACTCCGGACTCTAACGTGGTATTTCCGAAGGATATTGTTCAAATGGAGAGGTAACTTGATACAATGTTGGGAGTTCATGTCACCAAATTATTTGTCAACACAACTATAAGGAGATTGACATTGTTCATCTATTTTTTTTTGTAAGGAAAAACTAAGAGTCTGACATGTTCATCTTGTACAGTTCTGGTTACGAGGATAATTGCTATCCGGGAAAAATCGCAATAGCCAAACCTGAAAGCTTTTGGTTTCACTGACATCAAAACAGCCACAAGTAACTTTTCGCATGAGAATAATCTTGGAGAGGGTGGTTTTGGACCCGTTTATAAGGTACTATGCAGTTGTTCATCTTTGTATTTCTATGTGGTGTCCTATACACGCATTCAATCTTTTACTAGGAAAATTGTCGATATGTACATATCACCCTAAAATTTGTAGTACTTCATGGGCAGAACAAGTTTTGTAGTTCTAATGAAGCTAAGTGGTTAAAATAAAGAATAACAACAAAGGAAAAACAAGGAATGGTGTGACTTTCTTTGAAGCTAAATATGTTGGGGGTCATTTAGTTGCCAAAGGGAAATTATGTCCCGCATTTCAGGTTTATATGGAGATCTAGAAGCCATAAGTAGGAAGAATAATAGCACAGGTAACATTCCTTTCGCTAACCATTTCGGCTGAGTTCCCTTGGCTGACTTGCTCTCAAGTATCCCTCCTTTTCGAACCAATGTTACACTTGCTGCCACTGATTTCCTATAAGAGAACTGAGAAGGTGTTCTTCAGTTCATTTTGTTTCCAGCCCTTGTATGCAGCAATTTGTCTACTATGATGCTAAGGGTAACCCTTTCATTTTGCTTGAAACGCCTGCAAATATAATTAAGATATCAGAGGATATATACATTACACTGTTTCCTACAATTATTGTTCTTATTTTCACTAATCAGCCATTACCGGCTTATTGTCTTCTGGTTCCTTGATCCATCTCTATCTGCCTTATCTTTCCTCTTCTTTGCCTTGTAATTTCTTTAAACTGTGTAAATTTCACTAAGAATTGAGTTGTTTTCTGATCAAAGAATTGAGTTGTTTCGTTTCCTGTCTAACACCCCTTCTTTTCAATAGTATTGATCAAGAAGACAAAACTTAAATCCCCAAACTCCTCACGTTGTTGTCAATCGTTAACTTGTGCTTTCCTAGTGATAATTTTGACAAGTCTTGATAATTATTCATTTGTATTCAATAGTTAACAATTTAAGAGCGTCGAGTACGAATGTCTAGGTGGGACAAGTTCAGTTTAGTAGAATTTGCAGTAATCCTCTTTGCTGAAAGGCATCGCAAGCGTAGCTGTCTTCCGAATTTTTAATACATCGCAAGCGTAGCTGTCTTCCGAATTTTTAATACTAACTAGGTGAGATTTTGCAGGGTAAATTGCATGACGGACAAGAAGTTGCAGTGAAGAGACTTTCAGAATCTTCTAAACAAGGACAAGAGGAGTTCATAAATGAGGTTAGACTCACTGCAAAACTTCAACATGTCAACCTAGTGAGACTTTAGGATTTTGTACTGAAAGGGAAGAAAAGTTGTTGATCTATGAGTACATGCCTAACAAAAGTTTGGATTTCTACCTCTACAGTATACAATCCCTTGCACTCCCCCTTCTATGGTAATTGGCCGTTGTTCTCGCATCTTATCGTTTTATTGGCTTATTTTATGTTCAAATCTGACACATTACTCGGACACAAAATAAGCAATGAGACGATGAGATATGATAACCAAACGGGCCCCAAAATCAGTAATTTTTTTGATGCCATAGCAAACTCTTCCTGGCTCATACCCTCTCCCAGTATTGCTGCAGTCCTACGATTTTTGTTCCGTTTTTTCTCCCAAGTCCTAGGATTTTTGTTTAAAATGAAAGAACAAACACTCTAAACTACAATGCCAGATTTCCAACTAAATCACAAACAATCAAAACTACAGCCACGACAGAAACAGAAGAATTGCAGTATCACAAAGAATATGAGCCAACTTGAAGAATTTTGAAACGGCAGGTGGCTACTTTAGAACTTTTACCTGACTTACTGAGAAGTGACTTTATTATGATTTAGATTCAGTTAGACAGGCACTGTTGGATTGGGAGAAATGGGTTCATATCATTGAAGGCATGACTCAAGCGCTTCTGTATGTTCAAGAACATTCTAGACTCACAATAATCCACAGAGATTTGAAGGCTAGCAACATCTTTCTAGAAAACGACATGAAACCGAAAATTGCAGATTTTGGTATAGCTAGAATTTTTCAGAAAGATGAACATGAAGCAAACACCGGTCAGATTGTTGGAACATAGTAAGTATGACAATTCTCTAATCTCTTAGAACCGTATTATAGTAAGCGAAATGTCTATGTTGACTTGAATTGCAGCGGTTACGTTCCTCCAGAGTACGTAAAACGAGGCATATACTCCACTAAATATGATGTTTATAGCTTTGGAGTTCTACTCTTACAAATTATAAGTGGAAAGAAGAATACATGTCTATATGGTCCGGACAACAATCTTAACCTCCTAGAATGCGTAAGCAATCACTTTCCTATCATGAGATTCAACTTTCGTATATCAACCCTTCAAAGGTTATATGATAAATTTCTATTGGCAGGCATACAAGTTGTGGAAAGACAGCAAAAGCATGGAGTTCATGGATCCGCTAATGGATGACACGAATTTGGCATGTAAACTCATGAGATGCATTCAAGTCGCGCTTTTGTGCATTCAAGAAAAATGGGAAGATAGGCCATCAATGTTGGAAGTGTACTCAATGCTAAAAAATGAAACTGAAGATGTGCCCACTCCTAAAAGGCATGCTTTTTCAACAAGAGAAGATATGGATGAAGAAAATAATCTGAAGTCAAAGGAAGAAATTTGTTCGGTTAATTTTGCAACTATGTCCCAAGTCATGCCCAGATGACCTCTATCTTTAGCTCTTTCATTATGCAAAAGAGTAGTTCTATGGTCCGAGAATTGTGGAAAAACAACAACAAAAAAGCGGTTCATATAGTTAATCTGCTCCAAATATCCAAGTGGATATGAACTATTCAATGTACTAAGGAATAAGATCCTCTGTAGACCGCGAGGAATTTTTCAGTGCCGGGCGGGCCGGGTATTGCCCACGTGGCACCCGCTCGGCGCATCCAAGCCGTCCGATACACTTTTGGACGGCTCGGATTAAAACCTTCTCTCTCCTATCATCCCAACACTTTCTCTCTCCAAATCTGAGCCGTTCAAAAATGAAATGGATGGCTCGGATGTGCGAGCGGGCACCACGTGGTACCCGCTCGGCACTGAAAAATTTTCCGTAGACCGCAAAGGAATTGGACGGTCATGTTGAGCCTTTCATGAGCCCTTTCCAAGCCCGCTTTGATAATAGGAACCGTTCACTTTTAGGGCACTTCAAAAATCCAGGAAAACATCATGTTGATCATTTTGTTTGATATGCCTTCGAAACACATCTTTATTCTGAAAAAAAAAATATTGCAACGCTAGTTGGGAACCCATTTTTCTCAACATAGACATGATCAACATGATTTTTGATGGAGCTGATGTTCTTGACGACTTCCAAAAAATAAACGGTTTCAATCATCAAAGTTAACCCGGCTCATATACAAATTGGTCAGTCTAGGAGCAGGAGCAGGAGCTGGATCCATATACAAATTGGTCGGTTGTTAAAGCATCCAACTCCAAACCAATTGGCAAAGAGTGGAGAGACCGCCCAAGCTCATATACTAATTTTGGAGGAGATAATTAACCGATGTGGGACAAACTTCAACACTCTCCCGCACGTGCGACCCCTGACTCGCACGTGGAGAGGTAAACAAAGGATCCGGAACACATGGATCACAATGAAAGAAAGTGCAACTATGGCACAGACAAAGGGGAAAAGCCTCCGAAAATCTAGCTTTGATACCATGTTAAAGCATCCAACTCCAAACCAATTGGCAAAGAGTGGAGAGACCGCCCAGGCTTATATACTAGTTTTGGAGGAGATAATTAACCGATGTGGGACAAACTCCAACAGGTTTTGACCCCAATTATGAGAACGTAGACTTTTTAGCCAGCAAAATATAGTATAACTAGCACTAATTCAAAACACCACTAAGATTATCAACTTGACAAAGCAAATATAAGGGGGCAAAAACAGAATCTTCATAGAACCCAGAATCACATCGTAGCAAATTAGGCAAGAAATACTAAGAAAAAGCAACAAAATATAATCTACCTTGAAAAGAAGTGTGTTGTTCTGGGGATAAACAAGGTGAGTTTCTAGTCGACAATTGTTCAAATACATAATGTGCACCCACACAGTCAATACAGGGAGAATTTTCACCCACAAAACTCATCCCGCATTCAATCAAGCCCTATGTCTCAAACCTTCACCACAACTCAACCCTTCGAGTTGTGTCTTGTGTCGTTATCGTTACTAGGAGAAATTCTTTAGTGCCGAGCGGGCAGGGGACAGCTGGTGCCGAACGCGAATCTCGGCCTTCCAAACGTGTTTTGGACGGTCCAGATCGGTTTGGGTAATTTTTAAGTGTGAAATTACCAAAACACCCCCTCAAGCCCAAACAGATCTGGGCCGTCCAAAACATGTTTGGACGACCGAGATGCGTGTTCAGCACCAGCTGTCCGTGCCCGCTCGGCACTAAAGAATTTCTCCGTTACTAGACTATAAAGACCGGAAGTGATTAGTGCCAAAAATAGTGAAGACCGGAAGTGGTCCACACGGCCACATATTGAGACACTTTGTTGTGGTGACCAAATGGGTTTGGAAATTGATTTTGGCACCGCATTTTTAGCCATTGACATTTTATTTTGGCTGCTGATTTTGCCACTTTCTTTTTTGTTAACGCCACTCCCCTGCAAGTGTATTTTTGTACCAACTTGCAGGGGAGTAGCGTTAACAAAAAAGGGAGTGGCAAAATCATTTTCCTTCATTTTTTTGTCTTTTTTTCTCATATGAAATTACAACAATACCCTTTAAAGTAGATGAAGACTAACAAAATAAATGATAATTTGGTAATTTCACGTAGGATAAAGACAAAAAGTGAAGTGCCAATGGTTAAATTTAGAGTGCCAAAATCACCTAGTTTTATATCAAAAACCATGGGAGTCCATGTATTTATTAGATAAAGAGACCAACAGGCAATCTGTTGAAATTTCGTTCAACCTGTGTGTCCACAAGGAGGTCACATAATCATCTAGTAAGAGCATCTCCTGTGATAACCCAAATTTTAACTTTTAAAATTAAAATACGAAGCTTGAAAATTGTTCTTAAAATTCTGTCACTACAATTAACCTTTGAAATAATTTTTGTTATCTACACTAATTTTTGAATAATTTTCTAAGAACGAAGTCCGGACAACGTAACGGATTGAAGCCAAATACGGACCGACTGTATAGATATTTTCTTTCCCTAAACCGACTTGTATCGTCGGCAGATATTTGTTTGGCCAAATAATTTTCCATACCCCTTTTAAATGCTGTTGATATAAATAATTAGAGTGGAAATTGTGGAATAGAATTGGGCATAGTATTTTTCTGCCAGCAAATTCATCCATGGCTTTAATGCACAGACAAGTAGGTAGTTGTGAAATTATGCTAGAATATATTATAGAATAATTTAATACTATCTCCTATTGTAGCAACTTGCCGCTGTGCCCGAGCTGCGGGTCCACCCTAGTCTCGCTCCGATGATTGAAAGAGTTCACTGCGTAGAGCTCGTCGAGTAGAATTATGCAAAAAATCAGCTCAATTGGATATCATTAAGTGACTGATCGGAACCTTTTTATCTTGAACAGAATGGATCCGATGCATTGGATCAAATCTACTGTAGCTCATGGACCGAGAGTTATATGTGTTCCAATCAAGCACTTAATGATATCTAATTAAACTAATTTTTGGCATAGTTCTACTCGACGAGCTCTACGAAGTGAACACTTTCGATCATCGGAGCAAGATCGGAGTGGACCCGCAGCTCGAACACAGCCGCAAGCTGCTGCCCCTAAGGGACAGCAGCGCCCCCGCTTCCCCTTCTATAAGCTACTGAGTGCTGATGCCGTGAATGTCTCTCGGTAGTAGCAGCCCCTTTTCTTCGTTCAAATTCAGGTTCCGTTCGTTTAAGGTTTTTATTTTTAAATTTTAACTACTTACTTTTCGCTTTACAATACATGTAATTATCTCACAATACATCACTTTTAATTCAAAAAATAAGTAAATAAATACTTACTTTCCTTAACGGAACGGGGCCGCAATCACTTGCAAAAGCCCTAATAAGATATGATTAACAAACGTTGGCCCCATCCTCGGTCAAAATAGCTAACAAACGTTGGCCCCATGTAGTAAGTTATCCCTCCTTTCCGTGGAAGTCCAACCCATTAGCTTTGAATATTGGAACAACCCAATTAACAATTGTTAACTGCTAATACTATTATTGTCATCTCTTCAACATATGATAATGGAGCTTTAAGCCTCCAAATACCTACATGGCTACATCACAAAAATTAAGCGTTAAACTCGAAGTAACAATATAAATGAACTTAGCAATGATAAATTAGGGAGCATTTCGATTGAAGATGACAAGTGTCGTGTTTGGATTGCATAGGATTTGAGTAAATTAAAAACGGATCTCCAGTGATTTGAGTATGAGTTTGAGTAAAAATTTATTTCGGTAAATGATTGGGGATGTGATTTTTACTCAAATTTTGAGGTTAAGTCGATAATAGAGTTGGAGATGCCGTAAGAAAAGAGCCATTGACGATTGATCACGAACCAACAAGAGTTCACATTTACGTCAGGGAAAAAGAAAGACAATGAACGTTTAATTGACTTGGTAGTTGGTAGTCATTCTCACCCGGCCCACTACACAATAATTAATGCTAGGGAAGATGATGAATGTTTAATTGTCTTGGTAGTTGGTAGTCATTCTCACCCGGCCCACGACACTTTCCATGTGTGGGGGTCGTTTTGACGTATTCACAGGGACAGATAAAGATAATTTTCTCTCTCTTTAGAGAGAGAGAGAGAATTGGAGACATCAATGGTATTCTTGGTAGTCATCTCAGCTCATAAAATTATGGAAAAGTCTAACATTATTCACAACATGTTTAAGGGGCACTGTATCATTGGACGACGAATGAGATGTCATTTTACAATTCCCAATGATCAGTGTGTCTTTTAAGTCCTGAAGATGCTACATATAGTTCAAAGGTTGAAATCCACCTGAGCTCAAGGCATCTTCAAATGTTGTTCAACATCATTTCCCTTCTCCTCTTTCTTCCTTCGTTAGCGAATTCTTCAGAGTCTCAGACCTGGATCAAAGCAGGTTACTGGTTTTCCGGTAGTGAATTCCCGGCTGCCGACATAGATTCATCTCTGTTCACTCACCTCATATGTGGTTATGCATACATCAACAATTCCACGTTTGAGCTCTCAATCTTACCCCCTGACGAAACAAACTTTTCCAACTTCACCAATATTGTTCGCCGAAACAACCCAACAGTTACAACACTTCTGTCCATCTGGACTCAAAATCAAAACTTCGCAGCCTTCTTTTCAATGACTAGCCAACTCTCTCACCGAAGTAGTTTCATTGAATCATCAATACAGAGAGCTAGGCTTTAT
>JAOTQK010000001.1:2719067-2736517 GCA_025642025.1 Rhododendron ferrugineum
CTCTCTCTCTCTCTCTCTCTCTCTCTCTCTCTCTCTCTCTCTCTCTCTCTCTCTCTCTCTCTCTCTCTCTCACGGATTGAGCATTTGTTTTTTGAAAAATTAAGCCTGCGCAGTGTAACACGGGCTTATTACGCATGTATATATAGATACAAAGAGATACAATCAATTGTTGAATGTTTTTTTACATTTAAAAGAATTCTATGATACAGTGAAAGGCATCTTCTTAATTGGATTTTCATTTAAATATGATGCTTTCCCAACTATTAAGTAATGTGAGTCAACTTAATGTATGCTAGCACAGGATGACATTGGCATATAATGTCAACTTAATTCACGTCAGCAATGGATCGATGATATTGTATTAGGACGGCAGACTCTAGATCTGTTTCTGACTCTTTCGATTAAATGGTGGTTAAAGGAGGTTAAGTGTTGGATTTTGTAGTTAAAGGGGGCAATGTGTGGCCGGATGGTAGTTAAAGGGGGTTAATGTAATTTCCCCTTTTAGCAAAGGATATTCTTGGTATAGGATGTCAACTTTTCATGTCAGCAATGTATCGATGATATTGTATTAGGACGGCATCCTCTATGTTAAAATATCGAATCATATAATATGTAATTATATCCTGACGGCATCCTCTATGTAAGTAAGTTGACCCAAGCACTTGCTATACATGACATTTCTTATCTTATTCTATAAATAAGTTTAGGCAAGTAATACTGGTAGACCCAGAAACTTACGTTAGTGGTGCACATATTACTTGTGATGGTAAAGAAGAATTTTATAAGGAAAAGGATATTGAATTTCGGTTAAGTCAACTAACATAAATTGGGGGCCCAAGTTTAACTAGGGCCACATACATTGACCTATTTTTATCACGCCTCAATTAATGTACGTGGCCTTCCGATGATGTCGATGCAGGGAAGCGTGTTAAAAGAGAAGATTTAGTACAACAAGATCAAACTCACAAATTAATAAACGAGAGGTTCTTCCAGGCTGGCCCGCTTTGTATTAGGACAGCATCCTCTATGTTAGAATATCGAATCATATAATATCGTAATTATATCCTGACGGCATCCTTTATATATGTAAATAAGTTGACGCAAGCACTTACTATACATGACATTTCTTATCTTATTCTATAAATAAGTTTAGACAAGTAATATTGGTGGACCCAGAAACTTACATTAGTGGTGCACATATTACTTGTGATAGTAAAGAAGAATTTTATAAGGAAAAGGATAGCGAATTTCGGTTAAGTCAACTAACAGAAATTGGGGCCCCAAATTTAACTAGGGCCACATACATTGACTTATTTTTATCACGCCTCAGTTAATGTACGTGGCCTTCCGATGATATCAATGCAAGGAAGCATGTTAAAAGAGAAGATTTAGTACAACAAAATCAAACTCACAAATTAATAAACAAGAGGTTCTTCCAAGCTGGCCAGTTTTGTGGACCCCAGCCTATCCAAGCCCACTCGCAAACATGTGCTACTTTTCTAGGCCTTTTTCCCAATGCACACATGCTCCCCTGAATTCACACCCTCCAAAATATAAGATTCACCCATTCGAAGTGCCAAAATCATTTCTCATTCTTTATTTCTTGGTACTTTTGTTTTCATATGACATAAGTATTTTTTTTAATGTATATCGGCTGTTTTCATATGATTTGTGTTCATCTTGTTGTAAACCTTGACGCCATGTCCTTTCATGCAAGGGAAATTGTGGGGCTCCAATTGAGGTGGTTCGTTTCTTTGGTCTTGAGGTTCGAGATTGGGTCTTGGCCTTTTCCTTGCCTGCAAAAGAGAGCACGACTAGAGACCACACCGGAGGTCCTCTGGAATGGCCCTCCGGTGCAAGACTCAGTATACTTGCAGAGAGAAGTGAAAGACCAAAAGCTAGGGTTTTAGGGTTGTGTAGAATGTACCTATTCCAAGAAGGCATAATGACATATTTATAGGGAACTCCTAGCTTGGCCTCCAAGATTGTACGAACGCTAGACACACGTCGACTGACATCACCCTTTCATAATATTAGGGTTTCGTAACCGTTCGTGGGATGAGCTGGCATCTTCACGTGCTTTCATCATTACTTTGATAACCGTTCGGCTGACGTCACGAACATCATCATGGCCACAGAGGCTTCCCCCATGCAAGTGAGCTGGAATCCTGGTCCCCACACCTATTCAAGGCCGAACGTGGTAACCGACGGTCCAAGGGTCTGTGGATCGAACGAAATGCATTGATAAAACCCGATGGAGGCGTTGATGGTTGACCGTCGGTTTAGCCGAGGCTCATGATGAACGCCTCGGAATGTAACGGACCATCAAGAGCGGCTCGTAACCTCCCTCGGTACGGCACGAGCCGTAACGCTCGGCCTGCTACAGAAATGTAAGTGGCTAATCTATTCTGCGATCCTGCACATTTAGTGGACTTTCATGCGCAGAAGACTTATCAAGATTTTGGATGAATGGTAATCTGGCTGTTGTCAAAGTCTCTATCATGAATAAAAGCTTACTTTTTTTTTTGCCCCGACAAAAGAACATTTTATAAAAGTTCGAAAGTGGTACATCGAGGGGAAAAAAGGAAATTAAGAGGAAGTGCAACAGAACTGCTCAACCAGGGAAAAAGAAACTTACAAGCTACCAGTGGACAACCGACAGAGAGTTGATAGCTACCTACCAACTTAAGAAAGGATATGGTTTGTCTGCAAATCCAAACCTGGACAGCAGAGCTGCAGTCCAAATGATCGCAACTGTTGGTTAGCGTTTTTAATAGTCCAAATTTGTTTTGAATCTTATACCGATAATAGTATAGTTTAACTGGTAAAAGATATTCAACAGGTCTGAACTATTAATTGTTAAAATGAATTATCCAAATTGAACTATACACCCCTTCTCTATAGTCCGGATCCCTTAAGTAATACACAAACAGTACAATCTCACAATCTCATAGTCATTTAACCTTTTGAATCCCATCAAGAAACAGCTTAAACTCCTCTACCGAATAGATATCAAACTTAGCCTTTATCCACATAGTCACTCTTGTCTTGATCAAATCCACTACTTTGTTAACCTCAGTAGTTGCATTGTTGAAGATGTAATCATTTCTAGTCAGCTAGATGGACCAAAAAAAACTAACTTCAATTCCCAACAGTGTGTTGCAAAACATCTCCTGAGACCCCAGGATCTTACTTTTGGGGTTACCTGTATGAGAAGGTTGTTTCATATGCCAAGTTAACATGTAATTCTGGCTAACCTTTTGGGTAGTTGTTCTCTATTAATCATTCCTGATTTATCTTCACTTTTTCAACACTTTGTAGCTTTTAGAAGGTTGGCGATAGCATAGTCGTTGTGTCTTTTGTATTTTGTGGCTCTGTACATTATGTTCTGTTTCTTAAGCCCTAGTTTGGTCTTCGCTCGTCACCGGCGTGTCTTCATTATTGTAACGGTGACAACACAGTTGTACTTTTCTTTCATTATCAATGCATTTCTTGCTCTTCCTCTCCAAAAAAGAAGGTTGGCGATGGCATGGTATGCTTCTTTTCATGTTTGAACATATATTATTTCCCGTAAGTTCCTAACAAACATGTAATGATAGCATTAAAAGCCACATCAATCAGTAACACAATGTGTCTGATTTTGTTTATCCTTAGCAAATAATTGCGAACGTTATCTTCACCTTCACTTTCATTGGTTACTTAATTCTCACTTAGGTCCTATCAAGTTTGACCATAGTTAGCATTAAGAGAAACAAAATATGGAAATGAAAGCATTAAAAGCCACAAAATATGGAACGAGTAAAAAATGTGTGGGCTCACTCCTGAAAAATCCAAACAGAGATTTTCCTCGCCGTTCTTGCTCGTGTGAAAGTAGTAAAATTGGGATTGGGATTGGGATTTGGAGTTCTTTCAAAACCATAAATCAAAGAGGACTGAGTTAATTATCGCTACAATTAATAGAAGAAATCATTACGTGGAATTTAGAACATTCACCCACGGAACATGCCAGAGTCGAACGACTGGCATGTTCCGTGGAATTTCGAATCAGATGAGAACCAAATGAAATCATTACGGTGAATTTGCAATCAGATGAGAACTAGTCACCCGTCGACACACTAAACTTATGTTTAATTGTCTAACATGGCCACAAAACAGACACGATTCAATGCTTGAATGCCAAAGATTAAACTAATGTTTCTCGTAAGTCCCATTTCCCTCCCCCAGATCCTTTAGAATAACAAAGATTAGGGTTAACGAATGACAAAAAAAAATGCTTGAACAGCAGAAATTTACAATTGAATACTTCTTCATCAGAGCAAAACCGGCAAAGAAAATATGTTTGGATATTTCATGACTCCTTGAGTTGCAACCAGCAAGGAATAATTCCAAATAATTTTATCTTGTATCATGTCCTTGGTTTTAATGCTAACTATATGTGTTTCCGAGTTTAGAAAAAAGGCTAATTATGATTAAACATATTGGGACCAACAAATTAAAAAGAATCAATAAGAATGAAGGTAATGTTGACTTTCATTCAGTGAGCACATTAGGTTATAAACAGTCATTTAGGTAATTTCCAAAGAGTTAAATTTGGTTATATAGAATCTAAACATGCTCTTATATGTTAAAAGTTGGGGAAAAAACCAAAATGGTCCTTGTAGTTTAGTGTTTGTGTCAACTTGGTCCCCGCAGTTTGAATTGGCTTGATTTACACTCTTTAGTTTTCATTTTGTTCCAACTTAGTCCAATTACTAACTGCCGTTAGACTCCGTTAACCCCAGACAGGAATGAGTCCCTTTTCTAGGATTAAAATCGTAATCTGTCATTCTCCTGTTGCCCTAATATACCTCTGAACCAAAACACATAACCTCATTGTTCCATTCTCCATTTTTTTTCACGGCTTCCATTCTCCATTTGTCGCTCCTGGGATTTTACTTTCAATCGAAACATGTCTTGTTCGCCTTCGGGGGAAGGAGCGAGAGGGATTAGGGTCTGGATAAGTGATCAGATTCCTATGGATTGCGACGTGATTCTTGAAAAGAAAGGGAAAATGAGGAGTTTTGTGTTCTATAAAAGGGGTTCGGATATTTTTGAAAAATATTTGAATTTTAGAAAATGAAGTAGGTTTTATTTTAAAAAGGGACCGAGCTTTCATCAAGCTGCCTACATATTTCCGGGTAAAGAAAAATCAGGTCTAGCTGAAGTTCAGGCCACAAAAGATGTTTAGAAAAAAACTTAGAGTCTCCACCGGGCATAAAGTTTAGGTGTGCCTGGTCACCTCTTGAATATCGGAAGAATAGTTCAAGTATTTTAGAAAAAAGAACACGGGCCAGAGAACCCGGTTTTTAGAAAAGAGTGACTCCATTTTGCTTTTTAGGAAAAGGCTTTAGGTCTGCGAGGTTAGAGAAGAAAGGGTTCGATAATTCACTAGAAAAGGGATCCATTTGTGTCTAGGGTTAATGGAGGCTAACGGCAGTTAGTAATTGGACCAAATTGAAACAAAATGGAAACTAGAGAGTGTAAATCGAGACAATTCAAACTGCAGGGACCAAGTTGACACAAACACTAAACTACAAGGACCATTTCGGTTTTTTTCCCTTAAAAGTTTAATACAATCAATGACGTGAACCCGTGTAATAAATAAAGCAACATGTCATACATCGCCATTGCGGACTTCAAAAAAATTAAATTTGGTTAATTGTTAGTAAAATCCCGCTGCATATTTATACAATAAATGTAGTGTACCTAGACTTTTCGTTATACAATAGTAATTACAAAAAAAACTTAATAGTACTATTGAGGAGGATGGCTCGTAGGACCTATAAGAATAAATCAGCCAATATAATATATATCGTCAACTACGAATAACTTTATTCTAAAATGAAACACTTAAGAATCACTATAAAATTGAAAAATTCTTTCGATGTTTTTAATCATTTGAAATAAATCAAATCTTATGAATTTGCAATCAGATGAGAACCAGCTAGTCACCCGTCAACACACTAAACTTATGTTTAATTGTCTAACATGGCCACAAAACAGACACGATTCAATGCTTGAACAGCATAGATTAAACTAATGTTTCCAGTAAGTCCCATGTCCTCTAGAATAACATAGATTAGGGTTAACGAATGGCCAAAAAAAAATGCTTGAACGGCAGAAATTTACAATTAATACTTCTTCATCAGAGCAAAACCGGCAAAGAAAATCTGTTTGGATATTTCATGACTCCTTCAGTTGCAACCTGCAAGGAATAATTCCAAATAATTTTATCTTGTATCATGTCCATGGTTTTAATGCTAACTATATGTGTTTCCGAGTTTAAAAAAAAAAGGCTAATTATCTATCTAATAAAACAGAAGGGTTGTCCTACGTGGCACCTTTTGTCCTTGGTGGCATCCACCACGCACATGCACACACGTTCACACACGCCGGCACACACGTTCACTGTTCACACATAAAAAATGTGATTAAAAAATTAAGTGCTCTATTTTTCAATCCGGTTGAACCGGTGCGTAGTGCCGTAGGCACGGGCAAGCACTAGTGATTAAACATATTGGGACCAACAAATTAAAAAGAATCAAAAGAATGAAGGAAATGTTGACTTTCATTCAGTGAGCACATTAGGTTATAAACAGTCATTTAGGTAATTTCCAAAGAGTTAAATTTGGTTATATAGAATCTAAACATGCAATATATGACCAAAAAAAACATGCAAATCTGTGACGATTTTCATTCGTCTTCAAAGACCAAGATTCTTGTAGTGGTTATTTGCGAACTTCAAAAATGCTAAATTTGATTAATGGTTAGTTTCCGGCCGGTTATATGTTAAAAGTTTAATACAATCAATGACGTGAACCCGTGTAATAAATAATGCAACATGTCATACATCGCCGTTACGGACTTCAAAAAAATTAAATTTGGTTAATTCTAAGTAGAATTTCACTGCATATTTATACAATAAATGTAGTGTACCTAGACTTTTCGTTATACAATAGTAATAAAAAAAAACTTAATAGTACTACTATTGAAGATGGCTTGTAGGACCTATAAGAATAAATCAGCCAATATCATATAAATCGTCAACTAGGAATAACTTTATTCTAAAATGAAACACTTTGTAATCACTATAAAATTGAAAAATTCTTTCGATGTTTTTAAGCATTTGAAATAAATCAAATCTTTTGAATTGAATTGAATTTTTTTATAGAATCTTGTGGTTTATTTACTAAGATGACTCCATTAATTCCAAAAAATTTGTCTGCTATGAAGATGTGATTTTTAGATCATACAATAGAGTACTTTCGTGAATATTTTTTTATATATACATTTGAAACTAACCAAAAATTTTAAGTTAATTTTGTAAGTTGGTGTGAATAAATTGTGAAGTTATGTACATAATTCTTTTATTTGATTGAAAAATTACATGTATCTTCGTGACGGACTAAAACTTCGGGATAGAGATGAAGTATAGGCTAAAGATATACCCCCTTCATCCCATTTTATTATGCCGTTATTTCTTTTTTTGAGTAAATTAAATTTGTCTCCATTATCTCAATGACATGACAAGAAAAGTTGACAAAAAATCATTAGTTACAAAAGGGTAAAATGGTAAAATTGATACAAAATCAATGTACTCTTTTCGTTCCGATTTGTTTGTCCCTTTTTCGACTTATACATGTCCTAAATTGACTGTCCAATTTTAAAATCAATGAATGAGATTATGTAAATTTTCAAATCAATGAATCAGATTTGGTTTCCTTAATAAGTTGAAAATCCAAAATTGAACAAACAAATCGGAACGGATGGAATAATTATGATCTTTTTTTAAATTTTGTGAAAATCAAAATAAGCGTAACAAATTGGAACGGAAAGAGTATTAAAAGACCATTTGGGACAGTGGATTGGCTACGCACCGAAAACCAATGGGAGGGCTAAAAGATTACTTTGAAGGACTTACAAAAGTGCTATGATTACGTACTTTGGGAACAAGTCTTGCACGCGCGAATGCTGATGTGGCAATTTGTCCTGGAATGCAAGATTTGTTCTTAAATGACGTACTCATAACATTTTTGAAGGACATATTAGTCACATATATATATGTATATATATGTTCAGGGTGCTTCTAATAACGGCGCTTTTATTTTCGTTAAATGCAGACCTGGCTGTTGGCTGTTTGATCGGGTTTTGAATGGTCCAGCTTTTAATGAAACTTTTTCGAAGAAAAGTTAATTGTGACCGGTCATAAATCCTCTACTGATCCGGATCATTCGAAACACGATCCAACGGCTGACAACAGAAGTCTGCAAAATAACGAAAATAAGGGCACCCTAATTAGAAGGCTCATGTATGGTTGTATATATATATATATATATATATATATATAAAAACACACGCTAAAGGAAAAAATAATGTCAAAGTTGTTTTTCTTGGTGTCAAAATTCTAGTGCATAAAAAACATATACTCCGTATTATGTACAATGTAAGAGGCTTTTATACACTAAAATATTGACACCAACAAAAATAGTTTTGGAATTATCATTACCCTGTACTAATACAAATACCAGTTGGGGGAGTGAATTTGGCTTTAACCCATTAGAAGACCCTTGGGAGGCCTAGAAGAACTTTGTGCTATTTCCATCTTGACAATCACCACAAAAATTATACCATGCTCGGAGCAACATCTCCACCGGTGGTCAAAGGGGGTTTCTGGCCTGAATGGGACGCGGATAATTTCCCTCCCTCGGCCATCGACACCAGATTTTTCACCCACCTCTACTACGCTTTTCTCCTGCCCGACAGCAATACTTTTAAGCTCGTCGTCCAGGACCCGAGTCCGACGGCAGCAAAGCTCAGGAGCTTCACGGAGACGATCCACCGCAAGAACCCCCATGCCAAGACGCTCCTCACGGTCGGCGGGTGGAGCGCGGACGGGAAAAATGCGAATGTCTTCGCCCGGATGGCGGCGTCGAGGCAGTCGCGCGGGGGTTTCATCGAGTCGTGCATCGGAGTGGCGAGGAAATACGGTTTCGACGGCATCGACCTCGACTGGGAGTTCCCCAGAAGCCCAAAAGACATGAAGAACTTGGGCAAGTTACTGGAGGAATTGCGGGCCAAGGTCAACAAGGATAAGCACGATCAAACGCTCCTGCTGACCGCCGCCGTGGCCAGCACCGTGAAAATGAGCTACAGCCCGGAGGGGGCGACCCAGTCGTACCCGGTGCCGTCGATCAACGAGAACCTGGACTGGGTGAACGTGATGTGCTACGACTACTACGGGGAGTTCACCCCCAAGGAAACGGGCGCCCCCGCCGCGCTGTACAACCCGCGGAAGAGGATATCGACGAGCTTCGCGGTGGATGCGTGGATCTCCGCCGGGCTCCGCCGGAGCAAGTTCGTCATGGGCCTGCCGTTGTTCGGCCGGACCTGGACGCTCCAGAACCCGAGATTGAACGGCATCGGCGCGGCCGCGGTGGCCGTCGGCCTGGGCGGCCCGGGTGACGACGGGAAGATGAGTTACTCGGAGGTGGAGAAGTTCAACAGGGAGAAGAATGCGACGGTGGTGTACGACCCGGAAACGGTGTCGACGTACTCCTACGCCGGAACTGCCTGGATTGGGTACGACGACACCAGGTCGACCACGGTGAAGATACGGCATGCTCAGGACCATGGGATTCGCGGGTACTTCATTTGGAACGTTACCGGTGACATTGACTTGAAAATCTCGAAACAAGGTGAAAATAGTTTACAATTTCGACCGCTTATTGTTCCACCATTCCCGATGAATATTCATGCATGTAGGCTTCATTTTTGTAAACATTTTTTTTTCCTCTATTCGTTTTTTTTGAATTTTTGTTAGATTCGTATTATTTTTTTTGGATTTATTCGTCGAGACTCTTTTGTTCTTTTTTTCTGAATTTTTGTTAGATTTGCATCGTATTCTTTGGATTAATCATCCGACTCAACGAGATGAGTCTTAAAAGTAAAAAATTATAGAAAAAAGCAAAAAAAAAAAAGTTACGAAAAGCGTATCAAACAGCTGTTTTATTTGTCTAAATGATCATCTTATCTGAATTTTTACAACATAGGTCTATATTTTTATAGTTAAACAAAAAATTACAAAAAATAAAGATATGAAAATAAGTTTCAGACTTATAAGTTTACAAGAACACAGCCGTAGAGCAATAAATATTGGAATATGAAAATGTTCCTCGCACAATTACACGGGAGAAATTTTTCTTTAGGAAAATGATTTTAACACTCCTTTTCTTACGGACAAATCCCGTTTCTTCTTACAAAAAACACTAAGGGTCCATTTGATTAGCGAGATAATGGTAGAAAACGCAAGAAAGAGAAAAAAATATACTTTTTTTGTGTTCACTTAATAAGAATGTCCTAGAAAATGGTAGAAAATGAATTTTTCTGTACAACCCTCTAAAGCATGAGAGCTTGTCATACTTTTTCTCACAAAATGTACGGAGAAATTTTATTTTCTTGAGAAAATCTCTTACAATTCCTCTAACTCCCTTCTTTACCCTCTTCCCTCTACCTTTTCTTTTCTAATTTGGGCAATTTTCTTCCTTTTCAAAAAATAATATTTTATTTTCTCTATTATTTTCTTGCAAAACATTCATCCTAATCAAACGGATGTGAGAAAAAAAATTATATTTTCTTTTCTTTTCTTTCACTTCACTTTCTATCATTTTCACTTTCTATTATATTTTTCTCGCTAATCAAACGAACCCTAAAATAATTTTGTGTACAACTTTTGCTTTATCAAAATTGTTTCCTCTAAACTATGTGGACATGATGGTATAGTTTGGTAGAAACAAATTTGCCTTTATCATTTTTGTTATTTTGCGATCTCAAAACTTTTCTATACAATAATGATGTATTTGGCGAATCAAATACCTTTGTGCACGATTTTTCAATAAATTTCTCTATATTTATTATTCACATATTTTTATCTGTCTATCTATTTATGCTGCGGCAGACCCCGTACGTTCAACCGCAACTCGACGATCATTGATGGCCACGATATTGCGAAAACTAACAAACCAAACATATGCAAAAAATCAAACGGAATAATGGAGAAATCAAACCAGGAAAAAAAAACAAATAAAAGAGACCAAGGTATACGTAGTTCGGTTTATGGCTGTAAACCTACTCCACGGACAAACCACAAGAAATGATTTCACTATATCCTAAAAGCTTCACTCAAAACCCTTACCAAACAACCCGGACTGCATCACAACACTTCTGTTTCTCCTGTGAAACTTTGGCTACGAAATTCAGGTTTCCTGTACCCCAAATTCTCTACCTTAACTAAAGCTTGACGTCCTTTCTTTCATCACCCTAGACTCACCACTGGAGAAACGAACCCTAATCAAGAAATTGCAAAACAACCCAAAAATTGAAAACATACCCTAAAAGCACTAGGACAGAGACGTCAGACGGAGGATCCGAAGCCGAAAGTTATTTCCTACTACTTTCGTACTTCCTCCGTCCCAATTTACTTGTCGTTTTTGGAAGTTCGTGCCACTTTTCAATTAATTATATCTTATAATTTATATTGTTTTAGGTGATTTCGAAAATATTGAATTATAGAACAAATCGAGATCTATCAAACAAGATTCATATTGGATATAAAATTTATTATCATTTTAAAGATATAACTAATTTTTTAATTCAGTTAGAATAGAACTGGGACAAGTAAACTGGTACGGAGGGAGTACCATTTAACTTTCCTTTTCTCTACCTTCACAAATCGTTCACACCGAGAAACCACTTCTAGTGTAGTTGGTTGTCTTCTAATTTCCTTCTTCTATGGAGGCCTCAGTTCGAGCACCACTAACCCACGCTACTGTATACAATATTGGCAAAAAAAATATCGTTCATGCCAAACATTACATTAACACGCACTCGAATAAACATGATAGGGATGCATATCAAAGCTCATTTTCCACTTTCTTAGGCACCATTCGGATTTAATTTGTTCTAGGCAGTATTAATTATTGATCCTAACACTATTTTTTATGCTTGGTGTTGTGCAGCTTCATGGTTGTGGACTTAAAGTTTGAATTTCTTGCTCACGTGAGAGCATCGGTTGATGTCCGGTGGACTGTCTTCGTTTTCTGTTTAGATGTCGTTTGATCGATCTTGTTTTTCCTCTTTGCTTGTTTCATTTCCTTCCACTGCGTGTGAAGATGAAACCCAGGAGATCATGTAAGGGACTCCCCCGCCAACGGTACGCTGTAAAACCCCATTCGGCTAAATAAGCCAACTGGTTTATTTTCTTGTCTTTATTCAAAAAAAAATCGTATTTGTTAGTTTTTCGTCAATTTTTTGAGGATTATTGTATCGTCATGACAAGAGAAATCTAAAAAATAAAAAATTACGATCGAAACCTAATTTTTTTGAATAAAGACAAAAATAAGCCAATAAGTCAATTTTTTCGTCTTTATTAAAAATAAATTGGATTTCGATCATAATTTTTTACTTTTTAGATTCCTCTGATGTAATAATCCCCAAAAAATTGACGAAAAACTAGCAGATACGAAAAAAATTTGAATAAAAACAAAAAATGAGTCAATTGACTTATTTAGCCGAACGAGGCCCAAGTGTATTTGAGATTGTGAGTGAGTAAGTGTTGTAATTTTGTATGTTTGATTCCATAACAAGGGTTTGCCTATTTATATATGTTGTCCAATAAATAAAATGATTTTGTCTATATAAGCCAGTTTTTTTTTTTTTTTTGAATTTTATGTCGTCTTTTCAGAAGAACCCATTGGGAAATGTTCGAGGGCTGAAGAATGGTGGTACATAGGCTGTTTCTCCTTTGCTGGTAGAAGCGTTAGCTTCCATGCAAGTTCAGGCCCGTTCAGTTGCACGGATATGATGGAAAAATCAATTTTCCTGTAACTTTCTGTGTGTTCAGTTAATCATCTGGAAAGTTGTAGGACTCACAGTTTCAACTTTCACACTAGAAAACACTTTCTTGCAAAACAAGTCTTGCCAAAAGAAAGGAATTATTGTTTTCCTGTAAGATTTTTTGTCAAGAGAACACACACAAGAAAATAAATTTTCTTTTCTTTTATTTCACCACACTTCACTTTTCTTGGGAACCAATCTCCCACACAACATTCTCGACAACCAGAGACAGAACCAAGTTGGGGCTTATGGGGGCCAAGGCTCCCGTGTTGTTTTGGTTTTTTTTTTTTAAATTTTGATATTAATTAATACTCCCTCCGTCTCATTTTGGTTGTCCATTTTCATTTTCTGTGCCGTTCTTTCGACGCTTATATCTTCCAATATGAATCTCCAAAACTATGCAATATAGATCTTGTTTGATAGTTCTCGATTAGATTTATAATACAAAGTTTTCAAAATTATGAAAATATTGTAAATTGGGAGATATAAGCGTTGAAAGAACGGCACGAAAAACGAAAATGGACAACCAAAATGGGACGGAGGGAGTATTAGTTGTTTTTTATTTGTTAAGAACACCTAGATATTGTATTTTGTTTTGGATGTTATTTAGACATATAGATGTTTTAAGAATGTGTTCGTTTTGGGTCACAAACCCAATCTCTTTGTGCACGGTCTCCCATACGTTTTTCCTTCAATTCAATCTCATTTATTTATCTATCTCTCTCCACTCATTATTCAAAAAACTTCCATCAAAATCTAAACCGAAGAAATTATTAGATTCCCGAATCTTGAAATTTCAAAATCTTATTTATATTGTACAAGCTCTCTGCTCTATACAGGAAGAAGCCGTCTGATCGGATCTTAGTTCTGAAAAAATTACTTCGTCAACATGAGACAAGCTCTTTTAACATATTAGGACAATTTCGACGTAAATGGAATTTGCACATAGGCTAAGGGTGGATACGTTATCTGCAAATCCGTGAAGTCAAACATATCTCAATATATTTTTATCATTTTATGAGGTGTTTGGGACTATTTACAGTAATAATTATTCTACAACAACACTTAAACATACACCCAAATACACACCCACACACACAAATATGTGGGCTCCACACACACAAGCCCACACATTTGTGTGTGTGGGTGTGGTTGTAGAATAATTGTTACAGTAATTTATGAGGTCAAATGTGTAAGATACTTGTAATATATTGTTGCATTTTGTGGGGTGGGGTGGTGTTCAATCCGGGTTGAATTCTCTCTCTTGAATTCTTCTATCATAGGGGTAATTCCCTAGGATAGAGAATAGATTAGGTGTAACAAATGACAAAAAAAAAAAAAAAAGATCTCTTAGAATTCGGATGGATTGAGCTAGCCCCCTTCAGCCTGGCCCTATAAAAGGAGCAACTAGTTAGTGTCTAGCCGAGCAAAGGTGGCTGGAAGGCACTCTGATGACTAAGTTAGTGCTAAGCTGGAGAGAAGGAAAGCGCAGAGGTTAGTTCAAGAGAAGAAGGAATAACTCGCTAGGGTTTGTGACTCATTGTTGTATTTATAAGAGTGCCTTGATTTGGAGGCCAGAATAGGTCGTGCCAGGCTCACGCAGCAATGACGTCACCGACTACCATTTTCGGACAGCCACTTCATGGCTAGACGCCGTGCACGATAATCGCCAAGGCACTATGTTTGTCACGAAGAATGTGACCGACCACGCCATTTGGCAAGACTAGATTGGTGCCGCATGGTCAAGTTGTACGATTGTGGAGTCCCATGCTGTAATACGTTGCACGACCGTGCCACGTGGCAAGGCCAGAGTGGTGACACATGGTCGGCCCGTACTCTCATCTATGTTTTCGTACGCAAAAAAGGCCGTGCCACTTGGCGAGACCAGATGGGCGACCTGTCCGCGGGTCGTCGATGGGCTTTGGTCATCTGGACGATTGGGCCGGCACCGAGTTGGGCTTTGATTACCCAACCCAAATAATCAACCCGCTTTCCAGCCTACTACGGTATTCTACATAAATTTTCCACAACTAAGTGCATGAAATCACCCGAATGTTTTGGTCCTAATTTTTGTTTTGCAGGTTTATGGTGTGTTTGGTGTTGTTGGCGGTTGTGTATTCTTTGTTCCGGTCTTTGTTGTGTAATCTTGTTGGGTCCGTGTGTTGTTGCTAGGTTGTGTGCTGGTTGTCTTTTGGCTTTCTTTTCTTGGGTTGTCTTGTATTGATGGTGTGCTACTGTTTTTCTCATATTTTATGATCGGGGCGGTTCAAGGGATACCCAAAAAAACACCTAAAAAACACCTCAAATCTCAATTTCATAGTTTCCGATCAAATTTTTATGATCTGAACTGTTCAATGTGTGAAGAATGTGATTTTAAGCAAAATGTATGACCGGGAAGTACTTATTTTGAGCAGTTTTTAATCGAATCGTTTATTAAATCTAAGCTAAAAAATGCTCAGATCAAGCTTTCCGAGTCATTTTAATTTTTTGCTAATTTCTCGAAGTTACCCTTAAAATCACGTCCTGATCACATTAAGAGGCTCGGATTATCAAATTTTGATCAGAAACTATGAGGTGTTCTTTTAGGTGTCTAATTAGTTGTCCCCAGAACCGCCCCGTTTCATGATATTCTATTATGTTTGTGTTTCTAAAAAAATAAAAAAGAAATCACCCGAATGTGACTCCAAGATGCAAAATGGAACCGATTTTTGGTTTTGAGTCGTTATCGTTATTGACTACAAAGACAGTAAGTCTTTATATTGACTACAAAGGCAGGAAATGATTAACACGGCCGCATGTTGGGACAATTTATTGTCGTGACCAAATTGGCTTTAAATCAAAACCAAAGAGTTCCCAATCTTCGAAACTTCTGAGGAATATTACCAACACTAACTCAGGACACAACTGCATCTCGAGCCATTTAATGCATATGGGTTCAAATGCATCGAACGGTTCCGAACACAGTTGTGTGTTCAGAGTTGTGTATAAAGACGTAGGGTTCCGTTCAAGCCATGAGTCCACACGGAGGTCACATAATCATCTAGTAAGAACATCTTTCTCCTAAGATATTTCTCCTACTGTTAATTTTTACCCTCGTAAATTTTTAGTTAGGTTAATAAGATATTTTTGTAAATGGCGTTTTCACCTTCACATTGGCACTCCCACAAATGCATAAATAGCTCATGCAATTTGGGATAACCTTTTAGAAAGATATTTGGGTTAAGATATTTTTGTAAATGACGAGTCAAGAGTGATCACATACACGAAACATGTGGACAAGAGTTCACGTTTAAGTCGGGGGAAAACCAAAGATGACAGGATGATATTAGTGAGGAAAGTCTTTATCAGAATATTTTAGCTTCTCACTTTGGGCAATTAGTAATACTCCCTCCGTTTCATATTGAGAGTTCACCATGAAAAGTCGTGTTATTTTTCAAATAAAAAAATCAACTATTTTTGTGTATAATTTTTTGAAATTTTTTGTAATCTTTAATATGGTGTGAAAAAATTCGAAAAATTATACGTGTAAGTAATTGATTTTTTTTATTTGAAAAATGGCAAGAGAGGGAAAGTGAAACTCTCAATATGAAACGGGAAAATGACGGCCCGGGACATGTTTTGATAATTAATATCTGTCAAGGACAAGCTAAGAACATTTATTAATGCTGAAAATGTCATTGGCGGATATTAATTATCAAAACACGTCATTGGCCGTCATTTTCTCATATGAAACAGAGAGAGTAACTTTTCACTGGACAGCAATTTGTTTCATGTAGTTTGGCAAGGATGTTTTGAGTCATGGGTACAAGACCCTTTACACGCAAGGCCTATTGCTCATGCAATTTGGGATAACCTTTTCAAGAGAAGGAGCGAGAGAACTGTAAATTTCAATAATATTCTTGGTATTCATACACCTACACATTGAAAAGACAGATAACAAAATAAGAGTCTTTCCTCAAGATGCTACATATAGTTCAAAGGTTGTAGACCACATGAGCTCAACCCATCTTCAAATGTTGTTCAGCATCCTTTCCCTTCTCCTCTTTCTTCCTCCATTAGCAAATTCTTCAGAGGCTCCAACCTGGATCAAAGCAGGTTACTGGTACTCCGGCAGCGAATTCCCAGTTCCTGACATAGATTCATCTCTGTTCACCCACCTCACATGTGCTTTTGCACATATCAACTCTTCCACTTATGAGCTCTCAATCTTACCATCTGATGAAACATACATCTCCACCTTCACTGATATTGTTCGCCAAAAAAATCCAACAATTATAACACTTCTGTCCATCTGGACTCAAGATTCAAACTTCTCAACCTTCTTTTCAATGGCTACCCAACCCTCTCACAGAACTTCTTTCATTGAATCATCAATACAGACAGCTAGGCTTTATGGGTTTCATGGGCTAGAGCTTTATGGTATGGGCCCTTATGGTATCCAACCGGACACAAGCACCAAAAACATGAAAGATATGGGAATTCTGTTTGATGATTGGAGATCTGCAATAAATAAGGAATCG
>JAOTQK010000001.1:2737604-2759879 GCA_025642025.1 Rhododendron ferrugineum
TTTTGGAGTCATAAGAAAGACGGACTCCAGAAGTCTGACTCCAATTAATTGCAGAGCCTGAGGCTTCTGCTGCTTCCAGAGATGGATCTGGAACCATGCGAAGAGATGCTACAGGCACCTTTGCTTCTAGGCTATGAAGCACAGATACTCCGAAACTAGTCACGTACACGTATCGGATACTTTCCGGATACGGATACGCGCCCGATACGCCCCGATACGCATCGAATACGGCAAATAAGTATCCTGTAATAAAATTAAATGTTTTTATTTTTGGATACGTTTCGGATACGCGAGCGATACGGCCAGATACGTTTCGGGATACGGCAGGGTAAAAAATGAATTTTTTTAAAGATTTAAGAAGGAAAAATAGAACTATAGGGAGAAAAGTGTAATAAAATTATGAATTAGAAGGAGGAAAGTGTAATAGAACTATAAGGAGTATAAAATTCTTACGTCTGTTGGCAGACATACTCGACAATCGACATCCAAGCCCTAGAACTCGATCGATTCCTTCTCTCCCTAGATTGATTGAAGGCAGGTACACACTCACACACACACACACACACTCTCTCTCTCTCCCTCTCCCTCTCCCTCTCCCTCTCCCTCCTGATCGTATCATACTTACCCGGTGGTCAAATAATTTTTTTTTTTGTTAAGATTGGTTTTTCTTTTATTGCCAGGTTAACTTTGCTTTTTATAGAGAAAATACAACAGGTCAAACTAGTTACTAGTTGTAACTTCCTCTAGCAAAAGACAAAATACGGCAAACTAGTGACTTTTGGCATGTATTAGGTGTTGGATGCTTCGTATTAGTTTTTGTTAGGTTCTCTTTTGTTTGGACATGTGCTTAATGCTTGGTATTGGTAATTTAACCACTTTTTGACTTCTTGTGCCTAGTATGAGACTAATAATTATAAAAATATATAATTTGCACAGCCGTATCCCCGACGTATCTGTATCCTAGTTTTTTAGGTTTTGCCGTATCGCCGTATCCGTATCGTGTCGTGTCGTATCCGTATCCCGTATCTGTATCCGTGCTTCATAGCTTCTAGGTCTCGATCTGTTGCTGCTGGAGGATCTATTGTTGCTGGTGCTGGATAAAGAGGTTCAACCACAATAGGTGCTTCAACCGGGCTATGTCGGTCAAGTCAATTGGTCTGGACCTGCTATGCTCACTGGTCTTCCTTTCCTCCCGGCCTTCTGGACCTCCAGTCTCTTCCACAGTACCCCGCCAAGCTTTCGATCCGAGGCGCAACTATTGAGAACGGTCAAAGGTACAATTGAAATTCATCATTTGATCCCTATAGGGATAGAGGTTGCGAAGCAAGTGCTAGATAGTTAAACCTGAGGTTTTTATTACAGAATGAAGTCTTCAATGATCCTCCAGTCAGAACATGGGCGAACGTGACGGCTAAGGAAGAGGTGAGTAGAATGAAGTTCCACTAAATTCCACCAGATAAGAAAGATGGGGAGTTGTTAACTTCATGACCTCAAAATTAGCCAAGGTGGGCGTGCGCATGCTGCCCAGACATCCTGTTATTGGTTGAAAAAAATGTTTGATATTAGGTATGGCAGACATCACAGCCACAGTGCCACTGCCACAGAGTAACATAAAAACACGTATACCATCAATTCTCAACGAAAGTAACGTATAACTACCACAAATTCAGAACAAGACAAAGTTAATCGACTTGACAAAGCTAACATAAGGAGAAAAACAAATTCTTCATAGAACCCAGAATTACATTGTAGCAAATTAGGCAAGCATACAAAGCAAAATCAAGATAAGAGACTGTTGGTTGAAATGAAGGGTGTTGGTCCAGGGATAACTGAAGGGAGTTTCTAATAGACATTTATTCGAACATATTATGTGCAAGTGCAACCAAACAGTTAATACGACAAAATGGAGAGAGAATTTTCCGTATTGACCTTGGAAACTGAAGATGGGATTGGGAGCCAAATGTTGATCAGATTGACTTCGCCCATTGTCGTCGATTCAATGTCTACAATCTGTTGGGTTATCTGCGTATCTGAAACCATTTTACATGCCTCTTGGCCACGCGGAATGGATTCCGCCGCGCCGAATTGCACTTGGCCGCTTTTAATTACCGTAAAACGCTTGAAATTGCATATGGCCGCGAAATATTGAAAGCGGGATCACTATAAACGATTCTTTCGTGTTTTACATGCCTTTTGGCCGCGCGGAATTTCACTTGGCCGCTTGTAATTACTCTTGGCCGCAAAATATTGAAAGCGGAATCACTATAAACGATTCTTTCGTGTTTTACATGCCTTTTGACCGCGCGGAATTTCACTTGACCGCTTGTAATTACTCTTGGCCGCAAAATATTGAAAGCGGAATCACTGTAAACGATTCTTTCTTATTTTATATGTCTCTTGGCCGCGCGGTATTACCCATGGCCGCTTTTAATTACCCTTGGCCGCGTGAAATTAGCGTGAAATTACATATGGCTGCGAAATATTTTGGGAATTTTGGATTTGGAATTATCTCTATGCAAACCGTCCCTAATAAATTTTTAAACAATTACTACCTCCGTCCCAAAATATTTGCCCGGCCCGCAAAACGAAAACTAAAAAATAATGCCTTTTTTTAAGAAAAAATTCAAATTTATTTCATAAATTAAAAGAACTCGTCGAAATCTAGTAAATTGTTGAAAAAATTTTGAATTTTTTCTACAAATATTGTACGTTTTATTTTTACGTTTTCGTTTTGCGGACCGAAAAATATTTTGGGACGGAGGAAGTATTACTTTTATTTCTCTATCTATCTTTCTCCACTCATTACCGAAAATCCCAAAACAAAATACGAACGTGGTCTTTTATAGTTGTTGCATGGATTGTGTATATTTTCTTATCACTATTTGTCAGATGAAGATGAAAATTCAGTAAGTAGGGAAAGGCTTCGCGGGAATGCATTATGGGATTTGGGCCGAACCAACCGGGCTCGAGCCTAGTCCATGGTCCAGTCTCTGCCAGACTAGATCGATTTCCTATGGGAAAATAACGGCCGAGGACGTATTTTGATAATTAATACCCGCTAAAGACATTTTCAGCATTAATAAATATTCTTAACTTGTCCTTGACGGGTATTAATTATCAAAACACGTCCTCAGCCGTCATTTTCCCTGGACAAGGGAAAATAAAGGCCGATGACGTATTTTGATAATTAATACCCGTCAAGGACAACTCTGGTCAGATCCAGCCCATTCTAGGGATCAAGCTAGGGTCAGGCCTCAGGACCAAGTCTTTCTTGGGTCGAGCATATATTGGGCCTTTGTGTAAAACATTCCCTCATATTAATGTTGAGCATTGGTACGTAGATGTCGTTTTTAAGATTAAGAAGTCTTAATCGTACCCTTAGTCCTCAAAGATGATACAAACTCGTGGGTAGAACTCATCTTTAAAAAAACAGCTTACAAGGAGATGGTGCCCGGCCAAGAGCTTTTATACACTAGAGCAAGCCCATGCTTAGGCGATGTGGAACTCATCCTTAAAAACCGCAATTGAAAATTTCATCGTTTTAAGTAAGGTAATAATTATGAAATGTAACACAAATTCATTTGTTAATAGAGGGGACACCTAATCATGGATGACATGATATTAAATCTCCAGAGGATCTTTCTATTATTTTGGAAACCGTTCAATAAAAACATCAAAAAAAACAGAAACCATCTTTTTTAATCAAGTAAAAACAGAAATCTAGTCTTGGGCTTGGGGTATGCAAATCAAGTAAAAACAAACAAAGGTGGTCAACGAGAACTTAGATAGGAGAAATGATTTTCACATTCCTCCTTTTATTCATTTGCACCTCTCTCTTTTTCTTTTTCTTTTTGCCTTTATCAACGAGAAATTAAAAAAGTGGATGCAGAAGAAAGGACAACTTAGTAATTTCACATGCATAATGACAAAAAAGAAAGTGCATGAGGATAAAAGGGAAGTGTGAAAAACAACTCTTGCATATTGATATTTCATCACTCTGGTCATATGGGAATAATAAAAGTATAAAACGTATGAACAAGGGCGGACCTACCATGGGTACTCCGGCTCAGGCACTCGCCTCACCCCTTTTTTTATCAAAATATTTGTGATACCTCTAAATGAACATATAAAACATTCTACCGCAATTGAAATTTTCATTAATTTTAAGTTAATAAAGTATGAAATGTAGCAAGGGAAAATTAGTCATAATGACGGTAATATAGTTTTCATTTAGGAGAAGGACGCCAGCAAAATAGTTTTTAGTGGAGGTCCTTCAACTTTTTGAGTTTTTTAGCCATAAGGCCAAAACATGTTTATGCACTTTCGTAGGGTTTTAGGGTGCCCTTTCTTATTATAGAGTTTTAGTAGTTTAGACACTTTCATAAGGTACGTACCCTAGGATTTTAGACACTTTCATATATAGGGTACCTTAGGGTTTTAGGCACTTTCCATTCATTTTGAATTCAAGAATCCATATCACCATCGGCTCATTATTAATACTCTTAGCTACGAAAATCTCAACATATCTACAGTACCCCGGTACTTTTAAAACGAGGCGGAAGTATTAATTAAGGGACCAAAAAAATAAAATAAAATACAAATAAGTTCAACCAAAATCAAAATATACTAACCAATCTATTTTCAGTACCTTAATTCTTGTGGGTTTCAGTATGCATATCTTATAATTGGCAATTATATTATGATACGGCGGTACTTAATACATGGTATCAACAATCTCTTGAGATTTAATTCTCCAATATGCCATATCAAAATAAAATAAAATAACTTGAGGGGAAAAAAATGTCTTTCTTATTTTGCCCCTATCTAGATTAAATCGTGACTCCGTCATTACTTTTGATTCTTTGAACATGAACTTAATTTCCTAAATTTCCGTTTGACCGAAAAAAATGGACTCAATTTCCTAATTTCTAGGTGAAACTAACTTTGAAAAGTGACAAATTAATAGTCAAATTATCAACCAAATTGTATTTTAACCAACTGAAGCTTCCATAAACCACGTACTACTCGTCAACTTGTTTTTAACAATGATTATACACCATCCAAAATGCTCTGAAAATAGTAAACATGATTCGTGCACGAATTTCACAAAATCACCACAAGATTCGGGTTTTTTCTTTTTTTTCCAAAAGCATAACTAGTACCATTGATAATCACCGGAAAAACAAACAAAGAGCACATTTTTTTTCTATCGGCGAAAAAAAGATTTTATTAATTATTAAAATTACAACGATTAAATGGAACTAAAGAGTGGTGGCTTCACAACGAGGAAAAACCGACAACCACAATTACGTCCCAGCCCTCGACATTCATAAGCCTCTAAGAACCCGAGAGAAGCGGAATGGGAAAACCAACCAAAGGTTTGAAACATCCAAGGTTCAAAAGAACCCAAAACCTGAAAAACAAGATAAAACCCCAAAGATCAGCACATTCATCCTTTACAAAAGGCGTGAACAGTCACAACGGCGATCGATCAATGGCAAACATGTGTATAAGTCACAAGATTCGTTTACACATGTTCGGTTTTGATAGTTGAGAAAAAAATGCAATTTTTTAAATTTTTAAGTAGGTGTCAATTTGAATTAGACCATTTCAACTATTTGTATTATACTTATTATATTTCGAATAATTTGAAAACATCTACCCAGTACCATGTCACTGTGTCAGTAGGGCACATCCGGCATTGAATTCAATCAAAGTTTACTTTTAAATATTATCAAATTTTACTAAGTCAACTCCAAAATTTCCCAACCCCAAAGCTTCAAATTGTTTAGTGATATAGGAGTATCTGTCGGTCGAAGCTTTTGACTTTTTACTGCCTAAATTTTTTGACTTGGCTTTCACTTCACCCCATGCCTCTTTGATAAGTTTGAGATCAATTTTTCCATTACCACCATTTCCACAAACCAAGCTTGATTGTTTTCCAAACTCTGTTAAATTTTTAAACTCGTTAAATTTTCAAACTAAGATTGAACGAACCAATAATAGACTCGTTCAACTTATATGTTTACAAAATTCAAAGCTATTCGAGATGGGGTTCGTTCACGTTTCGGTAAAACCTCATTTGAAATCGGCTTGCCTCACATAATTAAATAAACTGAGATTGAACGTACTATTAAAATTTGTCACATTTTAAAACCAAGCTTAAGTATTGTTCGGCTCGTACGAATCGTTTATTTGTCAACCCAAATCATCAAGTTGTTCGTTAGGCAATTCAACGGCCAAATCACATCTTCACCATGTAGCATTCGAGTCGTCCATTGCCGAACAGACGGCTCAAATAGTGCATGTACAGCACCCACCCTGGTGGCCATATCCTAAATGGTGCCTAGCGGTCCATCACAGATTCACACCATGCATGCCGATATCCATATTCCCTCTTTTGAATTTGATATCATGAACATGATCACCATGTTGAATGAGTCTCATCAATTGGGACGGCAATCTAGGAACATTAATTTTATGCCTACCCCATTCATTAATCTAGAAAGAAAGGTCAGCATTTTCTTCGTATCAATTCATTTGTCTTCTTTCGTATCCACCCAAAATTTCCCCGGTTAAACTCTCTAATTTACATAATCTAAACCCCGTAGTTATTAACTATAGATGTATAAACCCTGATATTAAACGCATTGCCCATTTTTTCCATCTTGTCTTGTTGAATTAATTAATAAGGCATGATAGCCCACATAGAGTATATATATATTGGAAGAACATTTGAAATAGTGAATTGGGTATCCCCACAGAAAAATCCAAATGGCAAACCTAAAAGGTTACTACTACCTCTATGTTATTTTCATCTTGGCTATCGCCATGAATCACACGGCCATGGCTAGAGAACCATCTTCTCGGGCAGTCAAAGGGGCTTATTGGCCTTCGTATACCGGTTTCCCGCCCTCAGCTATCGACACGAGGCTGTTCACCCACCTCTACTACGCCTTTCTTGTACCTAACAATGTCAGCTTGTGGTTTGATATCTCAAATTCGACGGCTTTAACGCTCTGGAATTTTACGTCCACGGTTTCCGGTAAGAATTCGTCGGCTAAGACGCTTGTTTCGATCGGCGGAGCAGGTGCAGACCCGGACACCTTTTCGCAGATGGCGTCGAAGAAATTATGGCGCGAGAGTTTCATTGACTCGTCCATCGAAGTGGCAAGGAAATATGGATTTGATGGTATTGACCTTGACTGGGAGTTTCCCCAAAACTCAACAGACATGGAAAACTTGGGCTACCTACTCCACGAGTGGCGGGCCGCGGTTCGAAAGGAGGCTAACGCAACGTGCCGCAGCCCACTCTTGCTGACCGCGGCCGTGTACTTCTCTGTGGAATTCTTCCTCAGCGCGGTCGTCCAATCTTACCCAGTCAACTTGATTAACCGGAACTTGGACTGGGTCAACGCGTTGACCTACGACTACCACGGGTCGTGGGACACCACTGCAACGGGGACCATAGCCGGGTTGTTCGACCCGTTAAGCAACATAAGTACAAGTTATGGGCTTCGGTCATGGATCGATGCGGGGCTCCATCCAAGAAAGTTGATCATGGGCCTGCCTTTGTACGGGCGGACTTGGCAGCTCAAGGACCCGAATGTAAATGGAATCGGAGCACCCGCCGTGGGGGTGGGCCCCGGGACCGAAGGGGTTCTGACTTTTTCACAGGTGGAAGCATTCAACAAGGCGAATAATGCCACGGTGGTGTATGACGTAGATACGGTGTCCACGTATTCGTACTCAGGGACTTCGTGGATAACGTACGATGATGTCAGGTCAACGACGATGAAGATAGCGTACGTTGAGGCCCTTGGGCTTCGCGGGTACTTCTTCTGGGCCGTCAACGACGATCTTGATTGGAAAATACCAAGACTAGGTGAGAAAATTTATATGCATTTTATAAAAAAACATAGATAATTAGAATTTTGTTTATGGAAATTATTGCAAAGTCTAACAAAAATTATCTTTTTTGCTTGATGTTGTACAGCTTCAAGGACGTGGATTCTATGAGGGAGCTGTTCTGGGAAGTTTTAACCTCCTCAAATGTTGTTGAAAAATTTAAATTTTGCTTATGTACGGATTGGCCCCCCAATTAACTTTATTTGTTTTTTGTGTGGATGCTACTTAATTGATCTAGTTTTTCCTCTTTGCTTCATTCATCTTTCACTTGTGTGTAAAGAAGACACCGTGAGATTAATGGATTACAAGGATTCATTTATAATGTCGATCGATTGAATCAAATGATATGCGATCTGATCTAACCTTGTTTGTTTTCGCATTTTATGGGGTGCTGTTAAAGGAACCAGTAACAGAGTTAGGATTTTGGGTTTGTGGGTTTAAGAATATGATAGAAATCAAAGAATGAGAAGTATAAATTCGTTTTGCTCGACGGAAGCAACGGCTTATGAGCACCTATATACTTATAATTTCAAAAAAACAACCTCAAATTTCCTAAAACAAACTTCCAGTTTTCACTTGGCAATGGAGTGATGCTCAAAATAAAAAATATTGTTTCTTTTTGCCAAACACAAGGAGCTTTCATTTTGTAAATATGTAAATAGTAAAAAACACATCCCATAAAACATGACTACCGCAATACACTTACCTTTAGGGGCTCTTTAACAATTCTTTATTTTGTGGGTCAAGATCGGTTAAAATTTCTAATTTTTGAATCCAAGTTCGGACCATTAATCTATATAGACAAAATTCAAATCAAATCGGTTCGGTTCGTACCAGATTTTTTGAGCAGCCCAACTTGATGGCCTTAATTATGCCCAAGCTAGGCCGTGATTCTAGGTAAAACTTTGAAAAGCACTAAATTTCCGTTACTGCTATGTACTCTTTCTACAGACCACTTCCCGATCACACTTCTTTCACATATGTGTCGGTTCTACACAATTAATTGTAAGATGAGCCCCACATATATGTGAGACAGAGGTGTGGTTGGAGAGTGATCGGTAAAAGTGTTTCTAGACTTAAATGAGCAACTGTTAAAAAAAAAAAAAAAAAAAGAGCAACCAAAGGAGGCAGCTCAATCATTGTGCACGCGTGGCTTGATTGGCAGAAACGTTTCGGCAATAGACCCTCACAGAATTTCCACGGCACCCTCACGCCCAAATCAATCATCAACTATGAGTTGTTTTTTTTAAGATAACTTCTTTTCTTTTCTTTTTTTTTCAAAAGTGAGAGGTACTGAATTAATAAAACCCAACGGCACTTACACAACAAAATTCATTACAGATAACTTGGACAAAGTCAAACTAATCATCTAACTGATACAAAACGAGAAAGAACGAGGCGATTGATATCTTTCATCCCCAGCCCAGACATGGCCTGACGCATTTTCTGCTGAGCGGAAAATTCATATATCCTATAGCAGTCTTAAAAAGAGATATGTGTTCGGATTATGTTACGCGCAACTCGATTAATTTAAGGAATCAATCTCATTGTTCACTCGCAAGCGGCCCAATAACAGTCAGAGCAAAACTTTATATGTACTGACCCCAAAAGAACTAATAACACCTCAGATGTTTTGAACCTGAGACTTTAAGATTGAATAAACTCCGAAATCTCAACCCTTAACCGGGAGCCAATACTCAAAAGTATTGTTACTAAAGTCTCTATAAGCAACGATGGAGCCGAAGGGAGTTAGTTTTCAAAAAAAAACCCCATTGTTGTCTCTCTTTTTTTTCATTTTTCAATTGTGTATATTCGCCCCTCCTACACAAAATATAAGCAAAAATAACTCATGCTACAATCTCTTCATTTTTTATAAGATACTACACTATCAATTAAAGATGGGCATCGTATCATGTCTTGTCAAATTTCTGAAATAAGCAATTCTTTGAATGATCTAAAATAGATTAAACAACAATTGCCTAGATAAATTAGTGTGTGGAATTACTTTTCTACCCTTCCTTAGAAAAAAAAGATTAAACCCATGCAATGATCTCCTAAATGCTGCCAAATACTCCCTCCGTCCCTAAATAAGTGTCCGGCGCGCAAAATTAGGTCTTTCAAAAGATGCATGTTTTTCGTTAAAAAATCTATTTCTTTCCACAATCTAATAGAACCCATTGTCATCTATTGATTTGTGAAAAAAAATTGATTTTTTTAACGAAACAAATGCATTTTTTTAAATGTCTAGATTTGCGCACCGAACACTTATTTAGGGACGGAAGGAGTAGGAGTAATAAAAAGCGGAAACTAGTGCAAAAACTAGAATTAGTGCAAACAAGCACACAAGATAATAATCGAACCCTTTAGCATAGAAATAAGTAATTCAACTTTTCCTAATCACCGAGACACCGGATTTTTCCATTTACAAAACAAAAACAGCTCCCTTTCTAGAAACCATACCCCATTCCAGGAACTGGTTCTCAAAACCGAAAGAAAGCCTTGGATCAGAGTTTCCAGATCATGAACTACCGGCATCCTAAAAGGCCCCGCCTCACAAATCAAAAATCCCATTACATATATACATACATACATACATATTGCCGATGATATTATCAACTGTTAAGAGTGGAGAGCACGCCACCACTTGCAGCTGGAATCACAACCTCCCAGCCAGGCCCTTTCAGCGGAAGCGAACTTGCAGCAAACTCGGGCTTCCCGTCTTCATTTGATGCACCAGCAATGAGATCATTGCGGTCTAAGATCCTCTCCAAATCTTCATCGCTCACATCTGTCTGTATCATCTTGTCTTCATCATCCTCTTCATCACGGAGCAACGCAAGCAGCTCCTCTTCCTGATGTAACACAGCAATAGATAAGGGACTTACCACTTATGGTAACGCTTGTGTGAAGTAAATAGTTAAACATCTCCAATAAAAACAAAGGATCAGTCTGGAAAACAGAAGAACATTCACGCCGTATTAGAGGCGCATTCACAAGGCAATCACAAGGAGCATGAAAACATTGAATCTTCAACTTGGATGAACTGAAATTAAAAATCAGTAATGAGATTGAGAAGTAAAACGTTGAACTTCGCATGAAAACCTGAAACAACTAAAACAAGTTGCAAAAACACCAACATGTACTCTTGTATGCCATATGCTACGTTATACGGACTCGGCAGTATGAGTGCCAGCTCCAGTTAGGCAGTTACGTGTGTCCCGCTTTATGCCAAAGGATAGTAGGACAACCAAATTTTACTCTCTCAAATAATCATTTATTTTTTCACAGAACCAAAGTAGAGGTTTTTCTTATAGAATGAAAAGTTCATGCATAGTTAAAAGTTTTTTTTTTTTTTTTTGGGTCTAATGTTATAAAAATTGAGACAATATCCAAACCCCAACCCATCATTAAACCATAAGCTCATCAACATCCCTCACTGCACCTAAGTGCAGCTGCACAACCGCTAGGCCACCGCCCTCGGTTAGTTAGCTTGACTACTAATGTTCTTTAAGTCCAAGGCCAACTAGGCATCAAGCATGTATCTCATACCCTTTGCCCAATTCGACTACCATGAGGATGTAACGCTGTACTCATCATGGAATTTCAATACTATGAAAGTATGAGGGCTCTTGGAATCATCCACAATCAAAAGTCACTAGTACATAAGAAAGCATCACTGGGACTTGGACTGGCTATCTAAATCTGGAAGAGACCCCAAATATAGTGGATGTAGCTGGTATACTATGTAGCACCAACAGGGGCACGCGACACGACACGGACATGACACCAACACTCCCACACCTAAATTTTAAAAAATTGGAGGACATGACCCAATATCTTTGGAATTGCCCATTAGACCCTTGTCGGTATCCAACAAGCATGTGACACCAAACATGTCCCCCTATGAAGTATCCCTGCTACGTAGCTGGTATAAAAAAAATCTATTACATCAAGTATCACAAACCTCCATGCCATCTATACCGCCAGCCTTGGTTCCTTCTTGCTGAAATTGCCCTTTCCCAATCACCACATGCTCAAGCTTCAATTTACTAAAAGCTCTTTTCAAAATCCTACCCTGGTAGCATAAAATTCTTCAGTTTCATCACAATAATATACACTTGAAGCAAAATATAGAGAAACAATGACCGTAGGCATCTATAAAATACCTCAACTGACAGAGCTGTTGCAAGCCTGTAAACGTGAACAGGCTTTGTCTGACCTATTCTATGACATCTATCCATCGCTTGTAGATCCATTTGAGGATTCTGGGATGCAAAAAACAATCAAAAATGTCAAATGCCTCCAAAGAGGAACAAACAAAAGCAAAGTAAGGTGCAGCACAAAACTACAGAATAAAAAACAAGAAATAGAATTTAATAAAAAGAATTTACCCAGTCACTGTCATATAGAATGCAGGTATCAGCTGCAGTAAGATTGATACCCAGCCCACCAGCCCTAGTGCTAAGAAGAAATATTTTGTAACTACTGTTCACATCATTGAACTCCTTAATCTGTATGTTCAATTCAACATTAGCAGCAGACCAAAAATTATTCACAGTGAAAAGTAGCAGATTTTGCAGTTGAGCAGAACAAAGAATTGATAGCAAATAAGATAGGAAGAAAATACACACCATCCGCCATTTAACTTAATCAACTAGTTACCATAATTGCAACTACTCAACCCTACGAAACACACACTTGCAAAGGCATCATGTGTCACATGTGGAAACATGTGACTGATACTTTGCAAAGGAGAGAGAAAAGCCATAACAGGCTTATTGCATAAAACGTGAATACTTATATGTTACAAACAATACAAGTTAAACTAGATTAAATAGAAAAAGGCTAGGAAACCTAATTAAACCCTAATTAATATTATGACTAAACTACCCTTACGAATAATATAAAATAACAGCCGCTACACATATATTCACAGTGACAGGCTCCATAGACATGTTGGAGACAAGAAACTAAGAAGCACGGACACGTCTACCAGCCTCACGTATCCGTGTCCGACACATGTTGATCACGACACTCTCTGGACACGTATTGAACATGCCTAAATACTTGTCTAATGTTTTGATTATATTTCTTTTACTTAGACACATTGTGGATACTCTTGGACATGTTGGCAACACTCTTGAAACATGCTAAGGGCTCATTAATATGTCGTTCATATGAAATCATAACATACCTCTACAATACAAATACAATTCACATTTGATGGTCGCCAATGTGTCTGTGTCCCAATTTTTGGAGAAATGACGTGACCGCGTGTCGGCGTCGCGTCCGTATCCCTTATCTTGTCCGTGCTTCTTAGACGAGAAATCATGTGTCCCTTTTCTTGGTCATACCTTTTGAGTTGGAGTACTCCGGAGTGGTGAGCCGTAATAACAGGGGAAGGGGATATTAAAATGCCAAAATGATATTTTAGGAAGTTCCAAAATGCAATTTTTAGTAATTGGTGGAGGGCTAAAATTACCATAGATGCTTAGTTCTTGAATACAGTACTGGTTGTCCTATGGAATTTTTAAATATGCCAAGTATCTACTTTATACTTATACATATTAAGATTTATCTCCTAATCTCCTTCAACATATCCCCAAAGAATCCCAGTTGTGCCGTGTCACACCTACTATTCATGCATCTTAGATTGTATGGTTAACTATAACTGGGTATAGCATCTAAGAACAAATAATGGACACCAAATCAGATAGAAAGATGACAAGCCATCCTCCATCAAAATATGGACAGCAAAAGTGCAATATTTTCTCTGGATGAGTCTAGCACTGAGCATACTACTATCATTCATGTGTCTGTTATTTCAGATGTTCACACGGTACATTTTTTAAAGTACCTTCAGCTTCAATATCCAAAACTAAAATTGCACCAAGCTAGGTGGGTTGTAGAACCACGTAATACCTACAATGTAACACTGATATAGAGCAACACCAATTTGATTTAACCAGACACCATCTAAATTCATGAGCAAGAACATCTTCTCTTTCCAAATAGTAATAGGAAAACTGGAGATGAAGGGATCTAAGTCTGAACTCTGAACAAATAAGAGGATATAAGAAAGAGGACATTTGCGGGAGATAAAATTCAGGGACAAATTGGGAAAGAAAACACAAGACTTCTGCTTAGATAAACTACAAAAGATGGGGGAACATCAGAAGAAAATATTACCAAGTCCAAGCCCATCAACTTGAAAGGGTAATGTAAAAAATGACGTGAATTTACATCATGGCATCATGCAAAAGCAAGAACAGTGTAAATTAAAGATAAATATACACTTAAAATTCGCTAATATGTCATGATTCCAAGTCTAGAGAACAGGTATCATTAGAACTTAGAAGTCACAGATGGTTCGCAGCTTCCCCACACGATTAGCTTAGTGCTACAATCAACAATTATCAACCTCAAGTGTATAGACCAGTCTACACATGCCAGTCAAAACATATAACTATCTTGAAAGAGCCGCAATTTTGCACAGACAAACTCAATACCATGTCTGCAACTGCACAAAGCTGACTAGAAGAAGTCATTCAATTTTACAGTGAAGCACTTACCTGTCTTGCCCTTTCATCCTGTTTCACATTGCCATCAATCCTACAAACTTCAAATCCCTTTTCACTAAAATAGTAGTCCATTATATCTAAAATCTTGGTCCACTGAGAAAAGATCAGCACCTGTTTGCCAAACAAACATATGAGAAACATCCAACCTGTGAGAAAAGGACTGACTACTTTACTTGACAACATACTTTGTGCTTGCGAGCTAATAGCTTTGCTAGTAATCTGTCCAGCAACTGAAATTTTCCACACTGATTAACTATCTGCTCTACAGGTGGATATAAGTCTGTCATGAAAGCCACGCACAAATTTCTCAAAATTGTGGAACTCCAGCTTGCTTAAGATGTAAAAGAAGTTACAAGAGACATACATGAGCCATCAAACGCTGACTCCAAAAGATCAGGATGGTAGCAGTTCTTCCTAAGCTGAAGCATCACGTTGGTAAGCTTCCCTTTCATACGATGTCCTGCCATTTGAAACTCAAACTTAGCAGGGGAATTTGTAAGACATACTTCAGGAATGAGATCAGAGTCATCAGACAATGATTAGATAGAACCATCTAATTACCAATGTGGAAAATATCCTGAATGAATGAGTATTTGAACCGAATCTATAACCTATGTGTACGACGAGTGCTCACCGAATACCAAATCAAGGCTGGAACCACGAAAATTATTTATAATGTGAACTGTGAAATTTGAATTGATGGCAACATGATACCATCTCAAACTAAGTCACCGAGTTAAACTTCTCTCAGCTAAATCTGGTAACGAACTTAAAACCCCGCTGCACTAGAAGCATTCAAAGTGAAATCTGAAGCAAATCATACGCCATGTATACGATGGACAAAGCCTGCTAGATTTACAACATGTGGTATTATACTAGGATCTGTGAAGCTGTGAAGCACGGGTACTTCTAAAACCCCGCTGTACTCGTACCTGTAACGTACGTTACGTACCGGTACCAGGTACTGTGGCCTGGTACATTTAAATACATTCCGGGTACACAGAACACATACCGATATTTTTTCCTATGGTTTTTGCCGTACCTCAGAAGTACCCCGATATATATCAAGCCGTACCAAATACAGAAATGGAGCTAAGTTTATAAGACTTAATGTTTCTATTCTTGCAATTATTGTAGAAAAAAGATTTCTGTCCATAGGATAGGTTCTCTAGTACAATGGCATCAAATTTTGACTTGCACCTTAAGGTTGGCGTTAAACAGTTATTTGTTGTTGGATTCTTAATCGCTAAAGTCTTTTATCTATTTCATTTATTTGAAGTGTAATATTATAAATGCGCATTTGTTATAGCAGTACCCATACCCTACATTTTGTAAGTGTTCTGTTGTTCTACTGTACCCGAACACGTGCTTCTTAGTTAAGGATGAACAATCACAAAAACACATAACTCTGAGTTAAAAAAGAATAATACAACTACCAAATTGACAGCCACCATTTCCTCCAGACTAAATTTGATATAATCTCAGAACCCCTCCTTAGTATCTTAGCCCAAGCAGCCCTTACGCGAAGCAAATCTCTTACCAGTATCCACCTTCTCCCACAAATAAGTTCCGAGTGTCTTATTTATTAGATGGTCCTTGAAGTTCTTTTGATGCTCAGTCATGGTAGCATATAAGATAATCTCTTTTTTCCGAGGAAGCGTCTGCTCAACATCTGATTTCATTCTTCGAAGGAGAAAGGGACGCAAGATCGAATGGAGTTTTGCTACAACCTGCCAGTGTAAAAAACATCAAGAATATCCATAGAACCCTTAAAATGTTGGAAGCAAGGTAAAAACCAGAAATGAGTACAAACTTGAGCCTTTCTGTTCTCTTCAATCTCCTCCTTTGTGGCTTCATTGCTGCACTTCCCCGAAAGATCAAACCTAAATATATGACCGAAATGTTAATGTGTAGGAAGGGCAAGGGAAGTAAACCAAATGGTCACTGGACCTCAGTTTTCCTCATACATAACTCAATAAAAATTCTCATGGATAAAAACTCCTAAACAAGGCCAACTGTGGGGCAAAAACATGATTTGCGCGGGAAAAGCAAAAGAATACTGACATCAGTGCAAAGAAGTATTTCCCATAACAAATATGCAGGTCAATCTATTAAAAATCAACCAACTTCAACTACATTCCATGTGGGAAAACATTGCTGCACCATTGGTCAAAACATTCAGGAATGGATCAGCCTTGGCTGCCTCGCACACCACATACTCAGAATAAACAATGTCTACCTGTACTATTTCAGTTTCCATAACAAAGTTGTTCATACTACCATTTCTTCTAAGTAAGAGGATATAAAAGTTCCCAATAAGCGCTTAATGAAATCTTCTAGTGCTTCACAAACACAGCTCTCAATCCTGATAACATAAGCGTCCAGCTAAGCCAATATGGATAACTAACTAGAGCAGAGGACCTACAGAAGTGGGGTAACTAACTATTTTGACATGTCCTCTATGGTTTACAATATGCAGACAATAGCTAATCCTTTAATTGGCAGTCTTGGTTATCTGCAATTACTTGCAGAACTTGACTCCTGTCTAGGAAGACTGCCTCAGATGACCTGTTCTGAAATAACATGAATAACCATTCCTTCAAGATTTAAATGCTTATTAGTGCATAAAAACATGTAGCAATATCTGCAGAGTGTGGAGGCTATAAGTATTGGTCAGAGCATTTTCTTATGAAGAAACATACAAATTCAGTTAATTAACTGAGAGAGCACAAAGAGTATCATAAATCACATACTTCAACTACGAAGAACGAGAAAAGTAAAAATAGCCAATACCATACTAACCATGATTCAAATTCTTCAAGGGATGAGAATATATCAGGCAAAATGAAGTTCAACAATGACCAAAGTTCTGCCAAATTGTTGTGCAGAGGAGTTCCAGTCAATAGAAGCTTATTTTCAACGGGTAAAAGCTTCAATTCCTTGAATAATTTGCATTTTGAGTTTTTCAGCCTGTGCCCCTTTAGGATGAAAGAGATAGATGATTCAGATATCAGAGCAGAAGTGTCTATTAAAAAATGCAAGTCTGAGCATATGCTTACAACAGAGAGAGAGTCTTTCACTGGTTACCTCATCTACCACAATATATTTCCAGTTATAGTGCCTCAAGTGTTTCCGGGCATCAGAGAGTGCAATCTCATATGAAGTAACTACGATGGGGAATTTGGGAGTTGTTGCTCTCGGCATGAACTTCTGCCTTATTTCATCCCTTTCTTTCTTATTGCCATGGTAGATAATTGAATTCACTGACGGCGTAAACCTTTCAACAAATAGGAAAAAGAGAAGTCCAAAGGAGTTTCAGTGTTTCATAAACCACTAAGAACAAAATAAATCCATGATCTAAGATAATTCACCAAAGAAAAAGATTCAGAAAAGTAAACCATATATCCAATCGCTAGGGCCCCATCACTACGATAAGGAATCCCAAGGAAAGTTACCTTGATATCTCGTTAACCCAATTTGAGAGCGTAGATAGTGGAGCAATGACCAGATACGGCCCATCCATTCCCTTCCCTTTCAAGTGTGCAAGGAAGCCAATAGTTTGAATTGTCTTCCCAAGCCCCATTTGATCAGCAAGGATGCCATTCAGTCCATTTTGCCAAAGGGAGATCAGCCACTTCACACCTTTAAGCTGATAGGACTTTAACTTACCACCTGTCAATAAGGGTACCAGTTCGGCTTGCTCCTTCTCAGTTTTCTCCTCCTCAGTAAGGTTACTATCTTCAGGATCGGTGCCTTCTTTAGATCTTGTAAGCATAGCTGCAACAGCTCTCTTGGCCTTTCTCTGATATGGATAAAAAGTTCCCATTTTTCATGTAGTTTGCAGGCCAGGAAATATATTGACAAGGAACAAAGAAAAATTACACCTAAGAGACCAAAAAGTTATGATACCAAACGTAAAACTCAAACAGGACCCAGAACAAACCAAATGATCATCATACTATTATTAGATCACATACTAAGGATAAATGGGTATTCGTCCAGAGGATTCATCACTAAAACTCCCATATCAAAATCAGATGAAATTAGACGACACAAAGAAAGGCATACATTGTCGTAGTTTGTTGCCGCTTTTCTTTTTGAACCACGACCTCCCTTTTTTCCTTTAACAGTGTCATCATCTTCCTCCACACCATTCTAAGAATATCATTCATGAGAATATATCAGTTAAAAGAGAAAACAATGACAACATAAAAGTTTCATCTAGAAAAGGCATGAGTGGATACAACTGTAATGACATCCATTTTCTCTAGCAGAAATTTCGAGTAAAGCTGGGTTTGTGTTAGAAGTTCATCCAGTTTTGTGAACTGCGTATCATTCAAGCGTGGTGCCTCTGTGGGATGATTTGCTCCTTCTTCTTTCACCCGGGATTCCAGCAACTTCTCCTCCTCCTCGGCCATAGCTCTTGATACAAGAGAAGAATCTCCATTTTTGGCATCAAGAAGTATTTCCTCCTTCAATTTGACTCCAATTTCCTCCTTGGATACATCCTTCAGGGTAAGTGTAGAGCAGTATATATGAGATACTACACAATGAGAGAATTGAACACTGATAAAGCACAAAAAGCAGAAATTAGGAACTAACAGTATCCTAATTATTTGATGCATAAGACAAAGCATGTTAAAAGATTTAAGTGGATCAACAGTTGTCCAAACCCAGGACAAAATTACTTCTTCGACAGCAGCAAATGCAGCAAAAAATGGAGAACTACAAACTACGAAATAAAAAGTAACAGTTACTACTTTACAATGCTAATAGCTCAACAACTGATCCATTAGTGCACGATAAAAGCAACAACAGAAGCAGCTGAATAACCAGCATCCACATTGGATAAGTAACCCTTTTACTAGTTTCCCAAGAAAAGTACAGTAAAAAAATAAACTCTACTCTTTCTGTTCAAATACAACACATAGCATTTCCAAAGTTTTCTTATTTTCTTCACCGTAACAGAACAATACACACAGTGTATCCATATGAGCATATTAGAAAGTAGAAACTCTCATGGACCCAAATAAAACCCCCCAAAAAAATCAAACGAGTGAAGAACAGAACGGGACAGAGTGGGGCCGGCTGTACAGATCCGGTTACGTAACACATACAGACGATAGAATATGACAAATAGGAAGCGTAAACAACGAGGAAAAAAGAGAAATAGCGAATAAAACCTCGTCCTCAAGCACAGAAGTTGGAGACTCCACAGCCACAGGGGCTTCGTTCTTCATTTCGTTCTCAAGCGCCATGTCTCCAGGCTCCCTATCTTCAAACGACAACAACAAGAAAGAGATACATTATCAAAGTCAAATACCACGAGAAATCGATCCAGACTAGGGTTTTTCTCAGTCACTGAAAAATGGGGAGATTTTTCGATTGTTTTGAAGTTAGGGTTAGAGATTGACAGTATTTTTGCATGCATTAAAGATTTGGAGTATTTGATGACGAGAATGATGGAAGCAGGACGGACCTCATTTGAAATCTTTTTGAAGAGAGAGAGAGAGAGCGCGCCGTGGGGGTGAAAGCAGGACGGACCTAATTTGAAATCTTTTGGAGAGAGAGAGAGCGCGCCGTGGGAGTTCTGACTTCTTTTTTTTTTTGTCAAACGGAAATATAGGGGGTTCTGACTTTTTCATGCCTTGTTTGGATGAGTTTTCAAAACAAAATTGGGTTTCATTTTTAGAGTAAAATAAGTACTTATTTTTTAAGAATGTAATTTCAAGCTTAAAAATTATGTGCTTACGCAAATAATTTTTCTATCACTATAGATCTCATTTAATAGATCTCATTGAGATCTTTAATACGGTGCAAAAAAAAAATTGAAAAATTATTTTTCATTTACATTATTTTTGAGTTTGAAAATGTGAAATAAGCTGCTTATTTTTTAAGAAGGTATCTGGAACGGAGCCTAATGAAGGGAGAGAGAAAGTAGAATAATAATTGAAGGGAAAATGATATTGACATTCCAAAAATTGATGGAGACATTCCAAAAAATAAAGGAAAGTGGCTTTGAAATTACATTGGTTTTGGAGTGCCTGCATCAATTTTTGGAGTGCTAATATCATTTACCTAATTGGAGATATGGGTCATTGTGGATCAATAAGTTTAGGTACACTACACTAAACCACTACACCATCTACTACATTTTTTATGGAGCTCATTTTGGATCCCACAAAAAATACAGGAAAATATCTATAAATTTTAAAATACTCCTATTTTTGGGGGGCCTTGTAAAAAATCAGCTCTAACAGGTATCGGTAAGTATTATTTCTAAATTTGTATGAGCGAAAATGTTAAACTGCGCAGTTTCTGACATATGAATCCAGAAATAATATTTATCAATATCTGTTAGAGTTGATTTTTTACATGGTCTCATAAAATATTATTTTAAATTTTTTGGATATTTTTTTGTATTTTTGTGAAATCCTGAGTGGGCTTCACAAAAAATGTAGTGGTTTGGTGTAGTGTATGTAACATCTCTCTGTGTGGAGAGATAGAGAGAGAAATGAGGATAATGATTGGAGATATGAGTAATGAATGGAGAGATAAATGAAATTAATAATTGAAAGTAAAGATAATGAGTGTTTTTTGAGTTATAAAATATTTTTCAAGTAGCCATCCAAACAATTCCCCAGGTGGAAGCATTCAATAGGCAGAATAATGCCACGGTGATGTATGATGTGGATACCGTATCCACGTATTCGTATTGGGGTCTCCGTGGATAACGTACGATGATAGAATATGGCAGGTCAACGACGATGAAAATAGCGTACGTTGAGGCCCTTGGGCTTCACGGATACTTCTTCTGGGCTGTCTAACGTCGATCTTGATTGGAAAATACCAAGACTTGGTGAGAAATTTATATGCATTTTATAAAAAATATTGATAATTAGAATTTTTTTTTTTTGGTAATTATCGCAAAGTCTAACAAAAGAAAAAAAAATTTGCTTGATGTTGTACAGCTTCAAAAAAAAATTTGGGGAACCTCCTCATATATATCTTCTTGAAAAATTAAATAGTATTCATTTTGTTGCTTGTGCAAGGATTGGCCTCCCAATTAACTTTATTTGTTTTTGTGTGGATGCCACTTGATCTAGTTTTTCCTCTTTGCTTCATTTTTCTTTACACTTGTGTGTAAAAGAAAAAACCATGAGATAATGGATTACAAGGATTCATATTGTCGAATGAATCAAATGATACGTGATTTGATCTAACCTTGTTTGTTTTCACAATTTTATGCGGTGTCGTTAAAGAAATCAGTAGCATGGTTAGGATTTTGGGTTAGTGGGTGTTTGGGAGCCTACTTTTTGGCTTTTCATTTTTAACTTTTTGGCTTTTTGGCTTTTTGGATTAATGGTCAGAATGTATTTTGAATCTGATTTAGTGTTTGGATGATATGTGCAGAATGTATTTTACAATAGAATGTAGTGTTTGGGAGATATGGATGAAAATGAATTATGGGTTGATTTTTTATTATGTTGCCCTAAGTTAAGTGTAAAGAAACAAAACAGATTCACTAATTTTTTTTTTTCACTGTTCTTCTTCAACCTTTCTTCTTTCCGCTGCACCATGTTCTCACGCGCAAACTTCAAACCGTGCGTGCGACTTCCTCCGGCAACAGAACACGACGGCGTTTGCACCACTGAGATCGTCTCCTCGATGCGCACAAAACCCAACGCTCAAAACTAATTTTTGAGCATCTTCGTTCTCGGCAGATTTGAACAAAACCAGTGCTTCAACGACCCTACGGAGTCTGCGGACCATTCCTTGGTCGGAC
>JAOTQK010000001.1:2836864-2850526 GCA_025642025.1 Rhododendron ferrugineum
TCGTCGCGCCGTCCCTCTCTTCTCTGAAAATTTTGAGCGTCCATGGGGATGGAACGAGAAGGGGAAAGGGAAAAGGGGGGTTCTGTACGAGACCTTCTTTTTTTTTTTATGGAACGAGAAGGGGAAAGGGAAAAGGGGGGTTCTGTACGGGACCTTCTTCTTTTTTTTTATTATCAAAACGACGTCGTTTTGAGATGACGTCAGCGGTTGTATGAGTTGTTGGGTGGGGATGGTTGTGTGAGTAGCATTTTCGTATCAGAAAAGCTATAGGGAGTCCCCTATCGAAATCGTACCGACTGCCGTGCCGGGCCGTCTCTGGCCACAGGACAGCCGATCCGAGCAATTCAAAAATTCAAAAAGAAAAAAAAATGAGGGGGCTTATGTGGGAATCAACGGCATCCGATGTGTTTAGGGTGCTTGATCCAAACACCCTATTTTTCGCATATACACATATATACACAAAAAATAGTGTGTTTGGATCAAACACTCTATACACATCAGATGCCATTGATTCCCACGTAGGCCCTCTTCTTTTTTTTTTGTAGAATTTTTGGACGGCTTGGATCGGTCATCCGATAGCCGGAGATGGCCCGACGCGACCGTCGGTACAATTTCGGAAGGGGACTGTCGGTCCCTATAGCAGGAGTCTTGTATTACTGCTTGGAATCCTCCGGTCAGTGTTGATGGGACCTTTACGAAGGAAATGTTTTTTTAATTGATAAAAAAATATTGCCAAAAATTTAAACAATCAAAAAGTTTGAACAAGGACATACCTCATATTGAATACGGAAAACAGCAAGATGCAATGTGTTGTTGCCACTGCTAACGGTAGAATCGAAGAATTCTTGATCACCTCTAATCATCCGTATCAGTAGTTTTAGACACTCAAGCTGATTATAGTTCACGCATAAGTGCAAAATGGTGTCGGCTCGATCCGTCGTAACTCCAGGCTGCATTGGGTCTGGTTTGAAGCAAAATTTCCAATACTTTGACTTTACCTTTCATGTCAACGATATGAAGAGGGTTATTACCTTCTCGATCATGAGCCAAGCACATCCCGGGGCTAACCCCTGCTAAAAGTGTCACAATCTTTAAGTTACCCTTAGAGCATGCTACGTGAAGGGGCGCCGCACCTAGTTCTGTATCAAAAACTTCAGCAAGTTCTGGTTTGATTCTCAGAAGTTCCCCAACAATATCTTCTTGCCCTGTTGCTATAGCAATGTGGAGAGGATTTTTCCCTTTGAAAGCTCCTACCAAAATTTTATCCAGAATGCATTTATTTTTTGCAATTATTCCTTGCAGTAATTCTAGATCCCCTCTAAATGCTGCATCATAGAGGAGGTCCTCCATATTCTCACTATGTCTCTCTCTCCATATTCCCACCCTCCCTCTCTCCCCCCACTCGTGTACTCTCTCTCCATGTTCTCTCTCCATATACTCGCTCTGTCTCCCTCTGCTGCATACTCTCTCTCTCTCTCTCTCTCTCTCTCCCTCCATGTACTCTCTCTGTTTCTCTTTCCATATTGTTTCTCTCTATCTCTAGAACTCCTCTGGATTATCACAAAATTGATGTTTAAATAAAGAGTCTGCAAATTGATGTTTAAATAAACCTACACGGGTTAAGTTGAAATTTTTAGATGTTGAGGCGGCAACAGATTTGGTTTTGGGTTAGAGGAGATAGTTCTGATCGTGACAATCCATTGGTAGATTCAATGATTCGGATTTGGGTTTATCATTCTGCAGCCTTTTTGTTGGTCTATCATTGTGGAGTTTGAACCGTGAATGTATAAAATATGGGATGGAATGGGCCCCGCTCTAATATTATGTACCCTACTTTACATTCAACTCAAAAGCAGTTGTCAATGAGTGGAGGGGTCTCAACATATATTAAGTGATCATCTATTCTACTCTCAAGCAATATAAGATTATATTTCCTTAACAATATAAATCAGTTATATGGTACGGAGTGTTGGGCAACTATGGAACAACATACAAACAAAGATAAATTAGTTTAAATGAGAATATTGATATGAATATATAGAAAAACTTTTCGAGATAGATTTAGAAATGAAAACTTTCACAGAGTTCTAGGAGTAATGCCAATAGAATTAGATAAGATGAGAAGTAGATTAAGGTGGTGTGGATATTGATGAGCACCTAATATTGTATATATTAGGTACGACTAGTCCCGGTTTATACTGTTTTTACTTATGTTTATTTAGCTTTTATAACGATATTGCACGTAAGGTGTGTTTTTGTGTATTACAGGTAAAATGTGCTAATAAGACGCATTTCAACGCCATGGATGACCCAAGAGCTTCCAAGTACCCGAAAACCCTGTCGACCTCTTTTAAATCTTTCTAAGTATGGAAAAATGACTTTCTAAAAAAGTATCGATTTTCGAGATAAAAAATGGCGGTAATTGATCCTTGAATTTTTCTAAGAGTAATTAACTACAAAGTTGCAAGATTTATTTGAAGAGTAAGGTCATGTTTTGAGCCATTTTCTCTTGAGAAAAATGTGCAGTTTTTCATTTTACACTAAAAGTAAGGGGTTGACATTTTGATTTAATTGAAAATTTGAAATTCTGGTAATGCCATTGTTTCCAAATGGGGGGTACTTTTTTATTTTCATTAAATAAATTAAAGTAAGAAAAGGTAAAAGAAATGTTTAAAATGTAGTCTTTACTTAAGTTTTGAGAATGAAAATACGATGCTGAGGAGCTGTGAAGCTACTGAGAGCTATTTGCTGAAGCTGAGGCCAGGATACAGGGGAAGCTTCAGTGTATCGATACAGCTTCAAGACAGAGAGAAATTCAGCCTTCATCGTATCGATACGAATTTCAGCGATCGATACGGTTTCTTGCGTATCGATACTGGTCGTATACGGGGAATCTAGGATTTCAGAGCAAGGCAGCTCTGTATCGATACGATCAAGGAGTATCGATACGGGAGTCTCACCGACCTGCTTTTTGACAGTTTTCAACTTTCCATAAGTGGCAAGTTTTCACTTTTGGTTGTATTTCGGATATTTTGGAGGAGAGAGAGAGCCACTTTGTATAAATACTCCTCTCTCTCTCTCACTTGGAAAAAAAAGTAGGTAGTTAGTTTAGGTTAGTCTTTTGCTTTATGTTTCATTGTTGTCTTCTTCAAGTTTTTGTCTTTAATTTCCATAGAACTCAAGTAAGTCTTTCTCGTTTGTTTATTTCTCGTTTATTAATGTTGTAGCTATGGACTAGATCCTCCTTAATCTTAAGTTTGTTTCCGTTTTTATTGGTTAATCATGTTTCCAAGTTTTAGCTTTAATTCTAGTCTTTTTTACTATGAGTGAGTAGTTCTTGGGTTTGGTCATGGGGCGAGGTTCACCCTATGGATTAGTCGTTCAAATGGTTTCTCTTAATCTTTAGCTCAATCTCAAGATTTTGAACGAATTAAACCCATGATGTCTTGTGTTGATCATGGGGTCGGTGGCTTCTTTGATCATAGAGTCTATTGCCTTGTGCTACGTGATTGATAATCCTATGTGTGCGAACGATCTATTTTTGTCTCTCACTTGCATTAAATGAGTTCAATTTGAATTAGAACTTTGAATTGAGTTACAAGTAGTTTTCAGCTTTTAATTCTTCTAGTGGAATCCAGACGGTTTCGGTTCACTCTTGAGTTAGATGAAGGAACCGTTTGACGACTAAGTCGTGGGTAAATCAATCCCTTTGACTTGACCATCTCTAATCTAGTTTAATTCATAGTTTAAATATCGTCATTCAAATCAAATACTGCGGTTGGCCGTCTTAAACACCGAAAACCCTACATAAAGTCTACCATCCGATTAAGCTATATTAAAGCTGCCTGTGGATCGACTCAGACTTCCTCACTATACTATACAGATCTTTAGTTGTAGTCCGATTAATAAATAATTGAATTTGACGGCCGTTTGGTAAACTTCAACGACTACCGAATGGGCCCATCAGATATATATGTGGTAGATTGGTTTTGGTAGAGGGTATCACTAAGGGAAGTGGCAGACCAAAGTTAACTGATATTGAACTTTTCTAAATAAAATTGTGATTGAGAGTGTCTGGCTAGGTCAGATTGTGCACCCCTCAATTGATTCCTAAGTAATCCATTCCACCCTCCATTAGCGACGGGCTCTTGTAAAAGCAGGACGAAATCATTATTGACTAGCCCGGCCCATGCACATGCATAAGATCGATCGTTGACAGCAGCAAAGAGGTTTCACACTTGAAATTAGGACCTGCTGCATTATGTTAAAAGCATAACTAACAAAGGTGAAATTTTTTTGAATATAGAAAACAAAATATAATCCTACAAGATCATTAAGTCTGAATAATAATATATCTATGGCATGTCAATTTTCTTTACCTCAAACTAGGGAAGTGCTTATGTGATGTCAATTTGCATTCGTTCACCCAGAGTCAACGCCTTTCTTTTTTTTCTCTTTATATAAATGAACATCGACTTTGTAACTAATTTTCCAGATCATTTTGTGGTTGACTTTGATATACTTTGTGGTCTGACAGTGTAAGGACACGCGTCGGGAACACGTGGAGACATGTTTGAACACACCACATGAGATATCCTTTACCAGGGGACATGCTGGGGACATGGCAAAGTGAATTTAAAATTCTTAAAAGTTTTACCCTGATAACATACTCCCTCCTTCCCAAAATCTTTTGTCTTTTTCGATATTCGCGTCGTTCTTTAAACTTTTATATCTCACAATTTATGATATTTTTCATAATTTTGAAAACTTTGTATTATAGATCTAATCGAGAACTATCAAATAAGATTCATATTGTATATTGTTGGAGATTCATGTTAGAAGATACAAAGGATTGAAAACTGGCACGAATATCAAAAAAGTCCAAACAATATGGGATGGAGGGAGTATGTCTCTTAAAAAGTTTCCAATTGGGAGTATGTCTCTTAAAACTTTGTTCCTCTTTCGTTTGAATGGTATTGTTTGATCAGATCACTACAAAACCAACACATCCCTTTCCCATAGGTAACAATGTGATCAAATCATTACAGGACCAATACATAATTTTCCCTCGCTCTCTCCCCTATCGTCAAACGTATGACCGAAACGTGTTGCGTCGTGCCTTTAGGCACGTACATGCACTAATATTCAATAATACAAGTAAGAAAGTTAGGTTGTTGGCAATTCTCTGTTTTCTTATCATTAACCATGCACTTTCTTGAAATGGATTTCTTTTACCCCCCCTCCCCCTCTCTCTCATTCATATTAAAATTACTTTTGGCGACACGATTTTAACCTTTTGCTTACGCTATAACGCTTAAATTGTATGTTAAGATAAAATTGGCCACTTAAAGCAAATTAAGTTTATTGAAAGAATGTTTTGCCCTTTCTATTTTTTCCTCAGCTTTTATTGCAAGAAAGTTATCTCCCCAATGACTCTTTTCGTTAATTTCTTAAGCAATTACATTAAAATTGATTTTTTGGACTCCGGAGCGGAGCCAGATCAAGTGTGATCCCACCAACTTCCATTTTTATTCATTGTTCCATTTAAATTTTTATCCAATTGATTTGTGTAAATTCGATCCCATGTTTTTCTTATGAAATTGCGCAGTCAGAAAGCAACTCGACTAAAATTATTACGTTATCCTCCTCTTAATACTACGGTTTCACTGACCATCACTCAATAAGCGTGGATACGGCCGTTAATAATTCTGATGGATTGCTTTTTGTCTTCATTCAAATTTGTTTCGCTATTGTAAGTTTTGCGCCAAATTTTTGTAGATTGTCGATTCATGTCGAGGAGATAATGAGAGGAACTTATAAAATTATAACCCAAAATAGTGAAAACTTGAACAAAGATAAAAATAATTTAAATATCTGTCCATTTTGGATTATCTTCATATTCAGTGAACATTTAAAGGTTTTAATCATAAATTTTTATTTTTTAGATTCCTCTCGTCGAGACAAATACATACTCCAAGAAATTAACAAAATATTAACAAATGCGATATATTATGAATAATGCAAAAAAAAAAAAGTCCAAACATTATTAAGCTAAAATACCCCTGTGGTGGGCAAAAAACCTGTCTACCCGCAGACCCTAACCGACCCGAACGCGGGCGGACGGTTTCAATCAAGCTGGTTGTCGGTTTTTTATGCGCACAATCTCTACCCGTCGAACACGAACCGTCCGATTAAAAGAAGTTAAAGGTACACAATGCACATGGCAGAATCTGAGGCTATGAGCGGATGATACACCATTACACCTTATCTCTATCACATATGACAGATATTTTTCACTTTTCAGCGTAAATAGGGGTTCTTGGTCTCCTCCCTATTTTATTCGTCTATGAGGATTAGTTTATGAAAATTTACACACCTTTTTTTTTAATTTTTCTTTGAGAGCAAACAATTTGGGACATTCCAAAATAATATATAAAACAAAAAAACAAAAAAAATAAGATGGAAAGAGTATTATTATATTAATAACACAAATCTTATTAGATTCACAACACACGTAACTTAAATTTGTAGCATAACCACAAAGTACAAACATAACGAGGACAGAAGTGCATGTCCTATAGCACTTTCCTAGCATAAAAAACTAACTTAATTTCCAATACACACTTTTGCCCAAGATAAAATGTACGGATTCCACATGAATGTTCGGCGAGGAAGAACGTTGGGACACAAATGTGGCACTGCCATATACCATTGAATAATTACTCCTCAATCGAAACACTCACTGCCAAAGACCATTGAATAATTACTCCTCGATCGAAACACTCGTCGAATCTTTCTGGCTAACTGCAGTTGGATTTGGTGGTGAGGCCGCCAAATGTCCAGTAGACTGGACAGAACTTTCAATGGGCTTAGTTCGACATCGTCCCTTTTTAACCAAAAGAGTTATACCTACTGCAACTGCACTTAAACATATAAGGAAAATTGATAAAGGTGCTAGCCGCAAAGCTGCCACAGATACTAGTGGAATTCCGATCACGATCAGCCAAAGTAGTATCACTTGAGCCTGGTGTGGTAGCACTCGGAAAAATGATATCAGAATGGCCCACACTATAACAGTAACCAAAATGACAAGATTTACGGAGTTAACCATTGTCTTGGGCGAGACAACAATTACGGAGAATGTATAAGCGAACGCCATGATCATGATCGTCAACCACGATATCCCAGCTTGAATAAACCCAAAACCCCTTCTTTGCGTTGGCAAAACAACAATGAGCTCTAAGATTGTAGTCAAAGACAGAAGGAATCCTACCGTGTTGAAAAATATTAAGTATGGATACGCTTTTGGACTGGTATCAGCAATTCTAGCTTTTCCAGCGTCGTGTTGTGGGACGTCTGTGGAATTGGAACTGTTATCCCAAACACCACCGGGAGGGTTGATCCCGACTTGAAATGACATCGTCGCCATCAACGATGATACAATCATCAATGTATCCTTTTTCTTCTTCTGCCAAGAAGGATCAAATGGGAAAAAAAGTTGGTCGGATCTTTTAACCCCAGATTTACGTAGGACTTTTCTAATATCACGATATTTACTATTCTGATCTTCACTCTCTGCTACTCGGGAATGAATATCCAGCGCCGTCCACCCACTTCCATTTCTTGCATTCACATCTATTAATTGACCAAGCTTACCGCCATTTTCTTTTTTTTTTTTTTTCGGCTGCTCAAGCAGCAAATGTTTGATAATCTGAAATATGTATATACACGGTCAAAGATTTAGATTAAAAAAAAAAAGTCAAAGAAAATATACGTACATAGAAACGGACAAGATCTTTTTTTTTTTTTTTTTTGGCCATATTTTATAGTTAGCGGGGGTTAGTGGGAAGTTAGTCAACGGGAGGCTCAGAGGCTATTCGCACCCTGAAATCCCGAACCCCGCCCCTCGTGCGACTCAAACCTTGGTCTCTATGGAGGGGGGACATGAGCCAACCATCTCACCAAGCATTGTTTCAATTCAGTGGACTAATATCCTATTCGTATCTTTCTTCTTTTTTTTTTGGTTAAAAGAGGAACTTGCATAAATAGTAAAAGTTATGACCCGTTCCGCTAAGCCGTTTTTTTTTAAAATACTTATTTTCGCTTTATGAGACAAGTCATTTTGTTACAATACATCACTTTTAATTCAAAAAATAAAAGTTAAATACTTATTTTAGTCAGCGAAACGGAAAGTACACAATAGAGGATATCAGCATATGTAACCCCTCAGTCATCATCCATCCGCTGAGTTCTAATACAACTAGGAATAGAAATGAACGTAAATAATACAATCCGGTCTAGTAAGCCCATGGCTTGCAATTAGGTCTGACTTCTATTGCTCTCCCGCATGATTTTCTTCATTGGAGGATTATTCCCGGTGTTCTGTTGCTAGAAGTATCATCTGTTATTTTGTTTTTACTTTAGGTAAGAATCCTCAGTTAGTGTTGCTGGGCTTTATAACAGGAATTATTTTTACAATGAAAAGTTTGAATATGGTCATACCTCACATCGTTTACCAAAAACAGCGAGATGCAATATGTTGTTGCCATTGATATCAGTAGAATTGACGAATTCTTTATCTCCCATCTTGTCTAGCAGTTGCTTCAAACTCTCAAGCTGATTATAGTTTACACACAAGTGTAAAATATTGTCACCTCGATCCACCATAAGTCGAGCAGCGCGGGGGTTGGTTCGAAGCAACACCTTCAACACGTCATCATTACCTTTCATGGCAGCGATATGAAGAGGGTTATTACCTTCTCGATCACGAGCCACACACATCTCAGGGCTAACTTCCACTAAAAGTTCCACAATCTCTAGATACCCCTTAGAGGATGCTATGTGAAGGGCCGTGCCTAGTTCCGTGTCTACAGCTCTAGCAAGATCTTGTTTATACTCCAAAAGCTCTAGAACAAATTCTTTTTGCCCTGTTGATGTAGCCATGTGAAGGGGATTTTTCCCTTTGAAACTTCCCACCAAAACTTTATCCAGAATGTAACCATCTATTTTCATTATTTCCTTTAGTGAATCTACATCCCCTCTCATTGCTGCATCACAAAGCCATTCCTCTGTTCTGTCCTTCCATGTCTCTCTATCTCTCTCCATCCTCGATCTTATCTCTTCTTCGCTCTCTCCATTCCTCTCCTCCCTCTCTCTCGCTCGCGCGCTCTCTCTCTCTTTCTCCTTATTCTCTCTTCTCGTCGTGTACTCTCTCGTTCGTAATATGGAAGCCATTGTGTTGGGCAGAAGTGCATCACGGCCCGTTACATATCTATGTATATATATAGGTAGGTAGATAGATACAGCCCGATTGGATGGGGTGTAATTTGGGGTGTTATTTATGGAAGGCGGGTAAGATAAGAGGGGGTATTATTTACGGAGGCTATAAGATAAGATAGGGTAGATAGTTTGGATGAAAAAAATTAAGTGCTTCAATCTTCAATTCGTTTGGACCGATGGGGAAATATTGTTATTATGATCATATTATTCCAAATGGTCATAATTAAATTTTATATCTAGAGCTCTCATAATTAAGTTTCTGTTTGCGATCCTGTCGAGTAGAAACTTAATTATGAAAGTAAAATAGATAAAATTTAATTATGACCCATACCGGTTCTAATAGATTGAAAATTGAAACGCTTAAATTTTTTTAACTATATTTTTGGAACAGAAAATTTGAACGGGACGAGTAAAGATAAAATGGTAAAAAATGCACCCGGATAATTTATGAACAGCTCAGAAGCATCCGAACCAAGGCAAAACTTATCCCCCTTGCCTCATCCCGGTAGATAACCTCATCCCCATGCTTTGCCCCCACAACAGTGCTATCGTACCGTGAATGCATCTTCCTAATTCGATTTAGGGTTTTTTTTGGATAAATAAGTTGATTGGCTTATTTTTTTGGCTCATTCAAATTTTTTTTCGCATTTATTAGATTCGCGTCAATTTTTGTGGATTATTGGTTTGACTCAACGAGAGGAATCAAAAAAATAAAAACTTATGGTCCAAACCTAAATTTTTTTGAATAGATAAAAAAAAATTGGCTTATTGGTTTATTTTTGTCTTTATTCAAAAAAATTGGGTTTCGATCATAATTTTTTACTCTTTCCATCCCAATTTGTTTGTCCAATTTCAACATACGTGCCCTTCAAAAAATTATCTATATCTCAAGATCTATTATATTTTATATAATTTTGAAAACATTATATCATAGAACTAATTAATATCAAACAAGATCCATATTACATAGAAAAATTATTATAAATTGAAACATATAGACAATTTTGTAGAATATCCCAACTAGTGAAAAGAGACAAACAAATCGGGATGGAGGAAATACTTTTTAGATTCCTCTCGTTATGACGGCATAGTAATACACAAAAAAAACGACGTAAAACTAACAAATACAAAAAAATTTGAATAAGGACAAAAAAAAAGTCAATTGACTTAATTAGCCAAAAAACCTGAGGAATTTAATTAAGTCAACTTTACGCCAGTGAGCATAGGATGGAAGTTATTTTTTGGAGTACTTTTTAGATCTATTTCTTAATCTCTCTGTCTCAGGCTGAGTTCTTTTGAACATAACTTAATCGAAGAGTTTTTTCCTTATTTGAATTATTTTCACATTTGTTAGTTTTGCGCCAAATTTTTGTTGGTTATTGATTCGTCTCGACGATAGGAATCGAAAAAGTAAATTTTTTTGAACTAAAAAGTGGTTATTTCTCAAAATATTTGGGTAAAAGTAAATAAAAAAAAAAACTTTTCCGATTCCACTCGTAGAAACGAATCAATAACACATAAAAATTTGGCGCAAAAACTAACAACTGCAAAAAAAATTCAAATAAGAACAAAATTCTCAATTTCTTTTTGATCAGCAACAAAAATTTAGCCCTAGACCTAAAATAACGGGTTGCCCGAAGCGTAGGACTGAGACCAACGTAGCACAATATCCAATAAAACAGGAGTCGAATCCACAGAGACGGTGATGTGTGCTGAACCAAAATAATCGGGTTACTACTATTTAAACTGGCTTTTAGGTGGCCACCCCTTATCGTTTGATGAAAAGATTAACTAAACCTAGAAAATTGTTTGTTTTTCCTCTAAATAATTTAAAAGGAGGTACGGACACAAGGTTCATAGCACTCGCAACCAATCTTGGACTTACCTGCTCCATTTGGTGTCCTTAAGAACGTTTGACTTCAGAGAGAAAAAGCTACCTCAAGATGCGAACATTTATGGTTGCCGTGCACCCATGCGCAGCGGAGGACAAGTTTTGGTCCCCCGTTCCCCGCCACTCATGGGCTCCGACAGTGCCCGAGTTCGTCTAACGAAAGTTCTTTACTAACCTAAAATTGTGATTTCATTATTATTTCGAAATAGGAGAAGAACGTGTCTGGCGTATCCACATTGTGCTAATCACCCTGCGACCGTACCTATACAGCTACCCCTTCATTGATAAAGGACTTGCCAAGGAAAAGTTAGAAACAACTAAAAACATAATTAATTATTATTACTGTGATTATGAAAGATCGGTACTAGTGCGCGCCAAAAAGGTGTTTACAATGGAGGTAAGCCATAGGCATTCCGTTCTCAACCATTAAGGGAACTGCAATAATTTCAACCTTAGATTTAAGTTTGGTGCGAGAAATAGCCGAATAGTTTGCGAATTCCCACAACCAAACCTCAATCTTTATTTATTAATGAAAATTATTTAACAGACTAAAAATATGAAAACAGAATTGAAACTTAAAGAATTTAAAAACCTCAATTTATTACAAACAACAGAATACAAATTACAAAGGGAAGCAAGTTATACTGAAAAATAGGAAAACATATAGAGGGAAGTGTGTCTCGCATATTTGGCTGGAGAAAAGGAAAAGGAAAGACAGAGAGAGAGAGAACGGGGAAAGAGAGAGAGAGAGAAGGAAAAGAGTTTTTTTCCAATTTTCTAACCACCCCCCACTCTTTTTTTTTTGAACAGCGAAAAAAGATATATTTCATTAAAACGAAATGAAGTACATTGATAAATAGTGCAAGAAAAGATAGCATCACAATGTGAGAATAACATCCCAACGATTTTGGCACCCTACCCCACAACAATTATATGCTATTCAAGCCCAGGATTGATAAGAAATCAACCCAACCAAATTACAAGAAAAGTACCCAGAGAGGCTTACAAAGCAATAAGTAGAAGTTGAAAAACTTCCCAGTAAGATCAGATCAAAATGTCAAAGCAAGATTCCTTTGAACCCAACCAATTGGAGATAATCATGATTGGCGGAATCAGCAGATGAATAGATCCTCAGTTTGCAGCCCTTGCATCAGAATTGATTATCCAAATGGGTAATCATAATGGTGGTAGCATTAGGCTTCTACTAAAACAAGAGCAAATCATCAGCAGCAGCAACACACTCGCGTCTCAATTAGCATCTTTCAGAATAGTCATATCCGTCTGCATCTCCATTCAAAGAGGGTCTGTCACACGCCCACACAACACCCACAAAGTATTAAATAGAAGTTGAAAACTTCCCACTAAGCTCAGCCCAACTTTTCAAGACATTAAGGTCCAAGCAATCCGGAACAGAAAAAACACAAGCAACCACAGACACAACCCAACAAAACAAACCAGACCCCCCCACAAAAAAAAAAAAAAAAACAAGGAACCACCCCATACACAAAACAGAAAATAAACAAGCAAACCCGGCCCTGAGATTTTCGAGGCCCTAGGCGAGTTCTAAAAATGGGGCCTCTTGTTTCTTCCTTGCTATATACTCCAACATCAAAAGAAGGGCACCTGTGTGGCTCACTGGCAAGCACTTTGGAATGTTTGTTCCCAAGGTCATGGGTTCAAATCCCATTGGCCTTATTTTCAAAACATTATTTTGCACAAGTTGTTCGTGTAAAAATTTGAACGCAGCAGGTGTTGAACAAACAACCTTGTGGTTAAAGCCCAGCAAAACTTACCACGTCACCTGGACCACCTGATTACAAGAAATTTGGCATACATAATATTTAATATATTCTTTATATTTGGGGGCCTTATAATTGGGCCGAAAAAAAGCGGCACTAGGCGGCCGCCTAGTGGGCCTATGCCTAGGGCCGGCCCAAAAAACAAGACCCACAAAACATCAACCCAGACAAGGCCCACAAAACACAGACCAAATCACCCCCTAGACACAAACCACCCCACCCCCTGCCACAAACAGCCCCACCCCCCACTCTTCCCACCTGTGGCTGTCTAATATAGGTCAAGAAAGCAAAGGTAAAAGAAGAAAATAAAATGGAAAAACAGAAAGACAGCCACACACATGCTAATCATGCATGTGGCCTTTTCTTTACCCATATAATATAATACTCCATCATATAAAAAAAATCAAATGCCAAACTCAATCACAAGCTATAAAGGGAAAAAAATCCACTATGGGGGATGGGTCCGGATGGACATCAAGACTCAAATCAGTCGATCTCACAAGATTCCCCATGCACCCCACTCTTCCCACCTGTGGTTGTCTAATATAGGCGAAGAAAGCAAAAGTAAAAGAAGAAAATAAAAAGGAAAAACAGAAAGCTAATCATGCATGTGGCCTTTTCTTTACCTATATAATATAATATCATATAAAACAAAATCAAATGCCAAACTCAATCACAAGCTATAAAGGGAAA
>JAOTQK010000001.1:2862662-2877542 GCA_025642025.1 Rhododendron ferrugineum
TTCACGAAGGAGATAATAGTAATTTACATCATCGTAGACGCTGGACAGCTGCTGTAGTTGATGCCTGTCTTGTTTTCGGGTTAAAACTTTCAATAACTTTGTCGGCAACTCCAACATTGTTCCCATCTAGGCAATAGATACCAGCGAGCCCCAAAGTTTGGTCCGGTTGGTTAGTAGGTTTGTTTTCTATATAATTGACTAGAGTTCGATTATTGGGTAGGCCGCAAGAAAGTAATTTATTGTGAATACCCTAATGCTGACATGAACCGGGGAGAATATTAATTGTGGTACGCATAAACTGGTCCGGACACCCCAAAAAGATAGTACCAACGATCGAAAGAAGGGGAGAGGCCCAAAAAAAAGATAGATGTTTGGCTTTGGATGAGGAATTTAAAAGATTAAGGCCCGTTTGATAATAGTGATAGATGAATGAGATTCGTAAGGAAATAAGATTAGGATTATGATTGGTAATGAGAAGTGATTGATAATGAGTATGTTTGTTTGAGATGAGATTAGATGATGAGATTGGATTGATAGAAGAAATTGGTAATGAGAAAAGATTGGTAATGAGAATGGGTTGGGATTGGACTATGAATACAAAGTCCCAAGAGGTATTGCTAATACCCCCTCAGTCCGGCTTCCTCATCCCATGAGATTCACAATCCGAAGCCATTTTGTGTTACCAAACAAGGAATTAATAGTCCGAAGGGACTATTAGTCCAATCCCATGGCCGAATCAAGTTATCAAACGGGGCCTAAGGGAAATGTTAATGCTGAAAAATGTCTTTGGCGGGTATTAATTATCAAAACACGTGATTGACCGTCATTTTCCAAAAGATCAGCGTCTCAAACTTTTAGAAATAGACAAGTAGTCAACACACGAGGTCTCGGATTAGTTCCATTGGTTGGTGGGTTTGATCTCCATATATACATTTGATCAAAGGTTCAGGCCAAAAAAAGGAATTTATTTTAAATATCTTAATATCGGTTTGGATGCCTGTTTTTAACCAGATCAAGTAAGAGATTAGTCGAAAGACACATAAGCTAACCCGGACACCCTTATTGTCGAATCATGGTTCCTGTATTAATGTTCAAAACGTGTATTGGCTAATCAAAACATTCCTGGGAAAAATAAACCCATGGAAAAAACCAATAAAACACTGAACTAAAGAACTCTCCCCTAAAAAGTTTAGTTCACGATTTGAATACTACAAAGCCTTTCACTAATTATAATCAAAATTGTCAGAATCTAAACTATTCTGCTCAATGCCACTAAAATAATGGTCAGCGAGCAAGAAATTTCCCGGTAACGGTAAATCACCTGCTGCCGCCTCCGCCTCTGCCTCCGCCGTGGCCATCTGGCCCATCTCATCAGCTCTCCTCATCACCTTGCTCTTGAGCACTTCGAGCGCCGCCTTGTATTGCTCCAATTCACTCAACCCCAAACCGTCAAGACTCTGTTCCCACCACGACCCACCTCCGCGCGCCGCTTTTTCTCTCTCTTCCTCCGCTTCCAGCTCCCTGGCAACCTGTGGGTGAAATTTCCGATAATAAAGACTGAAATCAGTTATTGCGACTACAAGAAATTACTAAAACAAACTACTCCGTACTAATTAAGTTTAAAACCAAATTAATCAATTTAGCAAATTACTAGAACTGAGCTAATACGTATTAAATTTCTAGCTATGAGTCCGATTATTTTAATCAAATCACTATCTACTTCAAGCTACGAGAACATGCTTATGCGTAAAACTAACAAAAACGAATTTTTTTTTATGAATAAGAACAAAGCAAGAAAAAGTCCGAAAATCCCAAAAAAATCTTTAGCGGAACTTTGAAAAAGAGATCGATGCATCACCCACCTTGGCATGCTTGTCCCTCAACCGGTGGACGTCATTGTCGAACTCCGCGTCCGAGTCGCCCCAACTAGTGTTTCCGGCGAGAAACCGGTCGACGACAGCGTCCACAGACGGGCTTCCGAATGCAAAGACCTTCCCGGCGGGAGACACGACGATAACCGCCACGTGGGCGCCGCACAGGACGCTCAGTTCGCCGGCTTTCCTGAAGATCCCAGACCGGCGTTTCGAGAAGGTGACTTGTAGTTGGCTCTTTTTCTCTATCTTCTTGATTTCTATCCTCTGGCGGCCCAGGCTGGTTTTCTTCTCCTTGCGCGTCTCCATTGATTAATTTACTGGTTTCAATTCTTGAGAGAGAGAGAGGATATTGCATTGTAGTCGTTCATGGTTATATATATACATATAGTACCCTGCAAGGATGTAATGTGGCTTCGTACGTAGATTTTCAAAGATTTTGTTGCCATGAGTTTCAAAGAAGAAGGAAGGAATAGGAAAGTTTTCTTTCTTTTAAAATTCAATTTAGGAAAGTCCAAAAAACAATTCATAGCTAGAGGGGAATTTGTGAAGAATAACTGTTGATGATGGGAAATCCAGCTGGGAGCGGGTTTCCGCTGCACAAACTGAAAATATTGTCTATTCTTTTTAAGGAAAGATCAAACTTCATTGATATCAAATAAGATAGCTTTATTCGATAACGAGCCGTTATTTTGAGTTTTTTTTTTTTTGCACGAAGGAGATAATTCATAATTTAGGGCCAATTTGGCGCAAATTAGCTAAATGGTTATTTTTTGTCTTCATTTCATTTTATTTTATTTTTTTGCATTTTTTAGTTTTGCGTCAAATTTTTGTGTATTATTAGTTCCTTTCGACGAGAGAAATTGGAACTCAATTTATTTTAAATAAAGACAAAAAAAAAAAATTTGGGTCTTTATTTGAAATATTACGAGGGGGACCGGATTTAGACAAACAAATAAATCGGAGATGCTTCGGTGTCTACTTTTTTGGGGGGACACCGTAATTTTTGGGTATGACGGAACCATTAGAAGTATAACAAAAACTAATTAAATGTATAACCAAGGCATAACAAAAAAAGTGGGATACCTATAGAATCGGTCACTGGTCCGGTAAAAAAAAGAAAGATAGGTGGGGTATTGTTATGGTTCTAGAGGTTATTGTTATGCTTTTTTGAGGTTATTGTAATGGTCTTATGTGCTTTTGTTATGCATCTTCTACTTTTGGTTTCAGTTATGTCTTTTATGGTTTTTGTTATGCTTTTCAATGGTTTCCATTATGCCCATGTTGTTATGACTCACTAGTTATGCCATTTAATGATTTAGTTATACCGAATTTGGGTTTAGTTCAGTGGCGGCTCCAGAAATTTGTGATAGGGTGTTTAAAATTTACCTTAACTCTAGCAGCTGATTTATTAACCAATAACATATGTATAGAATCTCATATAGTTGTATAAATAGTACGGTAAAAAAACATGACCTTTATTCTAAAAGAAATGAACTACGAGGCAAAATAAGAACCTAAAAATATATACTCAGTACTATTTTTTTTAACAAAAAATTATTATTTTTTTGAAAGTTGTTGTATTTTATAATAGATAGTGTTTTGAGAATGGAAGGGGTAAAATTTTACAGTTGTCCTAAATGAGTTTTCATATTTTGTGCCAATGTTTAACCAACATATTAATCTACTAAAACCTTTTTGAAAGAAATTGTAGCGAGTACGTTGGGGTTGACCTTCTCGAAAATATGTTTATTCTTTAGAATAACATGATGAGATTTTCTATTGTAATCTTAAATTCAAATGAATATTATTCAAGTTAACGGGATCTACAATGTAGTTGATTTTTTTAAAAGTTTTGTTCGTAATTTTATAAGCTAACTAGATAAAAAAAAATAGTTATTGTCATGAATGCGAAATTAACACATTTAGACCATCGACAAAAAGATGGAGAGAGAACACAGAGCATAATATTTACACCAATAGATTCTTCTTTTTACTTTCTTTTTACAATTTTTTTTATTATGATTATGAGGTTTATTTTAAATAATGTGTAAGTGTTTAAATATGAATTATGTGAATTGATGGTCTGTAATTGGGTTGAGATTGAGTGTTCAATTAATTTTGGGTTAGGTGTTCAATTCTTTGTGTGTTTGATGTTCAAGACTTTTAGTATTGGGTGTTCATTGACATTTACGTTGGGTGTTCAAAAAAAGACTAACCCCATAAGTTTTATACGTATTCTAAGCAAAAAAAATTTGTTTGGGTGTTCAGTTGACTATGGAACTCCTAAGGTGGAGCCGCCTCTGGTTTAGTTATATCCGTTTGGGACCTATGTTACGCCATTAAATTCACGTGTTATGCCTTTTTGGGTTTCTTGTTATGCCATTTAGTGGTTTTGTTATGCCAATTCGTTGACCTATTGAGAATACCTGTAACGCCCCGCTTTTTCGGGAGCAAAATACACTACAAGAAAATGCACCAAAGGCGACCTAATTGCCGACACAATGCATTTTATGTCGACAAAAGCTTACTTTCGCCGATGCAAAAGTTGTTTGTGTCGGTAAATGTAAATTTTTTGGCGACGAAAAGAAGTGCGTCGGCAATGTTGTCGGAAAAGTAAGATTTGCAGGAAATATTCTCCCGCGAAATATTTGCCGACGAATTTTTTTTCTAGCGATGAAATGTGCATCGGCAAAAGTTGAATATTTTGGCGACGACATTTTTGTGTCGGTGATAGTAACTTTTGGCGACAAAATGTGCATCGCCAAAAGAAAAATCTTTTGGCGATGAAATCTTTGTGTCGGCAAAAGTAAAAGTTGAAATTTTTTTTTGGCAAAAAAATTGAAGAACACATGGATATCTACTAATTTGCGAAAAAGAAAGTTTGATTTTTTTTTTTCAAAAAATATAATTTTTTTAGGTTCTAAGTTTGTGGACAAAAAAAATTTTGTGGAACAGAGAAAGTATATACATATTTGTGTGTGTGTGTGTTTGTGTTATTTGCATGTACAGGCAATATTATGTGGTAAATATAAGGTACGTATATAATTTCATATTTAATAGTTTTTTGTCGATTTTTTGGGAATTATTGCTTCTTCATGATGAAACGAATCTAAAAAGTACAAAATTACGATTAAAATCTAATTTTTTTAATAAAGACAAAAATAAGCCAACAAACTAATTCTTTTTGTTTTTATTCAAAAAAATTGGGTTTGATCGTAATTTTTACTTTTTAGATACCTCTCGTTATGAAGAAACAATAATCCTCGAAAAATCGATGAAAAACTAACTAATGCGAATTTTGTTTGAATAAGGACAAAAAAGTTTTCTGGCTTTAATTAAATTAATGCCAAACCAAGCCTAAAAGATATAAAGAGTATGTAATAATGTATCAAGTGTAAAATATTTGTACATGTACCGTGTATGAAAGGATAAAAAAAAACTGTACATGTACGTTATATATATTAGAGATTGCAATATAATTAACGAAAAGTAAGTTGGTGCAGTTGGTGACACGGGATGTAGAAATGTTGAGGTCTTGAGTTCGAAACACGGGGCATGCGAATGCACAGCCACTAGTGTTTGTACAATTTTTTTAAAATTGACTTTTGGCGACGCAAACATCTCGTCGGCAAAAGTGTCACACTCTTTAATTTTAAAATCCCTTTTACCGACGCAATACCATTTGCCGACGCAATCTTGCATCGCTGAAACTATACTTTTGCCAACAAAGGATAGCTCACATCGGCGAAACCCTTTCCCGACATATCAACGCCGACAACTTGCCGACACAATTTTTTGTCGGCAAAAACCTTTGCCGACCCATATACACTTTTGCCGATGTACTTTGTTGTGTTGCCAAATCTGCATTTTCTTGTAGTGACAAGTGGGACCGGATAAGCTAAGGAGAGGATAAGGAGTGGGATAAGCTAATCCACCTGTTGAGGTCTTGCTTGTCCGGTTGGTATAAGCAAGTTGGGTGCAACCGTGCAAATTCTCAATTGAACCCTACAAATAGATAAGTCCAAGATAAGAACACAGTTAGGGATGTAACCGTGCAACCGTGCAAGCTGATCAGCTAATCGTTGTGCCATGTTCAAGCTTGTCTATTCGATTTTAATTTGGGAAGCTCGAGCTTGAACATAGTGAAAGCTTAACAAGGTGAGGCATGAGCTGAACTAGTCGAAGCTTGACTCGAGTTCGAACTTGTTCACGAGTCTTAACGAACCAACCACCAACAATACATATTTATACTTGCATAGTAGAGGAGATTTTGATTGTGCATGTGCATGTGTCTTATATCTATATAAAGTACTACAAGAAAAAGCCTCTATTTGGAAATAGTGATACAATTTTCTATAGGTTTGTATGGCTAGGATCAACATGTAAAGGCAATTGGACGACTGCAGAGGACGCTAAGTTTGTATGTGTAGACAAAAATTGCTATGTTTTATAATATAGATCATTGGTTTACCACAAAAAAAAAAAAAAAGGGGCCAACCGTACCATTTTTGCAATCAAACTGGAGGCACTGGCCGTACCCAGTTCGTTACGGAATCGTTTCTACAACCTTTGTCCTCATCAAACTGAGCTTTCAAAAGATAATAATTAACCTCGTCTTTGAAAAGGATCTCTTACCTCTCTCCCATATTAAATTACTATTTTCGCGACACCATTTTAACCTTTGTTTAGACTGAAAGCTTAGTAAATTTTACGTTAAGATAAATTAAATTGGCCACTTACAGCGAATTGAGTTTATTAAAAGAAAATTTGTCTTTTTTTATTTTATTTTTTTCTCAGCGTTTATTGCAAGAAAGTTATATCGCCAATGACTCTTTTGGTTAGTTTTCTACGCAATTACATTAAAATTGATTTTTCCTGACTCAAGAGCAGAGCCAGTTCAAGTGTGATTACTTGCCCCACTAACTTCCATGTTTATTCTTTGTTCCATTTAAATTTTTTATCTAAATCTTGTAAATTTGGTCCCATGTTTTTCTTATGAAATTGCGCAATCAGAAAGTGACTCGACTAAAATTATTACGTTATCCTCATCTTAGCTACGATTTCTCTGACCATCACTCAATAACCGTGGATACTTCTTGTCTTCATCCAATTTGTTTTGTCATTGTAAGTTTTGCGTCAAATTTTTGTAGACTATTCATTCCTCTCGATGAGATGAATTTATTAAATTATAACCCAAAACAATGAAATTGAATAAAGAAAAAAATAGTTCAAAAGTTTGTATGTTTTGGATTATCTTCATGTTCAGTGTACATTTAAGATTTTGATCATAACTTTGCAATTTTAAATTCCTCTCGTCGAGACAAATTAATATTCCTCGAAATTAACAGAATATTAGCAAGTGCGAAAAAATTATGAATAAGGCAAAAAAAAATAGTCCAAAGATTATCAAGCCAAAACACCAATTATTACTGTCAATAAACCAGAGTTTCAATAGACATTTCTTTGTGATGAATATTGATTCACAAACTTCCATGCACATTTAAATTATATTGAGACACTTTAATTTTAAAGTTACTTTTAATCATTAATTTATAAGGGTTAGTTTATGAAAATTTACACAACTCTTTCTTTGACTTTTCTTTGAGAGCAAACAATTTGGGACATTTCAAAATAGTATATAAAACAAAAATAAATAATTGAGACGGAAAGAGTATTAATGAATAGCACCACTTAATCTTATTAGATTCACGACACAACTTAAATTGCAGCATAGCCACAAAGTACAAACATAACGACGACACGCAAAAAGGAAAGTGTCCTACAGCACTTTCCTTGCACAAGAAACTAACTGCATGACATGAGGAAGAACAATTATTGGGTGCTCTTGGGACACCGACACAGGGCGATTTAAAAATCGTTTAATTTCCAACACACATTTCTGCCAAGGAATGGTGTTGGGACACGAATGTGGCACTGCCAACGACGATTGAATAATTACTCCTTGACTGAAACAATCCTCGAGTCGTTCTGGTTAACTGCACCAATTGGTGGTGAGGCCGTATCTCCAGCCGACTGGACTGTAGGAGTACTTGGTGGTGAGTCCGAATCTGCAGCCCACTTGTAAATTGCTGCCAATGCTGCTGGTGCGATAGCACATCCAGCCAAACAGGCTAAACATCCAACCAAACAGGCAAAACAACATTGGAAACATCCGAACAAAATTCTTGCAAAACATAGTAGCACCTTAACTGTCGCATTTAGTGGACATACTATCACGCCAAGTAGTTTCGATTGAACCTTGTATGGTAGTACGTGGAGAAATGATATCCCAACAGCCCACACTATAGCAGTAACGAAAATGACAAGGTTTATGGACTTATACATCTCCACGGGCGAGACAATGACGATGGAAAACGTATAAGCAAACGCCATGATCATGATCGTCAACCACGAGATCCCAGCTCGGATAAACCCAAAAGCCTTTATTTGCGTTGGCAGAACAACAATGAGCTCGAAGATTGTAGTCAAAGACAGAAGGAATCCTACCGTGTTGAAAAACATTAAGTAGGGATACGCTCTGGGATTGGTGTAAGCGATTATAGCTTTCCCGGCTTCGTGTTCTGGTGAACTGTCGGCCCAAACACTGCCGGGAGGGGTGATCCCGACTTGGAATAAAATCGTCGCCATCAGCGATGATACAATCACTAATGTTTCATTTTTCTTCTTCTCCCAATAAGGATCAAATGGGAAAAAAAGTTGGTCAGATTTATTAACCCCAGAATCACGTAGGACGTCTCCGATATCATGATAGGACTTACTCTTCTTATCTTCACTCTTCTCATATTCATTCTTCTTATCTTCACTCTTCTCATCTTCACTCTTCGCAGATTCACTCTCTACTACTCGGGAATGAATATCGAGCGCTGTCCACCCACTTCCATTTCTTGCATTCACATCTTTTAGTTGACCAAGATCACCGCCTTCTTTTTTTTCTTTCTTCGGCCGCTCAAGCAGCAGATGTTTGATAATCTAGAATATGTATATACACATTCTGAAATTCAGATAAAAATCAAGAAATTTAAATACATAGAAAAGGACAAGTTCAATAAGGTAGATTTTAGGAGTAATTCTTCAGTGGGCTTGGAGCGCTGTCACGTGGTTCCCCTCCCTTCTCCATCACTATTCGTGTGTGGAGAAGAGTGTTGGGCACCAATAGGTGGTCGTCCACGAGCACCCTATAAATTTTCAGATTCTCGACTAACCGTAGTTTTCGTAAACATTTTTTTAGCTTTCGAATCATAATATTTCACTTCTTAAATTACTCTCATCAACACTAAGTGAAAATCTTTATATAATAAACTTGATAAAAAAACTAACAAAAATTTTAAAATGTAAGACAAATCAAAAATATTACTTATTTAGTTCAAACATAAGATAAATAACGTTAGTGTAATGCCAAACAACCCATAAGGCCCGCTCTCTACAACTACAAACCTTGCCACCACCTCTTTTGTTCTTCTCTCTTACCCGCCAAACAATCATGCATCTGCTGGGCTTTATGAATGGAATTATTTTACACTGACCAAAAAAATTTGCCAAAAAATTAACAATAAAAAGTTTGAATATGGACGTACCTCACACCGTTTACCAAAAACAGCGAGATGCAATATGTTGTTGCCGTTGATGTCAATAGAATTGGCGAATTCATCTCCAACCACGTCTAGCAGTAGTTTTAGACTCTCAAGTTGATTATAGTTTACACACAAGTGCAAAATATTGTCACCTCGATCCACCAAAAGTCGAGTTGCGCGGGGGTTGGTTCGAAGTAGCACCTTCAATACTTCATCATTACCATTCATGGCAGCGATATGAAGAGGGTTATTACCTTCTCGATCAGGAGCCACGCACATCTTAGGGCTAACTTTCACTAAATGTTCCACAATATCTAAATGCCCCTTAGAGGATGCTATGTGAAGGGCCGTGCCTAGTTCCTTGTCTACAGCATGAGCAAGATCTTGTTTATAATTCAAAAGTTCTTCAACAAATTCTGTTTGCCCGGTTGATGTAGCAATGTGAAGAGGATTTTTCCCTTTGAAACTTCCGACCAAAACTTTATCCAGAATGTGTTCATCTATTGTCATTATTTCCTTGAGTGAATCAACATCCCCTCTCATTGCCGCATCACAGAGCCATTCCTCTAGAACTGCTGTGTCCTTCCATGTCTCTCTCTTGCTCTGCATCCTCTCTCTTAGCCCTTTTTCACTCTCTCCAATATTCCTCTCTCCTCTCTCTCGCGCTGTCGTCATCAATGGTTCGCTTGTTTCTCTCTCCCCTCCTCTCTCTCTCCTCCCTCTCTCATTAATCTAGAAAAGATTGAGCAGAATATGACTGCAGCGATTATGTTTGCACAAGTGCATCACTGGCCCATGTATGTATGTATGTATGATGTATGTATGTATATACACAAGAGTGCCATCATACGGTGAATGCATCTTCCTAATTTGATTTAAATATGCCCGTGGGCAGGAAGTTATCTCTCTCTCTCTCTCTCTCTTAACTTATTGCCAGTGAGCATAGGATGATCTTGGATTTTAAGGGAGATTTTTTAGGGTAATAAATGGAGAGCCCATATATATATATGAGAGGTTGTATTCGGTGTCGTGTGAGTAGCATTTTTGATTGAGAAATGATACGAATAATTAGGAAGAAAATTTATTTGGAATAATATGCTAGGAGAAAGGTTATTTTTGATCTCTAGACCCAAACCAAAGAGAGTCACGTTTCTCAGTATTACCCCTGGGCCTGCTGCCCAAAAGCAGTTGCGCCCAAATGCTCCACGACACTACGCCAAATTTTGGCTTTACCGGCAGTTTTATTACGTACCGTTATTAAATAACTACATCTAAAAGACACTTTTAGCGGTATTAATAAAATCGCAAGAAATAATTACCCTAAACCGGCGGTTTTTCTGGGATTGCCGTTTCTAAGGACTTTTACCGGCAGTTTTTAAAATTACCGCCGGAAAAAGTTGAATATAACGTTGTTTTTAATACCAGCAGTTTATTACCACCGTTTTTTAATAAAACCGACCTAAATAATATAAATATTATTAATTATCCTATTTGAATCGAATTGAAAAAGTTAAAAAAAAAAAACTTTTACCTAAGTATTTTGAGAAATAACCACTTTTTAGCAACATAATTTCTTCATTTAGCTTTCTCATTCGCTGGGTAACCTGGGTCCTCATCAAACTGAGCTTTCAAAAGATAATAATTAACCTCGTCCTTGAAATGGATCTCTTACCTCTCTCCCATATTTAATTACTATTTTGACGACACCAATTTAACGTTTGTTTACTGAAAATTGCATGTCAAGATAAAATTGGCCAATTAGAGCAAATTGAGTTTATTGAAAGAAACTCGTTTTTTTGTTTTTTTTGGCTCAGCGTTTATTGCAAGAAAGTTATATTGCCAATGAATCTTTTTGTCAAATTTTTTAAGCAATTAATTAAAATTGATTTTTCAGACTCAAAAAGTGGAGCCAAGTTGGTCACTTAACCGCACTGACTTCCATGTCCATTCATCGATATATTTAAGTTTTTTATTCGATTGCGTAACTTGTTCCCATGGCTTGATGAAATTTTGGCAATCATAAAGCAACTCGAGTGATGTTAAGGAAATAGAGTCCCACATTGCTTGGGAGTGGAATGGGTGATCACTTAATAACATTTGGGATCTCTCCACTCATTGTCAATTGGTTTTGAGATGGACATAAAGTTTCTACATGGTATCAGAGCGGGGCCCGTTCCACCCTACATTTTAAAAATTTACAATCCACACCCCACGATGGCAGACTAACAAAAAGGCTGCACGATGATAAGACCCAAAAGTGGCCACACGTGACAGACCTCAAACGCGGCTGCACATGAGGGGGATGTTAAGGAAATAGAGTCCCACATTGCTTGAGAGTGGAATGAGTGATCACTTAATAACATTTGGGACCTCTCCACTCATTGCCAATTGGTTTTGAGATGGACATAAAATTTCTACAAGTGAAAACTATTACATTGTCGTTCTTTTAATACCGCGGTTTGGATTACCGGCTTACCGCCACTCCATAAGAGTGGATAGTACTCATTGTTCTAAAAAAGATAATAGAATTTCAGTAAACATTTCGCTGTGATGAATACGCATTTATAAAATATTAACAAATGCGAAAAATTATGAATAAGGCAAAAAAAAAAAATTAGTCCAAATATTATTAATCCAAAAACACCCCTCATTTTCAATAGACCTTTCTTTATGATGAATATACACATTCACAAACTTTCATGCACATTTAAATGATATATAATGCTATATACACAATTATCCAAACTCAATACCAAACATAAACCCTTCTATGATTGTGTACCTAAACTTTTTGTTAAATGATATCGAGACACTTTATTTTTGAAGTTACTTTTAATCATTTTTGAGGGTTAGTTTATGCAAATTTACACACCTCTAAAAAAAAACTTTTCTCTGAGAGCAAACAATTTAGGACATTCCAAAATAGTATATGAAATAAACACAAAGAAATGAGACGGAAAGAGTATTAATAACACAAATCTTATTAGATCCATGACACAAGTAACTCAAATTAATTTGTTGCATAACCACAAATTAAGTTTACAAACATAACGAGGACAAGCAAAAAGAAGATTCACGACACAAGTAACTTAAATTTGTAGCACAACCACAAATTACGTACAAACAAAACGAGGAAGAAAAAAAGAAAAGTGTCCTTGCAATTTCCAAGCATAAAAAACTCACGGCATGGCATGATCAAAGAACAATTATTAGGTGCTCTTGGGGCACCAACACGTGGTGACTCACTCCCTGATCAAAACTCTCGTTGAGTCGTTCTGGCTAGCTGCAGTACTTGAGTGGCCAGTACTTTCACGCTTTTTTCGAAATGGCATTGGACAAACGTAGTATAAACCTGCAAAACATGCTGCAAAAGGCAGTAGCAGAACAACTACCACTTGTAATGGAGATGATATCACGTTGAGTAGCATCGATTGAACATTGTACGGTAGCACGCGGAGAAATGTTATTACAACGGCCCACACTATAACAACCCAAATGACAATGTTTATGGACTTATGCATCTCCAGGGGCGAAACGATGACAACGGAGAATGTATAAGCGAACGCCATGATCATGATCGTCAACCATGAGATCCCAGCTCGAATAAACCCAAAAGCCCTTACTTGCGTTGGCAAGACAACTATAAGCTCTAAGATTGTAGTCAATGACAGAAGGAATCCTACCGTGTTGAAACACATCAAGTACGGATACGCTTTGGGATTGGTGTAAGCAATGATAGCTTTCCCGGCATCGTGTTCCGGTGAACTGTCATCCCAGACTCCGCCGGGAGGGGTGATCCCGGCTTGGAATAAAATCGTCGCCATAAGCGATGATACAATCATTAATGTTTCCTTTTTCTTCTTCTGCCAAATAGGATCGAATGGAAAAAAAAGTTTGTCGGATTTCTTAACCCCATGTTCACGTAGGACATCTCCGATACGACGATAGTTCTCACTCTTCTTATCTTCCCTCTCTGTTACTCGGGAATGAATGTCCAGCGCCGTCCACCCACTTCCATTTCTTGCATTCACATCTATTAATTTAAGCTCACCGCCAAACCACATCTTTTCAAGTACTTTTTTCCCAGGCAGCCACTTAAGCATTCCCTTTCTTTCATTCGGATCTACGAATGTACCAAGCTCACCGCCAAAGATCAGGTTTTCTACTTTTTTCCCTTGCAGCCACTTAAGCAGATATTCGATAATCTGAAATATGTAAATACACGGTCTAAGATAAAAATCAGAGAAATATTGATACATAGGAAAGGACAAGTTCAATAAGGTAGAATTTTTTTTCGATAGACAACAAAGTTTTATTAAGAAACTTGATAAGAGGAAGGGAATCCAACAAAAAGTTGGATGAACACCTTTTGGAACATAGCCCAAAACACCCTATGGCTATGGACCTCAAAATGCCCAAATTTAAACAATAAAGCTCAAAACAACACAAAGGCCAAAAAACCAAGATATACAATTCAGCCCAAATCTAAGGCAAGGCCCAAACAGGTAAAACCAAACCCTAAACCCAAACACCCGGCCAATCAGCTCTAGATCAGTTCACCGCCACCACCCACCGCCGCTGCCACAGCCACCCATCCAGACCACAACCCAGACAGCCTAAGCCGCTGCGACACCCATGAGTTGGGGCTCCACCACGTGATTCCCAAACTCCCTTCTCCATCACATATTCATGTGTGGAGAAGGGTGTTGCGCACCAAATGGTGGTCGTCTATGAGCACCCTATAAATTTTCAGATTCTCGACTATCTGTAGTTTTCTTAAACATTTTCTTGTGCTTTCGAATCATAATAATTACTTCTTAAATTAGTCTCATCAAGACTAACTGAAAATCTTTATGTAATAAACTTTATACAAAACTAACAAATATTTTAAAATGCAAGACAAATCAAAAAAATTGTTTATCGAGTTCAAACATGGGATATATATCGTTAGTAATATGTATGCCAAACAACCTTGTTGGCATCTTGCCTTCTTTGGTTTTCTTTTTTGGTCTCGGGTGTGTTTATTCGTTTTGCCCTTAGTCTGTTTAATCTTTGCATGTCTTTCAAAGATTAATAAATTTCTTTTGCCTACCAACAACAAAAAAAAGAAAGCCAAACAACCCTAAGGTCCGCTCTCTACATCTACAAACCTTGCCGCCACCTCCATTGTTTTTTTTTTAATCAGTAAAGGAAGATTTTCATACAATTAAAAAAATTACAGAAAACAGAAATCGTGTAGTAATACACCATGGAGCATCACATCTGAGAAACTTTATGTCCATCTCAAGACCAATTGGCAATGAGAGAAGAGGTTCCAAATGTTATTAAGTGGTCACCCATTCCACTCCCAAGCAATGTGAGACTCTATTTCCTTAACATCCCCCCTCACGTGCAGCCGCGTTTGAGGTCTGTCA
>JAOTQK010000001.1:2888439-2902367 GCA_025642025.1 Rhododendron ferrugineum
TACAAAAACCCTCTCTTTCTCTCAAACCTCACACACAAAACCACAAAACACACACTAAACACACTTTTTTCTCTACTCCTCACACAGTGCACACACTTCACATATATTTAACATGGGGGAGTAATCCCCTACACTCACATCCACCCTACTTGGGTGTACCCAACAGAAGCAACAACTCCAATACTTCGACCTTACCTTTCATGGCAGCAATATGAAGAGGATTATTACCTTCTCGATCACGAGCCGCACACATCTCAGGGCTAACTTTCACTAAAAGTTCCACAATCTCTAAATACCCCTCAAAGGATGCTATGTGAAGGGCCGTGCCTAGTTCCTTGTCCACAGCTTTAGCAAGATCTTGTTTATACTCCAAAAGTTCTAGAACAAATTCTTTCTGCCCTGTAGATGTAGCAATGTGAAGGGGATTTTTCCCTTTGAAACTTCCCACCAAAACTTTATCTAGAATGTAATAATCTATTTTCATTATCTCCCTTAGTGATTCTACATCCCCTCTCATTGCTGCATCACAGAGCCATTCCTCTGTTCTGTCCTTCCATGTGTCTTTGTTGCGCCCTATCCTCTGTTCTTCACTCCCTCTATTCCTCTCCTCTCTCTCGCTCTCTCTCGCACTCTCTCTTTCTTTCTCCTTATTCTCTTTTCTCTTGATGTACTCTATCCAAAATTCGTCTTCCTCTCTCGCCATCACTAGTTCGCCTGTTTCTCTCTCTCCTCCCTTTGTAATTAATCTAGAAAAGATTTAGCAAAGTATGACTACAGCGATTATGTTTGCACAAGTGCATCACAGGTCCATTATGTATGTATGTATATATATAGGAAGATAGATACAGTTGAATGCTTTACATATACTCACAAGAGTGCTATCATATGGTGCATGCATGCATAGGATACTCTCTCTCTCTCTCTCTCTCTCTCTCTCTCTCTCTCTCATATTTAACTTAATGCAAGTGAGGATAGGATGATCTTGGGTTTTAAGTGAGGTTTTTGGGGTAATTAGTGAATAGAGGTAAATAGACAAATTAGGGAAAACTTTTATTAAAGACCGTGCGCAAAAAGAGAGTGTTGGATCTCTAGACCCAACCGAACGCAATCACGTTTCCGGTTTCTAAGTATTGGACCCATGGGCCTGCTGTCCAGAAATAGCTGTGCCCAAATGCGCCGCCACTAGGGGGTTGAACTGCCGGACACCATAATCCTTGGTTGGCTGGCCTTTAATATCACCTCATCATATGATGCCTTTATTAAATAGAAACAAAACCTGAGATATGTTTCATGCAGAAGCAGCTGGGACTGTTGTGCCCATCTCACAGCAGTGTGCAGCTACGCTAAATCTCATTGTCCAAAAGTGTTTTGGTCGGTTTGGATGGTCGTACTATTTATTACCGCTAATAGTATTCTATTACCGGTCATTAAATAACTCCTTCTTGGACTATTGATTACCATGACGGACGGTGAAATAGGCACAACTACACGTTGCTTTAAGATGGGCACATCAGCCCCCGCGTTCGTGTCATGCTTAGAACCTGATACTTTGCTCTAAACCGAAAAAATCAGTTGTGCGAAGGTTGCTTGAGAGCTTCAATCGATATATGTTTTCAACTTTTTCTTTTTGTCAAATTTGGCAGTTCTTTTTCTTTTTAAATTGACTTATGGTCCTCTTGAACCCAAATCCCGCTGAGCCCGTAGGCCCAAGACAAGAACAAGAGCCCGTAGATCGATCACCCGTTTGGAAGATACTCGGGTCGGAGGACTGACCCGGGTCATGCCAAGAACTGCAGCAAACCGCAGCTGTCCCAGTAAGGAGAAGATCGGTTCTTTTTCTGACGCACATTTTTCTTTACTTAACGCAAGAGATGTCTATAATGATCTCCGAAGATCGGTTCTTTTTCGGAATTGCAGTGAGTGAAAAACCGGCGGCGTTCGCCCTCTTTTGTTTATTGCATTCACCGCTGTGCCTATATTCTTGTAGCTAAGCATATGTTTGATCATCTGAGTGAATTATGTAGCAGGCCAGCCGAGTTAAATGGCTCGGACCGTGCCGAGCCGATACCAAGTTCCCTAACGAATGGATCCAACCGCTCCAAGGCACAGCTGTTCTGTCTCGGCTATTTGACAATCAAATCGACTCCGCGACTCTTTCACCTCGGCCAAGCCGACGGTCCTCCATCACTATGACAGTGTTCCCCTCAGCTTACCGACTCTCTGACTGTCGGACATCACGTTCGGCTTTGAACGGACGTGGTGGGCAAGGGTTCCAGCTCACCCACGTGAAGAGAACAACCACGATCTCGGTGACGACTTGTGACGTCAGCCGAACGGTTATCAGAGATAATGATGAGGGCACGTGAAGGTGTCAGCTCATCCAACAAACAGTTACAAAATCCTAATGTGACGTAAGGGTGACTTCAGCCGACGCGTGTCGAGCGTAGGCGTGATCTTGGAGACCAAGCCAAGAGTTCCCTATAAATATGCCATTATGCCTTCCTGGAAGAGGTTCAATACAACCCTAAACCCTAGCTCTTGGTCTTCGATTCTCTCTTTGCAAGTTATCTGATTCTTGCACCGGAGGGCCATCCCGGAGAACCTCCGGCGTTGTCTGTAGTCGTGCTTCGTTTTGCAGGACGAAGAGAGGATCAAGAGCGAACCACCAACCCTGAAGATCAAAGGATCGAGCCATCCAAATCCAGAGCCCCACAATTTGGTGAACCCGACGTGAAACTTTTATAGATCCACGGCGGCTCTCCTCCGCTGCTCCTCCTTTGTTCATCTCTACAAACTTCTTACCACCACATCGCCTCCGTCAAAATGGGCGGAGCACCTCCACCTTTTCAACCTCTCAACCCCTCTCTGCAAATCCTCTCTGCAAATCCTCTCTGATACTGGCCTTAACACCGCCTCCTCTTCCCACCCTACTGGTTATACTCCTCCTAGCGTTAGCACCAACATACAGCGACCCATCAGTCTGAGTGAGGACGCTCTGGCCTACGTCCAGATGCTCGAGCAGCAGCAAGAGCAAACCACCGCGAACGTGGCTATCCTGAAGTTGGAGATCGCTCGAATAAAGGCTCAAGAGCGACCAGCCGCCTCAAATTCCGGTTCTCAAGGGCGGCGCAGAAGGAGAAACCAAGACCTTCCACCACCTTCCTTGATCGGAGGTGGGGAACCCGACCGTGTTTCGGTCCATGACCGTCTGGACCCACCATCGATGGTAAACAGAGCCGAGGACAATGCTCGCTTTAGGCAGCAGCGTTCTCTGGTTCATCAACGCCTCGGTAATGGTACGGGGAATAGAGGTGGAAAAGAAAGACGAGAGGGAAGCCCTTACACGGTGTACTCAAGTTCCTCGGCAGGGGATGAATATTCTCAGGGTTCTCAAAGTTATGACACAGTGGAATTCAACGTTCAAGAGAACGATCGGGCCATCATTCCCTACGACACCGGACGGCGAAGAAGCCGAACGTATCGAAGGGACGGAAAAAACCCAATGGATTACACATTTGAGCAAGATAATATCCCTCGGGAAGATCCTCTTAAAGGTAGAACGGCGGACTCAAAAGGCCCTCCAAAATTTCCTCGGGAAAGAAGCGTGAGTGTGGTACTTCGGCAAGAAGACCAGCCAAGCCGCCGAAGGGTCTATCGTACGAAAAATGTACCAGTAGACGATCGGCAGAAAACATTCCTCGGCCGACAAGAAAGAGCGTACCAGCGTCGGCACGAAGATCCAACCGACAAAGAAAGGGAATACCGAGCCTCGAAAAAGTCACGGAGTGATCAAGATGGACATCCCCCAAGGCCACTCACGAGTACCAACTAAGGAAACTGACAGAATCCCCATTCTCGGCAAAAATTCAAGCTACTTTGCCGAAGACCGGCTTGCACATTCCAAAGTTTCAGAAATTCGACCCGAGCACCACAGAGGCCTACACTCATCTCATCAGTTACCGCAGCACAATTTCATGCGTAACTGATGACGATGCCATCATGTGCAAGGCATTTCCCTCGAGCTTAGGGCGCTTCGGCTTGTTATGGTTCAATCAGCTGGAAGCAGGATCTATCCATAGTTTTAAAGAGCTCGAGCGAGCCTTTAACTATCGGTTCATTACCAGCAACAAGCAGGCGAAAGAAGAGGACGCACTAGCCCAAATGAAGAAAAGGCCAGGAGATACGCTTCGGAAGTACGCCGAACGTTATTGGCAGTTGTTCAAAGAAATACCCGGTGTAGATCAATACTGGGCAGCAAGGAATTTCAAGAACGGATTGGAGACGGGGAGCAAGATTCTTGACGAGTTAGCAATCCGAGCTCCGCATGGAATGAATGAGCTCATGAGGACGGTAGAAAAGTTCTGTTCATACGAAGAGTTCCTTGCCGAGCGAGAACTCCAAGGTGGACAATCCTCTGCCGTGCCTCAAAGTCTCCACGTCCCAACACCCCAGATATCCGCTCCGAAGCCAGTAGCTGCGGTCCAGCCAAAGAAACAAGTCAACACGGTCAAAGTTGCTAGCAAGAAGGCTCCAAAGGCTCACGACTATGTTGCCGAGATAACAGTTTTCAAAGAACCAATCTATTTCCTCCTCCGTACATTGGAGCGAGAACCGTTCTTTATCTGGCCAAACCCACCGAAGCTTAACACCGAAGCCGGAAACGATAACAGTCGAAAGAGATGCTCGTACCATAACGAGCTCGGCCACTACACAACGGCGTGCGCACCTTACAAAGCACTACTGGAAAACTTGGCGGCCCAAGGACTTTTGGACGACTACATCGATTGGACTAAAACTCCTCGGCGGCAACAGAATCCTGGAGGACAAAACCAAATTCCACGACCTGTTGGAGTAATTAACGTGATTCATGGACCTGTCAACAAGGAATCGGCCAAAAAGCTTCGGATAGAGCTCGATCAGGCCCAAAAATCTGCCCAAATTTTTTCAGTTGGCACCGCACCCAAGAAGCCTAAGACGACCGAGCGTCCGTGGTCCATAACCTTTACCGATCGTGATCTCCAACGTGTTCAAACTCCTCACAACGACGCCCTCGTTGTCACTTTGCAGATCTCAACTCATTCGGTTAATAGGATACTTGTTGATCAAGGAAGCTCGGCCGAAGTCATGTACTTGTCACTTTTCAAAGAGCTCAACATCCCACAATCTTCTCTCGTGCCAACTGACGTACCCTTAATTGGATTCAGTGGAACTCCAGTTTGGCCTCTCGGCAAAATCGTTCTCCCGGTCGTCTCGGGCTCTATAGCAGCAAACATGGAGTTTATTGTGGTGGACGCACCAAGTCCATACAATGCAATTCTCGGTAGAAATTGGCTCCACACCATAAAGGCCATTGCCTCAACCTACCACCAGGTGGTACGGTATATTGGAGCAACAGGACGGCAGGAGGACCTCTATGGTGATCAAGTGCAGGCAAAGCAATGCTCCGTTTCGGCCGTGGCGAAAACACCGAGCCCCAAACGAGTACATTGGGTAGAAGTGCCAGACAAACCTGTCCTTGAAGACGTCGGCGCCTCGACCGAACAAAAGTCAATAGAGGATCTGATAAAGGTACCAATCAACGAGGATGGATCGCGGTTTTTCATGCTCGGCTCCAGCTTGATGGAAGCCGAGCGTGAAGAGCTCGTACAGTTTTTAAAGGACAACATTGAAGTATTTGCGTGGACTCCGTACGGGATGCCAGGCATTGATCCACAATTCATTCGGCATTCTCTCAACGTCTCCAAGTCAGCAAAGCCAGTTATTTAGAAGCCAAGACGTTTGGCAGCCATCCATGCCGGGGCAGTTAACGAAGAGGTGGATAGACTCCTTGAAGCTGGGGCTATCAAAGAAGTTCAGTACCCCACCTGTCTCGCCAACCCAGTGGTGGTAAAAAAGAAGAATGGGAAGTGGAGAGTCTACGTAGACTACACCAATTTGAATGACGCTTGTCCAAAAGACTGTCTTCCTCTTCCAAAAATCGATCAACTGGTTGACTCCACCGCCGGCCACGCTCGGTTGAGTTTTTTGGATGCTTACCGAGGCTATCACCAGATTGCAATGGACCCCGACGATATGGAAAAGACGGCCTTCATTACGCCCAAGGGTTTGTTTTGTTATCTGGTCATGCCTTTCGGACTCAAAAACGCCGGAGCGACATTTCAACGAATGGTCTGCTTGCTGTTCGGACTTCTTATCGGAGAGATCATAGAGGCTTATATCGACGACATGGTTGTAAAGAGTCTTAAAGCCGAAAATCACTTAGCCCATCTAGCCGAAGTGTTTGCAATATTGAAGAAATTCAAGTTACGGCTTAATGCGGAGAAGTGTGCCTTCGGTGTGGGCTCCGGAAAGTTCCTCGGTTATCTTGTCACTCGAAGAGGTATCGAAGCAGACTCGAACCAAATCACAGCAGTCCAACAATTAAAGGCTCCGTCAACCCCTCGGGAAATTCAAAAGCTTACGGGCATGGCAGCTGCCCTCGGCAGGTTCATCAGTCGCTCCTCGGATAAATGCCACATTTTCTTTCAAACTCTGAAGAAGCAAAGCCGTCGAAGTTTCAAATGGACGGAGGAGTGTGATACGACCCTCGCCGTGCTAAAGGCTTATCTTAGTTCGGCTCCACTACTTGTAAAGCCGAAGCCTTTTGAAACACTATACCTTTATTTGGCCGTTTCACCTCATGCTGTCAGTTCGGCGCTAGTCCGGCGAGAGGGTGCAGAAGACCAACCAATCTACTTTGCTAGCCGAACATTGCTTCCTGCACAGACAAGATACCTTCCGTTGGAAAAGCTTTTGCTTGCTTTGGTAACCTTAGCTCGGAAACTTCTGCCTTATTTTCAAGAGCACCCCATCATCGTTTTTACGGAGTTTCCTCTCAAAAATCTTTTGCGAAAGGCCGACCTCTCAAGCCGAGTCTCACAATGGGCAGTTGAACTGGCGAACTTCGACATCCATTTTGAGCCTCGGACAGCAATTAAAGCTCAAGTATTGGCAGACTTCATCGCGGAATTCACTCCTGGGAATCCGGACGAAGAGACTTTGGTTCGGCCAGAATACGGAATGTTGGAACAGCAGGAGGCTAGGAAAGAATGGAATCTCTTCAGCGGAGACGTCTGGAAACTCCACGTCGACGGAGCATCGAATTGCAATGGCGCCGGCGCAGGGGTCGTTCTCTTAACTCCATGTGGTGTACTTCATGAAAGTGCCATAACGATCAACTTCCCAGCCACAAACAACGAAGCCGAATACGAAGCACTGTTAGCCGGACTCAGAGCAGCTACTCGCCTGCAGGTCGAAGATTTACACGTCTTTTGTGACTCTCAGTTGATAGTTAATCAAGTTACTGGTGACTATGAAGCTCGGGACCCAAGAATTCTAAAGTATCAGGCCACGACACTTGATGAATTAATTCGACAGTTCAAAGTATTCAATATTGAGCAAATCAACCGAGAGAATAACGTTCATGCCGACGTTCTTGCAATCCTAGATTCGGCAAGCAAAGCTTCAGAGTACCAAAACATAAGCCTCGACGAGATTGATCAACCAAGTTTTGAAGTCACTGAAGAAGTTCTCAATATTACCCTCGGTCCAAGCTGGATGGACGAGATCGTTACTTTCCTTAAACACGACACACTGCCATCAGACAAGAAAGAAGCCCACCGAGTCCGAAGCAAGGCGGCCTATTATTGGATTTCCGAGAGCGGATAGCTTTACCGAAAGAGTTTCACCGGTCTGTACCTTCGTGTTATCCATCCTACTGGGGTCCCAACAATTGTGACCGAGCTTCATTCTGGAAGTTGTAGGTGTCATTCTGGCGGCTGTTCCCTATGCCAACGGGCACTAAGCCAAGGGTACTTCTAGAAAGGAATGAAGAAGGATTGCGAGGAGATAGTCAAGAAGTGCAAACCCTGCTAGTTGTTCTCCCCCATTCCAAGGCAACCCACTCAGGCCCTCAAGCCCATTACCAGCCCATGGCCCTTTGCACAGTGGGGCTTAGACATAGTCGGCAAACTCCCTACAGCTCCTAGAGGATTCAACTTCTTAATCACTGCAACAGATTATTTTTCAAAGTGGGTTGAGGCCGAACCTCTTGTTACAACGACTGAAGCAGACGTACGGCGGTTTGTTTGGAGAAACATTGTTACACGATTCGGTGTCCCATACGCAATCGTTTCGGATAATGGGTCCCAATTTGTCGGAAAGGAGCTAACGGGGCTATGCGCAGAGTTCGGAATCAGATTTTTTAATTCCACTCCATCCTACCCAAAAGGCAACGGCCAGGCCGAAGCTACAAATAAGACTGTGTTTGCTGGCATCAAGCGTCGGCTAAATTCAAAAAGAGGAAGGTGGGCCGAGGAGCTCCCACGTGTTCTTTGGGCTTACCGTTTGACTCCAAGACGCTCCACAGGACAGACTCCCTTTGCAATGGCCTTCGGCATGGAGGCTGTAATTCCCCTTGAATCAAGATTCCCAACACTCAGAACAGAGACCTTCGACCCGAAATCCGACGATGAGGCTGTAGCCACTGAGCTCATTCTTGCCGAAGAAAAAAGGGATGAAGCCCAGCTCAAGCTTGCCAGCTACCAACAAGAAGCTGCTCGGGGCTATGATCGCAGCGTTCGGCTAAAGAAAGTCAAAGCCGACGACTGGGTCTGGAGGAAGGTGGTCCGAGCAAGTGAAAAAACTAAGTTCAAGCCAAATTGGGAAGGACCTTACGGTGTTGTTAAAGAAGTGGGAAATGGCGCATACAAATTGGAAGACAAGGATGGCAAGCAAATTCAAAATACTTGGAACACCCTCAACCTTCGGAAAGCCTATCTATGAAGTAATACTCGGCCTGAGCTCGCCTCGGCCACTATCTGCTTTACTTTACTTAGAAAATTTTGTACTAAGTTGTGAATCAGTTGTTTATGTTCAATGAAAGTACCAACTTTATTCCGAAGCACAACTGTTTACTTTCTGCTCTTCTTTAAGTTTGAACCTCATTCGACTTCGGTCAATCAGTTCGGTCCTCAGACCATCAAACATACGTTCGGATGTAATATCCTCAAAATTAATCATGGCACAACGATTGGACGTTCGGCCATAACAGTACCAATTAACCTTTTGGTTATTTATCAGTTTGGCTTCGTTCATAATTGACTTGAACAACATAGCCACATTCAACATTTACTTAAGCTCTTAAATTTGGCATAAGGATGGCAATTGAGCCGAACCTTAAACCAAAATTGGGGCTATCAATGAGTAAATAGTTCTTGCCAGGATCAAAAACCCTCGGCAAATTCATCGAAATATTTCTAAGGCATGAAGAAATATTCAAACATTGAAACAAACAGCACATGGAAAAATTCGCAAAGGCATGAGAAGTCAAACCTACGTTCCATTTCTAAAACAAAACAAACAAGCACAAGTTGCTCGGCAAAACCTAAATGTAAAGAATTTTGTTGTCTGATTAAGTGTCTATCCATATGCGATTAACTTCATTCTTGGTACGAATGTTCAAATACGTATTACGACAAAGATAGATGATTTTGATCGTGAAAAAATTCCTCAGGCGAGGCTCGGTTAGTTCACTACAACACTTAAACGTCTTCGAACGCATTAAATGTCTTCCGATAATGTGGTCGCCAATACCAAATGATCTCTGATTTTAGTGACAATGCTATAATAAGTAAGACGTGAAATCCAAACGGTTCAGATTGACCATTATAAAAAATGACTCGGCAGTTACCTTACCTATATATATGTTTGATGTATTTGATAGTTAACTAAGTCTTATGTTGTACTTGTTGTTGCAGTAGCCACAAGATCGTGAGACAATCTTGACGATCAAGATTGTTGATTTTGTTGAATTATTCCTTCTCGTAAATTTGCGGCTCGATTAGGTTTAGAATATCCATTTATTGAGACGTGAATTCATTAGAAAAATAGTATTTTTTGTTCGATCAATTGTCTAACAGAAAACGATCAACTGTAATCTCGGTAAGAATGATCTAACCAATAATATTAGAGAAGATAAATGGTTCTGATCGCGCAAAAAAATCTCAAGTGGGGCTCGGGTGGTGTGTTATAAGACTTTAATGTTTTTGGACTTAATAAAAATCTTTCCGACTAAAAGATTTATTCCCAACTAAATATTTAGTTGGCCAAGACAAACAAATCACCGACTAATTAAATTTTGGTCGGGAATGGTACAATTTTTTGCGCCAATTGGAAATTTTCACAAAAAAAAGGCGGGATTTGGGTAATTTCCGACTAACTATTTAGTCGGTAATCTGTATTTTAATACAAAACGGCGCTGTTTTATCCAAACCCATCACTTATACGTACACACTTCCCCCCCATCCCCTCATATCGTCAATCAGTCATTCAGCTCCTCCAGGCACCCTCCCAATCGACCCTCTCGCTCAACCCCTCTCTTCAGCCGTGGTCTCCGCCGTTCAACACCGCCGCCGCTGCCACACCCCCCGACGAAACCCCTCTCTCCTCCGACTGTGGTCTCAGATCCTCCTGCTCCTCTCAATCAAACCCTCCGACGAAAACTCCTCTCCTCCGACTTTGCATCTCGGTACTCTCTCTCTCTCGAACTTGTTTGGAAGTGCTGGGTCTTGCTTGGTTTAAGTTAATTCTATCTCGTTCTCTCTCTCTCTCAATAAATTTCTCTGTCCAAAATTTAGTGGGTTTGGGTTTCGAAGTAGAAACAAGGTATTTGTTTTAATAAAATTGTCAATCGGACTCATGGTTGTTTGCTTATTCTTAATCGCTTGATTGTTAGGGCGCGTACATGGGTAAAACTTCTTGTACTCCTCCAGTTGATTAATTTACTGCTTAGCTGCATTTTGTAGTTGATTTCAGATTTGATAGGCTTGTTGAGCCATCACATGCTTCAACTGGGGACTTGGTTGTACAATTGCACGCCAAGTGTTTGTTAACTTGCCTATTTGGTTAGTTTGGGAAAATTCCTAACTTCTAATGAAACACGAGCACAAGTTAGGGTGCTTTACCATGTGTACGTACTTGGAGCTATACATTTCTACTTTCAGTTAGGAACGAAAATTTAGTCTGATCAGTTATGACGTACGTGCCGCTTTCTGACTTGCATACCGGTTTTTATTACACTCTTTTTCCATTGTTTCATTGTTCAAAATCTTGCACCCTTGTTACTTGCACGCTCTTGCAAGTTACAAATATCTGCTTAATGCTTGATAAATTATTGTGCTCATTCAGTAAACTTTAGTGATGTTGTACCCTGGTGGTAACTTTGAGAATTTTTGAGTTTGGTTTTTGGGGTAGTGAGTGGAGAGAGAGATTAGGTTAATAATTGGAGATACATAAGCCTTTTTTCCCCCCACATTTGGCGTTCCTGTTTCCCTTTGTAGGGAGGGATGGTTTAACACACAACATGTTGAATGACATCCATAACCACTGGACACACGCGGAGGCAGTGAGGATAAAGTGTATGGGTGTACCCACAGTTGATATGAAAAATGTCTGCACTCAACTTGAGGTACTTTATTTACCCGAAGTCTAACGCCATTTTATTTTCTTGGTTTCATACTTTACAGTGAGGTACTTAGGAAGGAACAGCAGCCATTTCCTGTGGACATAAGTCACACAACCACTTGCATTTCACATATCAGAAGTCAGAAAATTAAGTCAATGAATTGGGGTTGATTCGTTCTATTGTTTTTGGACTCCATTCAGTAGTCTTCGATATCATGCCATATGGGGGCAAAAGAAAACCACATGCAATGCATGTGCACACTCACTAGTAGCTATGAAATGTACAAGTACCTCTTTTGTATGCTGAAGTTGTTGTGGCAAATAGAAGGTTCCCATTGTCGAGTTCCCGGACAGTAGTATTTATGGTTGTTGAACCGTTGAACTCTTTGAGATGGTATGGAATATTGGTTGGCAATGGCAGGTTTTTGTTCCCCTTTTTAAGTGATCGCAATTCTTTTCTTCGTGCATTAAGGCAAGCTTTTTCTTCTTTTGAAAGTTTAGAATAAGGTGTACGTGCTTATTTTTGCTTTCCATGTATATTTAAATTTGGTCTAGTTAGATGTGTAGTTCGTTTAGTTTCCAATAGTGTGTACGAATCTAAACAAATTGGCTATGTTAGGCAATGGAAGCATAATAGAAATTAGGGAGTATCAACATTGGTATTCATTTTTCTGGTGCTACCTTTATTTTACTGCTAATGTTTTATGGAGTTGGCTGTTTGGAGCCTTTATCCTCCATTGCATTCCTTGCTACACTTCTATTTTGGCTATTAGTGAAAAATACGAACATAAGGTCCTGGAGTGAAAAATATGAAGTTAAACAACCAATCTCAGGAAATAATTTCAGAATCTGCAATTTCATCAACTTCAACTTAAAATCTGACTTTGCACAGAAATGACTAAGGTATAATCTCCATATACTTTTTAAGGTCTATGAATCTAGTTTCCAAATCAGAAAACGGATCGTAATTTCATCGCTCGAGCTAAAAAATATGACCGTTTCCGTAACACATGTCTGTGCAGTCAACACAGTTCCGAAACTGCGCGCTGTGAGGTTACGAATTTCTACAGAATTTAATACTTTGAATCTGATCCTGAAATTTTTACCATAGACAAAAGACTCATAGAGGAACTCTCTATAAAAATCTCATAATTTTTGGAGCTTAGGAACTGCCTCAACAAAAATCCACAAAATCAGGACGGACACAAGATTTCTCAATTCTGCAGGTTTCCAGAAAATTACTTCTTGTTCTTCCTGCGATTTCCAACCCTAAAACCTTTCAATACACCTCCAAATTCACACCAAAACTTCACAAAACACACCTAAACATGTAGATACCATAGAGCTACTCTAGAAACATCAAATTCATGGGTAAAAGCAAGTTCTAGTCATGAAATTCAAGGGATTCAAATAGGGTTCTTGAGCTTCTTAAGAGCTATACCCAATACAACTTGCGATTGAGCTAAGATCCATAAAATTCATCAATTAGATATAAAATACAACTACCAAAACGTGTAATCAAGTAAGAAAAGCATAGATTACCAATTCAAGTCTAACAAGATCAATCCTAGGTTTTCCCCCTTTTCTCCTTTCTTTTCTTCTTCTTCCAGTCTGTCTCTCTCTCTCTCTCTACGTTTTGTGCTAGGAACAGTGAAGGGAAGAACGTAGAACCCCTGTTTTGTTTTGTAAGGCTTAGGAAAAATTATTAACTATGAGGGGCTTCAATACTAACTATGCTGGTTGGTGCTATGCTCTACTGCTATTCTCTATATCATGTTAAAGCTGCTGCGGACCTGTATTGTGGCTCCTATTATGCCTGTTGTTGCTGTTTTGCTGATGCTACTGCTGTTTTCCTACGGGTGCTGCTGTCTTGCTGCTATTTTCTGTTATGGGAGTTGTTTTTCATGTCAAGATGGCATGTTCGCATGTCCTTGTCATTTTGTCTCTGTATCCCGTCTTTGTATATTTTCTTCTTAGTGTAGAAAAAAGTAATATCTGCAGATGTGAGTGCTTGCCTTCTGGTGGAATGTGTCCAATTGATTCTACATTCTTGTTCTTTTAAAAAATGTGTGCGGCTTCCTTATTCCTTTTCTATTCCGTAGAGTTGAGTCATGGTTCTAGTGTATGCAGGAAAGAATAGTAAAGGTGTGTTTCTATTATGCTTTTTTATTTTAATTTTTATAACCAATCCATGCACAAATCCATGAGCATTATCATTTGACAATAATCGAATATTAGCCATGAAATCTGCTTCCACTTCCAAGTTTTGTATGTTCAGAACCCAAGCTAATTGTACAAAACATTTGATGTTCAGTAGTCAAACTCTACCCGAACATGTTCCTGTGTATATGCTTTGAATGCGGCTCCAAACGTGTTGTTCGTACCTCTTGGACTGATGCAAATCCAGGGCGAAGGTTCAAGGGTTG
>JAOTQK010000001.1:2915551-2929638 GCA_025642025.1 Rhododendron ferrugineum
CAATCGAAAAATAGTTCAGTGTGGCGAGCTATGGCGGATTCACCGAAGTGTTCTCTGCAAGTACTTCATCAGAGAAGAAGAGAGAGAGAGAAGCGGTGGGTTACGAGGGAATAAGGAGAGAGAAGGAAAAGTAGGAGTATTGTATTCCCTTTATTTATGCCTAAACGGTGCCGTTTTTTGAGCTGTTTTTGTCTCTTTTTCTTTTCCCAGTCCCGCCAATGTTTATTGTTGGGAAGCCGCCAAAATATTTAAGGCATTTGGGATGCCGCCAAATTATTTGAGGGAAATGGCGAGAAATTTTTTTTTTTTGTCGCTAACAGTAAAATTGAAACGGATAAATGGCGAGGAAAAATAGAATTTTGTCGTCAAAGTTGTTCGAACCACGACGAACAAAAATTTCCTCGCCTAATTAGACCTGCTCCCTTCAATTAGTGACGAAAATTTTTTTTCCTCGCAAATCACGTACTATTACCGACAAAATAATTTTTCGTCACCAATTTTCGTCATCTTAGACCACTTTTGTTGTAGTGAAGGAGTCATTATTATTTGTAATTGAGAGTGAGCTTTTCAGATAGAAAAAGAGGTTGACTATTGCGAGACGGATTTTGACGAAGATGGATCAATCCGGTGTCAATCGCGGCCCCTTCTGTGTTTTTTAGAAAAAAAAAATAGGCAACGGGAGAAATGGGTCTATATATGGACATGATCTTTTCTTCCTAGGTTTGGATCACTACATCCTTATAAAAAGGAAAGGACGGCAAAAGAAAAGTGTGGAAGCCATATACATATATTATTTGGAGAAAAAGAAAGAGTGGTGGCGGCAGTAAGGAGAAAAGGAAGATGTAACTGGTTTCTTTGGAGACCAATTCGTAAGGGAGATTTTAGTTAGTTTTTGGAGGGCATGGGCTCAAGGCTGTTGACGACCAAGATTACTGGGTGCGGTGTACGTGTAACTCGGCAGGTGGTACTTAGAACGTTATGATGATTTACATGGTTTGGATAGGTATATTGTCACTATACAATGATTATAGTGATTTAATTTTTTCATGTGATTTTTACCCATTCGGAGATTTTTCCATGTATATCTCTGAGTTGTGTGATTGATTGCTTGGCATAGTTTTTGTTGGTAGTATTATTTTGTGTTTCGCGTTCATACTGTTAGGATTTTTTACGGATTGTTAGGGAACCCTGTTTTTTCATCCCAAAATGCCTTACCGAGATGAACTACAACCTTGTAATGTGTTTGCCGCACAAAGGGGAACCCCAAGTCCTCTAGCCAGTACGTTCTGTACTGGCACTTAGACAACACACGTATATGGTGATCTGAACCGTCTTATACACCGGATTGTATCGGCTTGTACGTATTGGGGCCTGGGCATGTTCCGGTTTTGCATATGTAGATTCATGTATTAAAGGCATACAAAACATATATTGTGACAAATCCAATACAATACCGATGAAGATATATACTAGTACTGATACATACTGTTCAAGCAGAGGAAATGGTATGCTGGCAGCTGGTTCACGATTATTGACTTTAATTTTGTGAATAAACTTTAATACTTTGCTCAAACTAATTTTGAAGACCAAAAAAGACTAGCTATATATATATATATGAAAGAAAGTAATGTAATCTTATATGAAAAATGATAATTGTTTCTAAAAAATAATACTGTAATTAATACGAGACCAATAGAGTATTGATATGCATATGAAATGACAAGGTCAATGAATAACCTTCAGTAATATCCTAAAAAAAGTTAGCAATCAGAAAGCCATAAATGTGGACATACCTCCAATCGTTTTTCAAAAACAGCTAGATGCAATATGGTGTTGCCGTCACTATCAGCGTCATTGACAAAATCGGGGTTCGGAATCATGTCTACCATTAATTTTAGACAATTAAACTGATTGTACATTACACATAAGTGCAAGATGGTGTCGCCTTGATCCACCTTAGCTCGAGCTGATCTGTGGGGACTCGTTCGAACCAACTCTTTTAAGACTTGGACCTGACCTTTTATCGCAGCGATGTGAAGAGGGTTATTACCATCTCGATCACGGGCTAAACACATCTTAGGGCTAACTTTCACTAAAGCTTTCACAATCTCTATGTACCCCTTCGAGGATGCTACATGAAGGGCCGCCCCTAGTTCTGTATCTAAAACTTCAGCAAGATCTGATTTAATTTCCAGAAGCTTTAGAACAAATTCTCTTTGCCCCGTTGATACAGCCACGTGAAGAGGATTTTTCCCTTCGAAACTTCCCACACAAACTTTATGCAGGATGAAAAAATCTCTACTAATTATTTTGTGCAGTGATTCTATATCCCCTCCCAGTGCTGCATCACAGAGCGATTCCTCCATATTCTCTCTCTCTCTCTCTCTCTCTCTCTCTCTCAAACCAATATATATATAAGGCGGGCTACGTGGAAAGTTTCCCATGGCTGCTAAAGGGACTCAAGAATGAGGGATATGTGGAAAGTTATCTACGGCTGCTAAAGGGACTTGTAATCCCTCCCAAGTCTCCATCATGCTCCTCACTCTCAGTCTTACAATATTAATGGCTTGCTACAGTGAAGATGATCGAGTTTTTTTTTTTTAAATTCTTTTGGCAAATCATTGATCAATTCTTACAATGAGGCAATGATGGTGATGAATTCGCAAATATGGGTGGTGTTTTGGAGCACGTTCCGGTCGAGGAAGTCTTCGAGCAGCTAAAATGCACAAGTGAAGGTTTGTCAGCAGGGGAAGGAAAGTAGAGACTCCAAATCTTTGGCTTTATAACAAAGATTGAAGAGAAAATGGCACAACTTTTTAATTTTGTTATTTTCTTTATTTCTTCTAATAGCAGTTTTAAGCAGCTCTTATGGCAGGTCTCGCTCCCAAAACCAAGGTATGCTTCTTCAATCTTCATCCTTACTCGTGTCAAACTGCAGTTATCAAAAGGGAAAATGACGGCTCATGACGTGTTTTGATAATTAATACCTGTCAATGACATTTTCAGTTTTAACAAATATTTTCAGCATGTCTTTGACGGGTATTAATTATCAAAACACGTCATTGACCGTCATTTTCCCTTATCAAAATCAGTTTTTGATCTTCAATCTCCACCCTCCAGTTGATAGCACACAAGAGGAGACTGGTGTGGACAGCTAGCCAACCACGTCCCTGTTCTCAGTTTTCTTCAGCCAGCCAACGAGTGAATGCCATGTCTGGCGTGATAAAGGAATACGGCTCCAAGCTTAGGCTATGAGTGATGTTTTTTGGCTTCATTCTCCTTTGTCAATGCTTGGGCAGCCTTTCTTGACAATGGAAAGATCTGCCAAGTGTTAAAGATTGGCAAGATTTGGAAAAATCGGGTCCTCCTGTTGTTAGCAGTTTAGTGTTGGGTTCCCTCCTTATGTTATTTTTGTGGAAGCCCAATATTTTGTTAGTCCAATAACATTTTGTTTGACCCAAAAGAGTTATATTTTTGTGGGCTAGTTTTTTGTAGAACATTCTACAAATTGGTGGCACATGTTTGGTACATGCTTGGTAAGCTTCTCTGGGAAGCTAAATTAGTTTTGTCTCCTGGGAAAATCAATTACATTCGTAGCATCTGGAACAAGAAAAACGGTGAGTGCTTCAGTGTGCATGTGTGTATTCGGTGGAGGAAGGAAAAGCTCTTGTGCATCCACTTTGTTTTCGTACTCTACGGCAGATATTTCGGATCTTTGGGGCAGATTACTTCCAGTTGGTGGCTCTCCATTTCAGCTCTGTTTTGGAGGGTTTTGTTCTTCTAATTTAGTGAGGTCTTCTCCTCTTGGTTGTTGTATTTGTTGGATAAACCTTAGGATGTTTGTGAGATCTTGTATCTCTTGTAAACCCATTTGTACGTAAGAACCTTTGTTGATAGTGAAATCGGACTCCGGTCCCGTGGACGTACGTACCTCACACTTTTGGAGGAACCACGTAAAAATTTCTTGTGTTCATTTGGTTTGTGGTTTGCGCATTTGGATTACGTTCGCTGCATTTATTCTATTTCCTTCGTGATTTACTTATGGGAAATTCTGCATATTTTTTCCAACAGCTGGTATCAGAGCTGAAGGTTGGCTAGGGTTTATTATTTTGGTGTAAATCATGGAAGGAAATGTGGGTAGAATGATTAGTTTCAATGGAACTAATTGGGTGACTTGGAAAATTAAAATGGAAGACCTCTTGTATTGTAGAGACTTACATGGGCCTGTAGAAGGTGACACGGCTAAACCCATCGATATGAAACGTGAGGATTGGACCACATTGAATCGAAAAGCTGTTGGACTTATTCGTCAATGGATTGACGATAGTGTTTTTCATCATGTCTCCACCGAAACTTCGGCGTATGATTTGTGGAAGAAATTGGAAAGTCTCTATGATAGAAAATCGGCCACTAACAAAACATTTTTATTCAAAAAATTGGTGAATTTGAAATATAAAGAGGGCAAGTCTATTGCGGAACATTTGAATGAAATGAATAGTATTGTTAATCAACTTGCTTCTATGAAGATTGTGTTTGAAGATTGCTTCTATGAAATTGGAAAGTCTTTATGATAGAAAATCGGCCACTAATAGGCTTTGATGCTTCTTAGTTCTCTACTCGAGACTTGGGAAACTTTAGTTGTGACGGTTAGTAACTCGGCACCGGATGAAGTTGTTTCTATGAGCCAAGTTACTAGTAGTTTATTGAATGAAGAGACGAGAAGGAAATCCATCGGTTCTTCTCATTCGGAGGCACTTGTTGTTAAACCAAGAGGGAGATCTCGAGGTAGAAGTAGCACTCCCCACAACCGTGATCAAAGCCGTGGGAGTTCAAGGGGAAGATCACCGTCAAAGCAAGATATAGAGTGCCATTATTGTAAAAAGAAAGGCCACATGAAACGGGAATGCCTAAAGCTCAAATTCAAGGAGGAAAATCGTGGGAAGCATGGTGAAAAGAAACAAGAAAACACAACGGCAGTCTTTTCCGATGGTGAACTTGTGGTTGTACGTGATGAGAGTTGTGTCAATTTGGTTAGCCAAGATACTAATTGGGTGATTGATTCCGGTGCTTCATTCCATGTCATTTCAAGAGCCGATTTCTTCACTTCCTACAATGAAGGAGATTTTGGGTGTGTTTGTATGGGAAATGAAGGTTTGTCGAAAATTGTTGGCATGGGTAATATTTGCTTGGAAACAAGTGTTGGATGCAAGTTGGTGCTTAAAGATATGTGAGGCATGTACCGGATATTCGTCTAAATTTGGTCTCCACCGGAAAGCTAGACGATGAAGGCTACAACAACCATTTTGGTAATGGAAAATGGAAGCTCACGAAGGGTTCTCTTGTGGTGGCTAAAGGGAACAAGACTTGCTCACTTTACACGATGAAAGGAAAAATTAGTAAGGGGTTTGTAAATACACTTGACGATGGCTCCTCTACCGAATTGTGGCACAAGAGGCTTGGGCATATGAGTGAAAAGGGGATGCACGTTCTTGCCAAGAAAGAGCTCTTACCCGGTATGAAAGGTACCCCTCTTAAAACTTGTGTTCATTGCTTGGCCGGTAAACAAAATATAGTTGCATTTCGTTTCAATTCTTTAACTAGAAAACCTAATGTATTGGACTTGGTTCATTCGGATATTTGTGGTCCCTTGAAAGTTAGATCTCATAGTTGTGCACTTTATTTTGTTACCTTTATTGATGATCATTCAAAAAAATTATGGGCCAATCCGTTAAAAACTAAAGATCAAGTTTTAGATGTGTTTAAAGATTTTCAGGCCAAGGTTGAAACAGAGACCGGGAAGAAGTTGAAATATGTTTGTTCCGACAATGGTGGTGAATATCTTGGGCCGTTTGATGAATATTGTCATAGCCAAGGCATTAAACACCAAAAGACCGTCAAGAAAACTCCTCAACAAAATGGAGTCGCCGAGAGGATGAACCGCACTATGGTGGAAAAGATGTGATGCATGCTTTCACATGCAAAATTGCCAAGGTCTTTTTGGGCGGAGGCAATGAAGATGGCGGTTGATTTGATTAATTTGTCTCCTTCGGTTCCTTTGAATGGCGATGTTTCGAAAAAAATTTGGTCGGGCAGGGATGTCACTTATGATCACTTAAGGGTTTTTGGTTGCCGAGCACTTGTTCACATTCTAAAAAATGAAAGGTCCAAGCTTGATGACAAAGCAAGACAATGCATTTTTCTTGGCTATGGGCATGAGGAATTTGGCTATAGATTATGGGATCCAGTTGACAAGAAAATCATTTAGAGTAGAGATGTTGTCTTTCTTGAAGATCAAACAATTAAAGACTTTAACAAGGATGATCAACCGAAGGAAATTGTTAGTGATCTCGTTGACTTGGAGCCAACTCTTTCACCTTCGGTACATGGCGAAAATGAGGAGGATGTGCAGCCACCTCTTGAAGTTGGTGAAAATGTTGATGTTCCGAATGAAGTTGAGTTGAAAAATGAGGGGGAGCAACCAATTCAAGAGCCACCACCGCAACCGGAGTTGAGGAGATCTGTTAATGACAAACAACCGTCAAGAAAGTACTCTCCCAATGAATTTGTGATGGTAATGGAACAGGGGGAGCCGGAGAGCTACCATGAAGCCTTAGAGCATGATAAGAAATGTGAGTGGGCTAAGGCTATGCAAGATGAAATGAAGTCTTTGCTTGAAAATCACACTTATGATTTGGTGAAATTGTCCAAGGGTAAGAAAGCTTTGAAAAACAAATGGGTTTACCGATTGAAGCATGATGGAAAAAATTTTAAGGTACAAGGCACGTCTCGTGGTGAAAGGGTTTGGGCAGAAAAAAGGTATTGATTTTGATGAAATTTTTAATTTCCCCGTTGTGAAAATGTCCTCCATTCGTGTTGTTCTTGGAATGGCCGCAAGTTTGAATCTTGAGGTTGAACAACTTGGTGCGAAAACCGCGTTCCTTCACGGTGATTTAGAAGAGGAGATTTATATCGAGCAACCCGAAGGCTTCAAAGAAAAAGGGAAGGAAAACCTTGTTTGCAAATTGAAGAAGAGCTTGTATGGCTTAAAACAAGCTCTGAGGCAATGGTACAAGAAATTTGATTCTTTTATGGTGGATCATGGTTATTCAAGAACCACTTCGGATCATTGTGTGTTTGTGAAAAAGTTTCCGGATGGGAACTTTATTATTCTCTTGCTCTATGTCGATGACATGTTAATTGTGGGACAAGATTCTACGAAGATCAACAAGTTGAAGTTGGAGTTAAGTAAATCTTTCGCTATGAAAAATTTGGGACCGGCAAAGCAAATTTTGGGCATGAAAATTACTCGTGATCGAAAGAAGGGGCTGATTTGGTTGTCTCAAGAAAACTACGTTGAAAAGATTCTTGAGAGGTTCAAGTTGGATAAAGCAAAGCCCATTAGTTGTCCGCTTGCGAATCATTTCAAGCTTAGTTCGAAACAATGTCCTACAAGTAAAAAAGACAAGGCGGAGATGGAAAAATTTCCCTATGCTTCAGCGGTTGGTTCTTTGATGTATGCCATGGTTTGTATTAGGCCGGATTTAGCTCACGCGGTTGGAGTTGTTAGTCGGTTTCTTTCAAATCCGGGCAAAGAACATTGGGCAGCTGTGAAATGGATTCTCAAGTATCTCCGGGTTGTGGTTGAAGAAATTCTTGTAAGAGTTGGGTTTGAATCAAGAGAGGTATGTTCTCTTTTGTGATAGTCAAAGTGCAATGCATTTGAGCAAGAATTCCACTTTCCATTCTAGATCGAAGCACATTGATGTTAGATACCATTGGATATGAGATACGCTTGATATGAAGTTGTTGCAACTTGAGAAAATCCACACGGATGATAATCCTTCGGATATGATGTCTAAGGCTTTGTCTAAGGACAAGCATGAGAAGTTTCGAGCTTTGTCGGGTTTGGTCGATCCTTCCACATAAGTCGGGAAGAAGGAGAATGTTGGGTTCCCTCCTTATGTTATTTTTGTGCTAGCCCAATATTTTGTTAGCCCAATAACATTTTGTTTGGCCCAAAAGAGTTATATTTTTGTGGGCTAGTTTTTTATAGAACATTCTACACATTGGTGGCACATGTTTGGCACATGCTTGGTAAGCTTCTCTGGGAAGCTAAATTAGTTTTGTCTCCTGGGAAAATCAATTACATTCGTAGCATCTGGAACAAGAAAAACGGTGAGTGCTTCAGTGTGCCTGTGTGTATTCGGTGGAGGAAGGAAAAGCTCTTGTGCATCCACTTTGTTTTCGTACTCTACGGCAGATATTTTGGATCTTTGGGGCAGATTACTTCCAGTTGGTGGCTCTCCATTTCAGCTCTGTTTTGGAGGGTTTTGTTATTCTAATTTGGTGAGGTCTTCTCTTCTTGGTTGTTGTATTTGTTGGATACACCTTATGGTGTTTGTGAGATTTTGTATCTCTTGTAAACCCATTTGTAAGAACCTTTGTTGATAGTGAAATCGGACTCCGGTCCCGTGGATGTACCTCACATCTTTGGAGGAACCACGTAAAAATTCCTTGTGTTCATTTGGTTTGTGGTTTGCGCATTTGGATTACGTTCGCTGCATTTATTCTATTTCCTTCGTGATTTACTTATGGAAAATTCCGCACTTTTTTTCCAACATTTAGCACACCAGAAGAGACTTTTTGTGCAAAGCCTGCACTTCCCTGTTCCCAATTTTTTTAGCCAGCCAAGGAATTATTTCCTAAATCTGGAAAATCCCAGGCGTGGGTTTTGCATTGAATGATCCTCGCATGACCATGAACAGTGAAGGTTGCACAGCCTATAAAATGAGAGCTTTGTTCCTTGGTTTTGTATCTCTCTTGGGTGAGAGACATGTATCTCTTTTGGGTGAAAGACCAGAGAGATTAGAGTAGTGTGAGGGGTCCTCCTTTGGAGGAAGCCGAGCTCTTCCTATATGACTCTGTCAAAAAGAGAATTGATAGAGCATTTGAAAATCATAGAAAGTTTGAGAGCAGCATATATATGCATTTGTATCAATTTGTGAGTGAGTGTGAGTTTGAGTGATTTTGTAATCCTCCTCCTCCTCTATAATAGAAATTCGTCGGCCCTCTCCCGTGGACGTACTCAATTTTGTGGTACCACGTAAATCTCTTGTCTCCTTATTTTTGTGTGTATTTGTGTTCTTGGTTCGATCGTTTGTTTCCGCAATAATTGGTATCATAGCTTGGGAGGCCAAAGCACAAATAATTGTTTTCCTCCTACACACCAATAGTTGCCCTCGGTTGAAACAGTATTTTTCACTCAAGAGGATTTTTTTTACCAATTTGTTAAAAAAACCTTATTACATCAATTCACGCTCTGTAAGCAGACAATTACATAATGAGTTTTTTGAGTTGCAAACATGACTTCGCAGAATCACAGTCGGATCCTAAGCAGGTATTAGTGGCACCTTTTCGGGGTTTTTTCGATCCGATTCTAGCATCTTTTCGTTATAAGTAGCATAAATGTTGTACTCCGAATCTCCGTTAGATCAATGCTTGCGACCTAACTTTGCGTCGTAGAAGTGATTGTGGTATGGTTGGAAGATAGTGGTGATTGTGATCACCGTGGCAAGTGGCCGATGGATGGCAATGGTGGTGATGGACCGAACCGAAAGTTTCAGTTTTTGAAAATCTGAATCTAAACCAAAACGTTCAACTTTGGTTTGGACCGGTTCGGATTCATTCGGTGCTGGTTTCGTCAGTCAGTGTCTTCAGTTTGGACTGAAAATGATAATCGGGCCTGGTCGGGCACAAAAAGTCACAACCTTGGATAAAAAATCCATCATATGGGCCACAACATACCTAATTGAAAGCATTAGTGGGCTTGAAAATCTCATTTACAGCAGCAGATTATTTTGAATGGTAGAAGGAGACAAGTTTGGAGCGCCTCTGGTCTTTCTTGGAGTGCGGAAATCAGATCCCCAAAAGAATTGCAAAGCCCAAACAATAGATAATTTGTATCACCAAATTAGAAAAACTAATTTCCTGCATGGTGATAATTTGAAATTTCTATCAACAAATAGATAATTTGCTATATGCAAGCATTGTTGACTATTTGACATTTATTTGGAGGATTTTATGGAATTTATACATGGTACACTTTTTAGTCTTCATTGTTTTAGTCTCTATTATTTGAAGCATTGGTGGTTTTTTCTGGCCTGAGGGGTGTGACAAATTGATGTGTCCCCTTTAAAGTTTGGGTTAGATATGGAGTAGTTATCATCAGCTTCTTTTTCTTAGTTAAAATTGTTTTTCCTTGCTATACGAGGGTTCTTCAATTAGCCGATTAAGGTTAACAACGCCGCGGCTTTTGGTCAATCATAACATCAAGTGAATCAATCTGGGGAAAAAATCCCAGTCTTGGGGGTGGAAAAATGGAAAATGGGAAGAATGTTGCCTATGTACGTTTTTCTTACTTCATTAGCACTACTATTAATATCTTTCTAGCACTACTATTAATAACATTCCCTTAGTTCCAAACATAGCTTAGGGCTCAGGTCGACTATTGAATCGTATTAATGTTCTCCACTGTTTGTGTTGGGTATTGACATTTTTTGTAAATAACAAAATATTAGCTCGGATAAATCTGATATGGTAAATTTTTTTTTTAATCTGGATCTGAAATCGTATTGAAAAACATGGTAAACGGTACCAATGACTAAATAGTCAACATAGTACCAAATGTATTCATTGCTGACAAAATGTATTCAATCCCAAATGTATTCAATCTGATATGGTAATTTTTTTTTTTTAATCTGATACGGTATTCAATCCCAAATGTATTCAATGCTGACAAAATTCAAACGAATTTAACGAACTTCACATTAAGCCGCAACACCTAAATTCAAGAAGAGTGGTGCTATTTAAACGCACCAAACTCACTCACTAACCTTGCAACTTCTGAGGTGGCTTGCCTAAGTCAGCAGCTTAAGAAGGCTATTAGTAATTTAGTACTCCAAGAGAAGCAAAGGCCTATTCAATTCCGAGGGAAAAACGTCTGTGCCCCAACTCCGTGATTGTTTGTATTTCTTCCCTGTTTGTTCCACACATGGACAACATTCCTGTGTGTGGGATTAGAGGGCTAACGACATGCTTACTGGCCAAGAATGATCGTAGCACGATATTTTATCTTCACTTTACTCTGTATATATCAGACCGAGTCCAACGCACAATTTTTTTGTACCTCCCAACGCCGAATTTCGGAAACATGCCATTTTGTTTGCAGACACAAGCGTGGCCGCGTACCTCATGCCATATTTTTGGTATTTGCCTTCATGCCATCCTTCTATGCCCTGTCCTACGGGGAATTTTTGGGTGCCGGATGGGTACCACGTGGGCACGCCCACCCGAGCAGTGAATCCGAGCCGTCCAAAAGTGTGTTGGGCGGCTTAGATTAAAACACTCTCTCTCCTCTTTCTTTTTCCAAATTCGAGCCGTCCAAAACCGAAATAGATGGCCCAGATGCGCCGAGCGGCTACCACGTAGTACCCGCTCGGCACTGAAAAACTTCTCCTTTCCTAGAGATGTCTTTCTGGAATCTTCTTTTATGAATGGAGATAGGTTTTAAACACTTATTTTCATTGAGATGATGCCTTCGTTGAATCTTCCATCCTCTTTTATCTAAAGCTTTTTCACTGAGAAGGGCCCACAAATGCCGAACTGGACGTATTCCACACTGGATGGGAACTGAGTCCGCATGCAATATGAGGTTGAATTTTCGGCCATTTTTCACCGTACCAGGAAGTTTTTTTTACCGTACCTGAGTGTCCCAGGCAGTACCAATGCGAGACTCATTACGCGAGAGGATAGAAGGGCTTTCTAAGAAGTAATAATCTGTAAATAAACAAATAAAAAAGTTAATCCAGATGCTAAAGAGGGAAATTTAAGGTTGAGGGCATCCAAAAATTACCATATGGGGGATAAGCTAATCCGTATCCGGTTGGCACAAGCAAGTCAGGTGCAAATGCTCAAATAAACCAAAAAATACCCAAAATCCCCGAGACCGACCACCTTGTACGGCCGGTATCGGTTTCCCTCACTAATTCGGTAGGGTCGGTATACAAGTTTTCCCCCGAACCGATCGGTTTCGGTTCCATATACCCAAAACTGACTAAACCCGAACTGATTACACCCCTACTGCAAATAGATAAGTCCAGGATAAGCTTAAAGTACCAGTTTTGCTATCAAACTGGAGGCACCGGCCGTACCAGTCCGATAACCTTGGTCCTCATCAAACTGAGCTTTCGAAAGATATTAACCAAGTTCTTGAAATGGATCTCTTATAACTCTCTCCCATATTAAATTACTATTTTGACGACACCATTTTAACCTCTGTGTACACTTTAAGTTTAAATTGTATGTCAAAGATACTATTGGCCACTTAGAGCAAATTGAGTTTACTGAAAGAAAGTTTAATTTTCTGGCTTAGCGTTTATTACAAGAAAGTTATACTATTTTTTTTAGTTCATTGATTGTGAGGAATCTATAAAATTATAACCCAAAACAGTTAAAACTTGAATAAAGACAAAAATAATTCAAAAATATGTTTATTTTGGATTATCTTCATATTTAGTGAACATCTTAAATGTTTTGAACATAATTTTTTACTTTTAAGATTTCTCTCGTCGAGACAAATACATATTCCAAGAAATAAACAACATATTAACAAATGCGAATTAAAAATTATTAATAAAGGAAAAAAAAACAGTTCAAAGATTATAAAGCCAAAACACCCATATTCATTACTGTCAATAAACGAGAGTTTCAATAGACATTTCTTTGTGATGAATATAGATTCACAAAACTTCCATGCACATTTAAATGATTTCGAGGCACTTAAATTTTAAAGCTACTTTTAATCATTTATGATGGTTAGTTATGAAAAATTTACAACCTCTCTTTCTTTGACTTTCTTTGAGAGCAAACAATTTAGAACATTCCAAAATTGTTTATGAAACAACAATAAATCACCACACAAGTAACTCAAATTTGTAGCATAGCCACAATGTACAAATATAACAAGGACACGCTAAAAGAAAAGTGTCGTATATCATAAAAAAGTCAAGGCAAGGCATTATCGAAGAATAATTATTGGGTGCTCTTGGGGCACCGACACATGGTGACTTAAAACCATCTAATTTTCAAAATAAAATGTACGAATTCCTCATGAATGATTACTCCTCGATCGACACACTCGTCGAGAATTCAGAAACATTTTTCCTGGCATATGGGCCATTGCTTACAATTTGTAGCATTTTCCTTTTATAATTGAGTTTGTTTGATTCTCCTTCCAGAAATAATCTCTCCAAAAAATTTTACTATTTTGTCATCCGTGTTTTTTCATCTTTAGTGAATTTTTGTCATATTTTTTACTTTTTGGATGTACATAGCATATTTCTATTCAAAAAGTAAAAGAATTTGTAAAAATGTTAAAAAATTTTACTAAAGACGAAAAAATACGCAGACCTATAGAACATTTTTATTTCAAAAATAAATCTCAAAACTGCAAACCAAACACAGTGAATGATGTCTTCTTGAAATCTTCTTATTTTATTCATGGAGATCGATTTTTACAGACATATTTTGAACTACAGTACACTCACTTTCATGCCTACGATACATACACACATCGTTATACATTCCTTATATTCGTACTACATGTGCTACAGTACACTTATGCAACAAGAGGGGTGTGTATTGTAACACTTCCCGAAAGGAAAACACACAACACGAGCATGAAATGATCGAATATTGGGCCCGTTCCCGCTAAACCGAGTTTGGAAGTGATGTCGGCCTACCTTTGACGACCTTGAAATACTTCATTAGACACCTTTGCTCTTTCAGAATCCCAATTGTCAATCGAAGCAAGTGCCATACGAAGATGAGCGACATCCAAACGGCCCACGCCATAGCAGTAAATTTAATCGCTTTGCTTGTGTCCCTGTCGTATATATACTTCTCCCCGGTCGGTGAAATAGCAATGACAGAAAATGTGTACGAAAAAGCCGTTGTCAGGATCGTGCACCACGAGATGAAAGCTTGAGCCCACCTTAGACCCCATCCTCGCTCTGGCAAGGAAATAATGA
>JAOTQK010000001.1:2964160-2982203 GCA_025642025.1 Rhododendron ferrugineum
TATCCGCTGGAGCTGATTTTTTACAGGGCCCCATAAAATAATATTCAAAAATTTATGGATATTTTTCTAGATTTTTTTAAGACCCGGAATGCACCCAAATACACTTTTCCTTGCGTGATTCCCTGTAACCCTTCCCTGCGAATAGCAGGGCTCATTTCTTTATCAAATGTTGGGGGAGAAATTAAGTAAACAAATGTTTGTGCTTGATTAAGGCTCATGGCATAAATCTTTTTATCGAAAGGCCATTCTTAGAGTTTTGATCGATAGGCTTTTATTCGATAGGCCATGTTTTGTTGTTTCTTGTATTCCTTTATAAAGGAATCACAAAAAAAAAAAAAAAAGTGTTGGGAAAGAAATTGTTTCTTTAGGAATGGCCTATTGGTAAGGCCACGCATGTCCAAAATGATCCGTTTCTGGTATCAATTGATTGCCCAATTGAGTTAGGGGCATAAATGTTTACATCGTAAAAGGTTATCACCTGTCGAAATCGGCAGAGGAGTGATTTACAACTAGTTAAATTATTCACTTGGGTTATATTAGCCCTTCACCCAAATGAATAAGGGGGGCATTGTTTACACCATATTTCACCGCCTGTCGATGAAGGGAAGTGAGAAGTAATTTTGACAAGTGAAAGCAAAGGATTAAATGAAGACTAGTGGAGAAGTTAAAAACAAGAGCCTATCTACGGCTAGTTACAAAATATGTTCTGAAATGTTTCAAGTTCTACACAATGCTCTCTTAATAGAGCTATGACCATAATTCTGCCAAGAACCCATCCGGCCCGCACATCCTTGACAATAATATCATAAGATAACAACCTCGTCCTTGAAACTAATTAAGCTCTCACCTCTCTCCCAAACTAAATTACTGTTTTGACGACACGATTTTAACCTTTGTTTACACTAAAGCTTAAATTGTAAAGATAAAGTCGGCCACTTACAGCAAATTGAGTTTACTGATAGAAATTAAGTTTTTTATTTTTTATTTTTTCCTCAACGTTTGTTGCAAGAAAGTTATATTGCCAATGACTCTTTTTTTTTTTGTACACTGGAAAAATAAAACAGATTACACTCTCTCAAAAATTACTCTTCTCATATCCGCCTCTAGAAGGGGGATTATATCATCCGGTGGAGAAATGTGAGACACCATTTTTTCTTCCTGCTCAACTCCCAAATTTGCAAGCTTGTCCGCGACCTTGTTGCCCTCCCTTAGCGTGTGGTTCATTGTGAATCCCGTGGTGGCCATAAGAGCTTTGCATTCTCTAATGATAACTGTGTGAGGAGAATGTACGGGGGGATCTCCATTGATCAAAGCAATTGCGGCTGTTGAATCAGACTCCACCTCCATGGCCTCCATTCCTTGACTCTGGATTAACTCAAGGCCTCTAAATAATCCCCATAGTTCAGCTTCAAGACTCGTACAATCTTCTAATCTTCCCAGGTAGCCAAGAACCCAATGCCCTCTTTCTTCTCTAAAAACTCCTCCATATCCCGCCTCTTTTGGTTAATTTCTTAGGCAATTACATTTAAATTGTTCTTTCACACTCAAGAGCGGAGCCAGTTCAAGTGTGATCTGATCATCATTACTTGCTCCACTAAACTTCCATGTTTATTCTTTGTTCCATTTAAATTTTTATCTGAATTTTTTAAATTTGATCCCATGTTTTTCTTACGAAATTGCGCAATCAGAATGCAACTCGACTAAAATTTTTACGTTATCCTCCTCTAAACATGCATTACGGTTTTGCTAAACCATCAGTCCATCACTCAATAAGCATGGATACGTCCCTTCAAAATATAATAATAATAAAATAAGCATGGATACAGTTAATAATTCTTACGGATTACTTTTTGTCTTCATTCAAATTTGTTTCGTTGTTATATATTTTGCGTCAATTTTTTTGTAAATTATTGATTTCTCTCAATGAGAGGAATCTATAAAATTATAACTCAAAACAGTTAAAATTTGAATAAAGACAAAAATAATTCAAAAATCTATTTATTTTGGATTATCTTCATATTTAGTGAACATTTTAAAGGCTTTGATCATAACTTTTTACTTTTTAGATTTCTTTTGTCGAGACAAATACATATGCCAGGAAATTAACAAAATATTAACAAATGCAAAAAATTATGAATAAGACAAAAAAAATTTATTTAAAGATTATTAAGCCAAAACACCCCTTATTACTGTCAATAAACCAGAGTTTCAATAGACATTTCTTTGTGATGAATATACATTCACAAACTTCTATGTACAGCAGTACAGTTTATGAAAAGTTACACACCTCTTTCTTTGACTTTTCTTTGATAGGAAACAATTTGGGACATTCTAAAATAATATATGAATAAAAACAAAAACAAAAAAAATGAAACGAAAAGATCGAGTATTAATAACACAAATCTTGTTAGATTCACGACACAAGTAACTTAAATTTGTGGCATAACCACAAAATACAATATTGGGTGCAAAAAAAAAGTGTCCTATAGCACTTTCCTACCATAAAAAAACTCACGGCATGGCATGATCGAAGTACAATTATTGGGTGCTCTTAGGGTACCGACACGTCGTGACTTAAAACCGTTAATTTTCAGTACACAACTCTTTTTCTTTTCTTTTCTTTTTTTGTTGTTGTTTGATTGGCTTCCAATACACATTTCTGCCAAAGATAAAATGTACGGATCCCACAGGAATGTGTGGTGAAAAAGGATATTGAAACACAAATACAGCACTGCCAAAGACCCTAGAATAATTACTCGATCGAAACACTTGTGGAGTCGTTCTGGCTAGCTGCAGTTGGATTTGGTGGCGGGGCCGTCTCTCCAGTCGACTGGTCAGTGCTTTCAGTGGGCTTAGTTCCACGTTGTGCCAATAATGATGATATTTGCGTGATAAGAAAAGGTAGTTGTAGGTCCGAAAATCCGCGGGAGTTTGCTTACGTGTGATTATCCATGAGCTGGAGAGGTGTGATTAGCTGATAATTAGCAAAAGGGAATGGAGAAGAAATCTCGTGGGGTGAGGGAAGGAGCAAGAGGTACAGAAGGAACAAAGGCAGCGTGTCACTTTCGTTCTCCGCGGGGGGGGTAGTGTCTGCCTTTTCCGGATTTGAATCGGTGAGGTCACCCTCTCTCTGGGGAAGAATGTTCTCATTCCTCAGAATCAGTGCTCACGCCCTCTTTTTCCGTGAAAAGTCAGTCATTCAATCATTGGGAATGTCAGGAGTATTTATATGGCTCCTGGGCCTAGGTCAGACCCAAAACGACGTCCCAATAAAATCCCAACACGTGTTCCCTCCGTACCTCCAGGCCCCGGGAAAACTCGTCCTCCCGCGGAACTTCCGCGGGAGGCTTGAATTCTCCCGCGGCAATGCCTCCATCCCAAGCCACAAAGCCACAAGAACTTCCCCAATTCCCGAAAGAGCAAGGTCGCGACCCGCAGCGATCGTGGGTCCTCCGCGGAGTTTATTCCGGACCCTGCCTTTAGGCCTGGAGAGAACTCCGGGGGTTTCCAAATGTAGCTTTCTTTATGTCTCTTGTCACAAGCCAGTCCGCGGGGCTTCTTCGTGGCCTCCCGCTACCGGGACCATCATGGAATACGTCTGATCTTTCCGCGGGGTCAGCGGATTTTTCGCGGCCGAACCTCCGCGCGGGCGATTCCGCGGGGCCGCGGGAGCCTTTTTTTTGCTAGTTCTGTACGTGTCCTTTTCCCAATGAGAAGTCAACTATTCATCTTTGTGTGAGGCCTTGACCCGCGCTTCTTCTTCGCGCGGGCCCCATCGCCACATGTCCGCGCGTAATTGGAGGGTCAAAGGGTCTCGCTGGTCAATAGTTAATAATTGTGACCGCACCTACATATGCCCCCCGCGCGCGTATGACTGGCATAGGTCGTCCGCGTGCGTATTCTTTCCCTCCGTGAGTTTCCGCGGTTGTCTTCAAGATGGTCCGCAGAATGGTGGGCTTCTTAACTATTGGCGATGTTCATGAACGGTCGTAACTTTTCGTGTACGATCACCATAAATGCTCCCCCTTAACGGACTTGCTATATAAATCCCGGATCTTTTATTTCCTTTTCACCTACCGTTCAAAATCAGTCAAAGCTCTGTCGCTTTCTCCTCTCTCTCTGCGAACAGTGATTCTCCAGTTGTCCTTTCTTCTCCCCGTAAAGTCATCTCCCTTTCTACAAACGATCAAATGGCCGCGCGTAATCCATATGTTGATGTCTCAGTCCCTTCCGCGGACCAGTGGCGGAGGGCTCCCTACCTGCACTTAGTGAGAGATCCATTCTGGGGTCCCGTTGGGGCTTATGCTGTTGAGGGCACGGCGGTGGCAGACCCCACCTTCTTTACTGCTCCAGCTGATCTAGGGGAAGCGGAGTTGATCAACCCTTCTTCCGTCCTCCGCTTTCGTATTGAGCGCGGGAATTTTCCTCACGTTGAGTGTCGCTTCGGGGCTCAAGCTTCACCGCCCACTGACTGGGCCGAGTGGGTGGACGAGGTCCTCGGCAACCCCCCACTCAGGCAAGTGGTAATAGCCAGCGGCGCTCTCGATGCCATTCAGTTATCACGGCATCTGAATATTCCGCGACAGGGGGCGGCCAACAGGAACTTGGAGTTTGCATGTTCTCGTTGGAGCATCGACACCCATTCTTTCGCGTGGGCTTGGGGCGAGAGCGGGCTCTCGTTGGAAGACGTGCACATCCTTACCCGTCTCTCCCTCCGCGGGGCCAACACCTTGGATCCAGCCAAGCTTGCTCACGAGGACAGGGATAACACTGAGGGGCTGAAACAGCTGCACAGGTTGGCTCAGAATGGCCCCATCTTCACTGCTCAGGGCACCCGCAAGGCCACCGCGGCGAATGCCAAGAAGACTTCCTTTTTGAGCTGGCTCCGCTATTTCTATAAGGACCTTCAGCCCGCGAAGACGGTCATTCCAAGTGTTGCGCGGGACTTCGACATGGGCCCCCACAACGGGCAACGGCTTTACATGGAGGGGTTCTTTGCCTTTTTCCTCTCCTTCTATGTTTTGCCTGACTACCCCGCCGACAGTCTTTCCCAGGCGGTCTTCCTGCTTGCCTCACTCATGGCCCGCGGCCAACCCGTCGTGCTAGCACCCCTGTTTCTGGGATCGCTCTACTGCCAGCTGGACTTGGTGCATGCCGACTTCGCCAGGTCCCTCGGGAGATGTGATCACTTCTCCATGGTTCACACAAACTTTCTGCTCGCGTATTTCTTCGAGCATTTTCGCATCGCGGCTCCCGTTCTGCGGGTATTTTCGGCGTCCAACCAGCGGTCCCGCGCGGAACAATGGCACGGCCTTAGCAACAATGTCTCCTGGCATGAGGTATGCGACGTCGAGGCCAACTTCATCCCTCGTCCTTACAGTGTCACGTCCCCGGGGGTCATTGGCGTGGGGGCTTGTCTCCTCCCTGCCGTTTCCTCTCTCCGTGCTTCCAGCGGGGGTGATTACATCGCGCGGACAGTGGTCAACTCCTGTCTCATAGCCCTTCCTGGGTGGCTTCCCACTCTGAACAATGAGGCTGTCGGGGTTGCTGTCTACCGCCCGGACCGTTTCGCGAGGCAACTAGGCTTCGATCAAGGGGTGCCTGGTCCTGCCCCTCCGATGCCCACCTTCGCGGACTCCCAACTCCGCTTCATGGCGACCCAACTTTCCCCCATCCTGGTGCAGCTCGGAGATTTGCCCATCCCCGCCAGGGATAGGTTCAAGCTACACCCCAGAGTTTTGCCTTTTTTGGCGAAGGAACCTAGACTCTTTTTTGACTTTCGTCCGCGGGCAAGCTGTCGTTCCCGCGGTATCTGAGGTTCGCGTGCGAGACGCTTCTTTGCGGGCCATAACCGAGGTCCAAGGGGCAGATTGGCGTGGCCCCCACAGTCAATGGGCCGTGATCAACGCCGTGCCCGTGAACAGGGAGTTCCCCGTGATGCCTCATCCTCCTCCTCCTCAAGCCCCTTCAAGGCGCGCAGGTATGCGGAGCACTAGGGTGAGGACCCAGCCTCCGGCCACTGCGGGGCCATCTCAACCGTCTTCCTCCCAGGCGCCCGCAGCGAGGGGAGGCCTACGCCGCAAACGCCTTCTCATGGTATGGGGTCTTTCATTTCTTTGTACTTACCCTTTTGCTTCATTCTTCTTAGCACTTGTTCTCAATGTTTCATTTATCTTCTTGCAGCAGTGGGAGCGGGACGCTAGTACTTTTGTGGCGTTCGAGCTAGCGGCCGTCGCCGCGGCGGAGGAGGCAGAAGAAGCCACGGGTGCAGGGGCAGAGGTGGACGTCTCAGCCGCCGAACCCAAATGGCGCCTCTTGGACAGTAAGCCTTATTCATCACATCGCTACTTTTGTTTTCCTTTTCTGTCTTCCCGATTCTTACCCTTGCCCAAAAATTCCTTGAACAGCCGTGGTAGAATCTGATGGCGAGGAAGATGAGAACACGGGAGCGGGCGGCGGTGATGATGGCGACGATAACAATGATGATGATGATGAGGATGACCGGCTCCCCCTCAGTGCTCACTTGGCGGCCCTGCAAGCCCGACAATCCACGATCGCGGAGGGTCTCGCGGCGGGAGACATCGCCATGGTGGCCATTTCTGATTCTTCAGAAGAGCAGAGGGACGCGGGGGTGATTCAACCTCGCGAGGAGCCAATTCCTTTCCCTCACCCAGAACCGGAATCCTCTGCGGTGATCGGAGGTATGTTACCTGACGAGCCTTCCATTGTTGACCTTGGAGGGGATCCCAACACGGTTTCCACCAAGTCATCTTCTTCCTCTAAGGAGTCTGAGAATGTCATAGTTTATTCCACTGACCGAGACCCTTCCCCATCTCATGCAGCACCTTCGGAGGCTCGTGAACCTCCCTCGTCGACGGCCTCCCGCGAGTCAGTGGGTCAGGCTGATGCGTCCGCGGGGCCAATCGCTGCGATGGTCATTTAGTGCCTAAGGGAAGACGAGGAGGATGACATCGTGGAGCTCCCTCGCATCACCGCGGGAATTTTGGCTGCAAGTCACCCCGAGGCGGGCTCGACTTCTACTCCCTCGAGTTCCCATCAACAGTCGACCAGCGCCCGAAACCGTTCCAACGAAAGCTATTTGGGCCGGGTTGCTGTTGGCTCCCCGGGCGTCTCCAATGCTTCCTTTCTGCGAGGGCCCCGATTGGACGCGGAGAGGGACGCAGCCGCGGATGCAACCAGTCCTCACTCTCCGGCGTGCTCCACTTCTCTAACCCACTCTCCCCATCCTTTCGTGAGGCGCGAGGCTACTCCGCCCGCTGACCCCTCGGCTCCCGCGGCGGACCGACAGCTGAAGGTAAACGAAGAACTCATTGGGGGGCCCACCTCCATTACTGATTCAGATCTAAACTCCCTATTTAAAGATATATCTTTCCTGCCAACTGACGATGTTTTGGGAGGACAGGAAAGTCAAGCTCTTGGGGATTTTGCGCTGAATCTGAATTTAGCCATGGGCGAGCAGCAAAGGGAAGAGGTGGAGTCTAGGGCGCAACCCTCTCCCAAGCAGAGCCCTGTTGCAGACCTGGGGAAGCAACCCATGGTTACTGAAATGGAGGTGCCAATTCGCCTATTCCCCGCAGGTGATAGCCTAGACGAGGTCTGCTATCCACTCCTCAATGCCATAGCCCGGGCTCACCCGGAGACCTTCGCTCGCTTCAACCCGTGGTCAGCCCGGCTCGGGGTCCTGTTCCTTATGTCCCTCCATGGAGTGCTAGCTCCCTGGGCGCAACTGCGTTTCGGGGATTTTACCCCCGAGACGGAGGCTGTCCTGCAGGATGCTGCGCAGGACATGGAAGTATTGGGGTTTGACCTGGGTTGGCTGTGCTCTAGGAGCTCCGCGCTGCGGGCCGCGGGAGAGAGAGCAGCCCTGAGGCCCGAGATCCAAGGACTGGCTGCTCAGCTGGAATCTGCTAGGCAGCATGTCGCAGACTTGGAGGCTAGGTTTGGCCAAGCCTTGCAACATGACGCGGAGTTGGCTACCGCGGCGCTGAACCTTGACAACCCAGATCCGGAGGAGCTTGTCTTCGCGGAATGGCTACTCTAGGCCTCTCTCTCTTTTTTTTTTTTTTTTTTTTTTTACAACACATGTACTATTGCTCCCTCTTTTTTCTTTTTTTGAATAAACTTGTGATTGGAATAAAGTTGTTGGAATAAATTGTAACTTATGCCCTCAAAATGGTGCTCGCACGTTGGTTTGTTTGACTTCGCGTCATATCTAAATCGTTGTATTTGGGGCGCGCGGGCCATGTTCTGGACATCTGAGGCTTAACATTATCTCTAATTGATAATCGTCAAGTTTAGGAAGCACGGGCCATGTTCTGACCCTTTAGGACTTAACATTATCTCTATTCGATAACCGTTAAGCTTGAGGTCGCCGGCCATGTTCTGGCCATCTGAGGCTTAACATTATCTCTAATTGACAACCGTCAAGCCTAGGATACGCGGGTCATGTTCTGACCCTTTAGGTCTTAACATTATCTCTATTTGATAACCATTAAGTTTGAATTCGCGGGCTATGTTCTGGCCATCTGAGGCTTAACATTATCTCTAATTGATAACCGTCAAGCCTAGGATACGCGGGTCATGTTCTGACCTTTTAGGTCTTAACATTATCTCTATTTGATAACCGTTAAGTTTGAATTGATAATCACAGGACGGAGAGGTTTCCGCGGAAATGTTCTCTCCGCGTAACCAGCGTCTTTATCGTAACAGATAAAGTTTAAAGAGACATAATAAGAGCAAGATAATCATGATATTTTATTAAAAGTTCTTAGCAACCATCAGTCTTACAATTCATCCTCACAAAATTTCAAATCTGCGGAACAGCATCGCTTCCTATCAAACTTTGGAATATTGTTGAAAAGACTAACAAGGAAACTTTTGAAAGTGGAACGAAAATTGATAATTCTTGTCTTTCTCACGGATAGAACTTCTTGATGTACTTGGAATTTATTGCCCCCGTCCGGAAATCGTCTTCCACGTGGGCCAGATGGTAGTATCCGCTCGTAGAGGCACTGATCACTTCATAAGGCCCTTCCCACTTGGGCGTAAACTTTGGGGTCTTCAAGTCCCTCATGACCGCCGCGGTTGCTTTCCAGACCAGATCTTCAACCTTGAATATTCGCGGCACCACGCCCTTATTGTAGTACCGTGCCACGGACTCCCAGTACTTTTCATGGGCGATGGCGGCGGCGACCCTTCTTTCTTCTAAGGCTTCCAAATCTGCTCTCCTGCCTTCCACATAATTTTCCATTGCGAGGATCATCCGCGTGGAAGGGACACTTAATTCTGCGGGGAGGACTGTTTCCGCTCCGTACACCAGGCTGAAGGGGCTGGCGCGGGTGGATTTCCTCTTTGAAGTTCGATAAGCCCAAAGGGCTATTGGCAGATGATCCGCCCAAGTTCCACCGCGTTCATCTAATAGCTTGCTCAGAATCCTTATCAAGGTCTTGTTTGTTGCCTCTGCCTGTCCGTTGCCCTGCGGGTAGTAGGCGCTGGAGGTACGATGATCAACTGCGTATTCATCAAGGAGGCCCTCTACGTGATGATTGATGAACGGAGTTCCGTTGTCGGAAAGGATCACTTTAGGTATGGCAAATCTACAGATGATGTTTTCCTTGATGAACGCGGCCACCGCGTCTCCGGTAGCCCTCTTTAGCGGGAACAGCTTCGACCCATTTCGTATAGACTTCCGTGGCTGCCAGGATCCACCTATTTTTTCGCGAAGCCGGCCTGATTGGACCGACTAAGTCCATGGCCCATGTGTGGAAGGGATAGGGAGCGCGGATCGAATGCAAGTCCACGGAGGGGTGCACCAAGTTGCCGAACTTCTGGCACGCCTGGCACCTTCTCACGTGCCGCTTAGAGTCGCTTTCCATGGTAGGCCAGAAATAGCCCAGATGAATCAACTGTTCGTAGAGTTTCCTCCACCCTTGATGTTCAGTCCCATGGGTCTTACTTAAAACTTCCTCCGCTTCTTCTTTATCCAAACACCTCTGGGGGATTCCATCAAGGGTTCTTCTGAATAGGAGCCCTCTTTCTAAGAAGAAACGTCGTGCCCCGCGGATGATCTTTGCGGACTCGGTCCGCTCTATGGGCAGGGATCCCTTTCGTAGATAGTCGACGTAGACTTGCCTCCAATCCGCTTCCTGGTCGCTGGAACCTACCATGAGACATTCCGGCCTCACCGCATATAAGGAGCACCAGGTAAAATTCTTCGCGATTAGATCTGCATCCTTCTTCATGCTAGGCCAGTAGTAGCCTTGTCTCTGGATTCTCCTGTATAGGGCTATTTCGTTGTCTGCGCAACTATTGTCGTGAACTCGGTCCAGCACTCTCTTGCCTCCTTTGAGTCAACACAACGTGCAAGCCATCCCTGCGGAGCACAGTGATACAATTCTCTGCGCAAGACTACGAAGCATGAAAGCTCTGCAGTGGACAGGTGCCCCGCCCCAGTAGTTAGCTGTATCTTAATGGCTCTGCGCCAATCTTTCGTTGGCTCGGAAAAATCTTCTAGAGCGGATGGCTCAAATATCTTCACGATTTCGATACAAGCCCTTTCTTCTTCGAATTCCGTCCTTGCCCCCAGCGTTGCAAGTGCGTCCGGGAAACAATTTTCTGATCTGGGCTTATGAATGATGTTAACGCTTTTGAAAAACTTTATCAGTTTCTGGACCATTGTTCGGTATGGTGCCAAAGCTGATTCCTTCAACGCGTAGACCCCTTCTGTTTGCAGGATTATCAGCTTTGAGTCTCCCGCTATCTTTAGGTGCTTGATCCCTTTTTCTTTTGCCGCCACTAGGCCTAAGATCAGTGCCTCATATTCTGCCTCATTATTAGAACAGGGGAAACTTAGTTTGTAAGCGAGGTGGCATTTTTCTCCTTCTTCATTTTGCAACACTATTCCTGCACCTCCTGCTCCGCTACCCGCTACCCACGGCCCCATCGAAGCTAAGCGTCCAGTGTGGGTCGTCTGCGCTGGCCGCGAGAGCTTCGAAACTATCTCCGAGTAGAGATTCTTCCAACGGTTCGCACTGTCCGCTTGGGAACTGAGCGAGGAGATCCGCTAGGGCCTGACACTTGATTGCCTTCGGCGCGGAGTACGAAATGTCGAATTCTACAGGTGCTAACAACCAGCGGGCAACCCGGCCTGTGAGCGCGGGTCAAGATAGGAGGTACCGCACTGGATCAGACTTAGTGATTATTTGTATGGGGAATGACAGGAAATAATGTCTGAGCTTCTGTGCTGTGAAAACAAGGGCCAAACAATGCCGCTCAATGGGCGAGTATCTTTCTTCCGCTCCCTGAACCTTCCTGCTGATATAGTAGATTTGGCGCTCCGTCCCATCCACTTCCTGTACCAGCTAAGTAAAGAATTAACGGTTTTCCCGCAACCGGAGCCACCATTGTTTGGGGAGAAGTCAAAGCCAACTTGATCCGCTGGAAAGCCTGCTGGTGCTCTTGCTTCCATTCAAACTTTGCGTTTCCCTTCAGTAGGTCCACGAAAGGTGCCGCGATCTCCGCCAACGGGAGGATGAAACGTCGCAGATAGGACACCTTCCCTAGGAATCACTTGAGCGTCTTCTGAGAGTGGGTGGTGGCATTTCTGCGATTGACTTGATCTTGGCCCCATTCGCGTCAATACCGTGGCGATGTACAAGGAAGCCTAAGAATTTTCCCGTAGTGACTCTGAATGCGCATTTCAGGGGGTTCATTTTAAGGTTGAATTTCCTGCATCTGGCGAAGACGGTGGCTAAATCCGCAAGGTGGTCCTTCCGCTCCCTCGACTTTATCACCAGATCGTCTACGTAATCCTCTATTATCTTGTGCATCAGATCGTGAAAGATTGCCGTCATAACCTACTGGTATGTTGCTTTCGCGTTCTTGAGCCCAAAAGGCATCACAATGTAGTAGAAATTTCCCAACGGTGTTCGGAAGGCCGTTTTCTCCGCGTCCTCCGGGGCCATCTTGATTTGGTTATATCCGCTGAATCCATCCATGAAAGAGAACATTTGGTGACCCGAAGTGGCATCAACCAACGTATCGATGTGTGGGAGCGAAAACTCATCTTTTGGACACGCTTTGTTGAGGTCGCGGAAGTCAACACAGACTCTAATTTGGCCATTCTTCTTCTTCACGGGTACAATATTGGCTAGCCATTCGGGGTACTGGATTGGTCGGATGAATCCCGCTTTTCGCAACTTTTCGACTTCCTCTTTGATCTGCCCTTCCAAATCAGGATGATACTTCCGCTGGGACTGCTTTGCAGGCTTGGAATTGGGGAAAACGTCCAAGTGATGCGTTACCAGCTCTCGGTCTAATCCAGGCATTTCCTCATAGTGCCATGCGAACACGTCTGAGTTAGCGCGTAATAGCGCCACTAGCTTTTCGTGGAATTCTCGATCCAGCTCCTTACTTATGAACACGGGTCTTCTAGGGCCAATTCCTTCATTTAGGTCGACTTCTTCTAATGCTTCTTGCTGTGGCTTGGGCTGATCCTGCATGCACTCTGGAGTGGGCTCCGGCTTTAGAATTACGTCTTCCTCCACCGCGGCACATGTTCTGTCGGGGCCAGCGGTTTCATGATAGGCCGCTGCCCCGGTGGACCATCACAAGTAGTACACCGTTTTGCCCCTTCCTTCGTCTTCGTTATCTTTCTGGGGGCCTTGGCCTCCGCTGCGGGTGGGGCTCGCTCTCGGATCTCCTGCTTCTCATCCTTGATGTCCTCCCACCTCGGGATTTTTACACCGCTTGGCCTGGTAGTGATTGCTTGGGACACTTCGCCCAGCTCCGAGAAGTAAACTGCGTCCGAAAGGTGTGGTTCATGAGTGTCAAACGGGTTCTCTGATGCGGGGATAGTGACTTTCTTCCTTGCCCAAACTCCTTTCAGGCATTGATGATAACTAGACGGTACTACCGCGTACTTGTGCATCCAGCTTCTGCCAAGAATGATCTGGTAATTCGGATCCACGTTGATGAGGTGAAACTTAGTGGCCGAGCGGATTGCCCCCACTTCTAGGTCCACCACAACATATCCTAGAGATTGCTTCCTATCCCCTCCAAATCCCGTGATAGTGATTGGTGATTCCACTATCCGATTGTCTTGTATTCCCAACTTCTTGAATGTTGACATAGGCATGAGGTTAATGGAGGCCCCACCATCTAAAAAGGTTCTCTTCAGTTCCATCCCATTGACGCGAGATATGACATACATCGAACGGTTATGGGGGTACAGAACCCTTCAGTCTGCATCCGAGAAAGTGACAGAGTTGGATTCGTCACGGATCGTCCGTGGCACAGACCCATCCGCGGACATGCATGACTTCTGGTGGACCTCCGCAACGTTGATAATTGCCTTGGTGATTTCCATCCTTGCTGCTGGTGTGAAGCCAAAACCATCAAAGAATGCGCAGAACTTCGTGCTATTCTGTAAGGTCTTTACTGAGGCGTTGGGATCAGGTGTGACTGCAGGGGCCGCGCTGTCTCCAAATTCCTCGGTGATTTCATAACAAGAGACCATGTAGGACCACGCCTCCTCCTCTTCTGTGTCTTCCTCATCTTCATACATGAACAGGTAGCATTCTGTCATGTTGACTTCTCCGTTGTTCTGTCCGTGAGGCGGGTAAGGTTCTACGCAGATGTCACGCCGTCCTATCCGCAGCTCGTTTTCATTCTTCTTTCTTTTGAACAGCCTTTTCAATGACCAACAATCACTAGTTGGGTGCTTGGTGTGCCTGTGATACATGCAGTACCGTGGGCTCTCGCGGTCCTCCCGCGTCGGCTCGTATTCCACCGGGGGAAGCCACAGTTCTTCGTCTTGTACCCATGCATTCACCAAGGCTCGTACTTCATCCATGGTGCAAGGGTAATCTGGGGCTGGCCCCATCTCGCGGTCCCTCCGCTTCCTTCCTCTAGCAGCCTGCTGAGCCCGCGGGGCCTCCGCGACAGCGACGGTGGCACCCACAGCCTTACCCTTCCAACCATCCTTCCTGGCTGGCTTGACCACGTGGCGGATATTATAAGCTGATTCCAATAGGGCGGAAAATGTTCCTAGCTTCAAGTTGATGACCAGCATCTTGAATTCACCCATCATTCCTCCAATACAGATTTCAACGAGCTGAACTTCCTTGACTGAATCGGTGCAGTCCACCGCGCGGTCTTGGAATCGCCTGATGTAATCCACCACATCTTCTCCGCTCTGCTGGACCTCTTTCGTTAGGCTGATTACCGTTACCTTCTCGCGCACTTGGAAGAATTTGGCGTAGAAACTATTCACCATTTCCTCCCAAGTATTGATCGAGTACGACTCTAGGTTAACATACCACGTGTACGCGCGGGAGGTGAGCGACTTTGAAAACTCTCGGAGACGCAAGTTTGAATCCGACGCGTGGGCCCCAAGGGATTCAATGAAACGTACTACGTGCTCCTGAGCACTTCCTTCTTTTCCATCAAACTTCATGAACTTTGGCGGGCTGTATCCCTCCGGGTAGGGCAATGACAAGATTGTCACGGGGTAAAGAGGGCGGATGTCAGGGCTGGGAAGGGAAGGTAAGACTGTCTTCGCCTTTTCCTTAGTAAGAAGGGCCTGCACGTCTGCCAGCGTGATGAACTGTCCCGCGGATGGGGTGCTTGCTTCGGTGATGGTGGGCTCTTTTCTGCTCGCGTCGCTCGTTTTTTGCTGTGCCAACAAGGCCTGGGCCTCCGCCATGGTGATGTAAGGTCCTGTGGACGGTGTGTTGGTACCATCGAATACAGCCTCTTTCTGGCGGTCTCCAGCAGGGTTTCCAGCGATCCCCCCCTACGAGCACTAGGCGCAAATGAGGGGGCACGGACGAGAGGACCTGGGGTTGCGCCGTCTGGCTGGTGCTGCCCCCAGCGTGGTTCTGCTGTGGTTCATCATTTTGACCGACCGCGGCCTTCGGGAGCACCGCTAAGATGAGCTCAGTAAGGCTAGTGAAGGCTGCGAGCAGCTGTCTCTGCGTCTCCAGGAACTGTCGCTGTCCGTCATGGAGAGCCCGCAGCGTCTGCGCGGCCGCTCCCGCACTGTTAGTTTCTTCCACTTCCTTAAGAACTGGTATATCGTTATCTGGCGCCGTCATCGTTCTTTGGCGTGGTGGCTCGATGTATTCCTTGGAGCGGATGCTAACCATAAACCGAAAGACACCTCCCCAGCAGAGTCGCCTAAATATAGGTCCGAAAATCCGCGGGGGTACGCTTACGTGTGATTATTCGTGAGCTGGAGAGGTGCGATTGGCTAATGATTAGCAAAAGGGAATGGAGAAGAAATCTCGTGGGGTGAGGGAAGGAGCAAGAGGTACAAAAGGAACAAATGCAGCGTGTCACTTTCGTTCTCCGCAGGGGGGTAGTGTCTGCCTTTTCCGGATTTGAATCGGTGAGGTCACCCTCTCTCTAGGGAAGAATGTTCTCCTTCCTCAGAATTAGTGCTCACGCCCTCTTTTTCCGTGAAAAGTCAGTCCTTCAATCATTGGGAATGTCAGGGGTATTTATAGGGCACCTGGGCCTAGGTCAGGCCCAGAACGACGTCCCAATAAAATCCCAACATGTGTTCCCTCCGTACCTCTAGACTCCGGGAAAACTCGTCCTCCCGCGGAACTTCGGCGGGAGGCTTGAATTCTCCCGCGGCGATGCCTCCATCCCAAGCCACAAAGCCACAAGAACTTCCCCAATTCCCGAAAGAGCAAGGTCGCGACCCGCAGCGATCGTGGGTCCTCCGCGGAGTTTATTCCGGACCCTGCCTTTAGGCCTGGAGAGAACTCCGGGGGTTTCCAAATGTAGCTTTCTTTATGTCTCTTGTCACAAGCCAGTCCGCGGGGCTTCTTCGTGGCCTCCCGCTACCGGGACCATCATGGAATACGTCTGATCTTTCCGCGGGGTCAGCGGATTTTTCGCGGCGGAACCTCCGCGAGGGCGATTCCGCAGGGCTGCGGGAGCCTTTTTTTGCTAGTTCTGTACGTGTCATTTTCCCAATGAGAAGTCAACTATTCATCTTTGTGTGAGGCCTTGACCCGCGCTTCTTCTTCGCGCGGGCCCCATCTCCACATGTCCGCGCGTAATTGGAGGGTCAAAGGGTCTCGTTGGTCAATGGTTAATAATTGTGACCACTCCTACAGTAGTAATGGAAGGTATATCAGTGCGGTAAATAGCGTCAATTGGGCCTGGAATGGTAGTACGCAGACAAACGATATCACAACGGCTCACACTATAATAGTAGCCAAAATGACAAGGTTTGTGGGCTCATACATTGCTACCGGCGAGACGACGATGACGAAAAATGTATAAGCGAACGCCATGATCATGATCGTCAACCACGAGATCCCAGCTCGAATAAACCCGAAAGCCCTTTTTTGCATTGGCAAAACAACAATGAGCTCTAAGATTGTAGTCAAAGACAGAAGGAATCCTGTCGTGTTGAAATACACCAAGTATGGTTATGCTTTGGGATTGGTGTAAGCAATTATAGCTTTCCCGGCTTCGTGTTCTGCTGATGTATCTTGCCAAACACCGCCAGGAGGGTTGATCCCGACTTGGAATGACATTGTCGCCATCAGCGATGATACAATCATTAATGTATCCTTTTTCTTCTTCTGCCAAAAAGGATCAAATGGGAAAAAAAGTTCGTAGGACTTTTTAACCCCAGATTCACGTAGGACGTGTTTGATATCACGATACTCACTAATGTTATCTTCACTCTTTGCTACTCGGGAATGAATATCCAGCGCCGTCCACCCACTTCCATTTCTTGCATTCACATCCATTAATTGACCAAGCTCATCATCATCTTTTATTTCTTTTGGCCGCTCAAGCAGCAGATATTTGATAATCTGAAATATGTATATACACGATCTAAGATTTAGCTAAAAATCAACGAAAATATACATACATTATACGTAGAAAAGGAAAAGTTCAATAAGGTAAGTTTTTGGAGTAAATGTTCAATGAGCTTGGGCTCGGCCACATGGTCCCCAACTCCCTTCTCCATCACATATTCGTGTGTGGAGAAGGGTGTTGGGTACCAATTGGTGGTCGTCTACGAGCACCCTATAATTGTAGTTTTTGTAAACAATTTTTTAGCTGTGGGAGCATAATATTTTACTTCTTAGTTAAATTACTCTCATCAAGACTAAGTGAAAATCTATATATAATAAATTTGATACAAAACTAACAAAAAATTTAAAATGTAAGACAAATCAAAAACCTTACTTATTTAGTTCAATTAAACATGAGAGAAATAACGTTAGTCTTACGCCAAACAACCCAAAGGTCCTGCTGCTGTTGGAGAGGTCATGTCTGCTTGTGCTGGAAATCTTTGGACTATGGGAATCTCACTCACTACAAGAAAAAACACCATTCCCGACTAACGGTTTAGTCGGCAATTGTAGCCATTTTAGTCGGCAAAAGTCTTTCCCGACTAAAAATTTTGGTCGGCACATTAGTCGGTGGAAGACAGTCGGCAAAGGTTGTTGCCGACTAAAAAAAGTTTAGTCGGCTAAAGTATACCATTTGCCGACTAATTGTTTAGTCGGTGAATTTGTTACTATTGGCCGACTAATTGTTTAGTCGGGGAATGTGTTACTGTTTGCCGACTAATTGTTTAGTCGGGGAATGTGTTACCTGTTTGCCGACTAATTGTTTAGTCGGGGAATGTGTTTTAATTATCACCGACTAATAGTTTAGTCGGTAAATGTCATTTCAAATCAACTAATTTGTGACCTATTGGCGACTAAACTTTAGTCGGGAGATGTATTTTTCCTATCACCGATTAATAATTTAGTTGGTAAAAGTATATACAAATCATCATTTGTGACCAATAGGCGACTAAACTTTAGTCGGAAAATGTTCCATACCAATTTGTCATTCCAAAATTTTCTACAAATTTTTTCCACATTATTAATCCCTGTAAATTTCAACCAACATTCATTAAATTCACAAAATTGCCAACCTAATGCAATTAATACAAAATAAAAATTCCAAGAAATAAATACAAACTTTCATAAATAGAGGTGTC
>JAOTQK010000001.1:3032781-3052378 GCA_025642025.1 Rhododendron ferrugineum
AGATAACACTAACATCATGGCAACAAGTTCCTCAGATGGGACTGCTTGCATTTGGGATTTGAGATTTGTTGATGCAGGTAAGCCAAAGTTATTGAAGACAGTAAGCCACAATAGGGCTGTGCAATCGGCTTACTTTTCACCTTCTGGAAGCTGTCTAGCAACAACAGGGTATGTAAAAGTCTTTTTGATGTGCGGTGTCGCTGGTGTCTCTTGGTGAAAATCTTATAGGAAGTTAATACAAGACCGAACATTATACTATATTTTTGATGAGCGAACATTATACTATGCTTCTATACTATGTGAATACAGTTCTCAAGCAATAAGTGTTCCTGCCCTCGGAGATCATTTTTTTTTTTTCTGAAAGCTTGTAATGTTGCTATAAGATGCTAGACTAGATACATTGATTGTGTGCTTGAAATTATTAAATTTTTGTGTGGCTTGTGCTGTGGCTTCAGTTTAAATAATGTTAATTTCAGATATGTGTACCTGCAAAATCTGAGTTATCTTTTCTTTTGTTTTGGAACTTCTACTTGGAACCTCTCAGTTTGAGAGGTAGAATCTATTGGTGCTAAGTTTATTTGATCTGGATTCTAGTTTGATATTCTCTATGTCTACGTCCATTTAAGTGGAGGTACTAATTCAGTATTAGGAACATGTTGAAACTATTTACTGTTGATCAGTCTCTTCATTTTAAGCAATTAAGATTATTCTGTTATATTATCAAATCTTGTTTTGGTCCAAAACAACTTGCATCTCACACAGCTTGGTGACACTCTTACTGATTTTTGAGGATACAGTTCTGATGACAAAGTCGGCCTAGTGACTGGAGCTAATTTTGAAGACACAAGTATGATACATTATCAAAATTCAACAGTAGGAGGGATTTTTTCAATCAGGTATGTTTTTTTGTACATAGTCAAATGCCAATGAGGCAATGATTAGCTCTGGAACAATCAGCTTAGACTTCTTCGTGAAAGCTGATTACTTACTTTTGGGAGGGGGCTCCGGGGCTGCAATGTCATTTTTTTTTTTTTTTGGTAATTTAACTTTCTTATTCTTCTTCAGGGTGCTGCACTGTCACCATCATCTGCAGTTTAACTAGATTTATTTGCTTTTTTAACTGATTCACTTGGCAAAATGAACCTGAATTCTATATCTTATATAGATTATATGCCATAAAAATGGATCAATTAGTTAGATATGAATAATACCCGTTCTCTTGTGATGCTTGTCTTTACACATGATTTCTCCCTAGTCCCTATCCTTCCATGTTTGTCCTGGAAGAAGACGGTGGAAAATGAATCGTAACCTACCCATGCAGTTTTTTTTTATTTACTCTTCCTTTTTATTCAAATGCAGATTTATACTTGGTCCTATCTTTCTAATGGGGTTGCCAATGTACCATGTTGCATAAGAAGTGACTTGAGGCTATGTGAATCTGTGATACACAAAGCAATTTGGATTTGCATAGGCATGGTGATGTTGCATATTGGTTACAAGTGATTGCTTCCATGCGTTTTTGGGGTTTCTTTTTATTATATCAAAGCTTCTCTTTACAATTTCTGTTTTCAAAAATCCTCCCACATCGGGTCTCCTTCCACCTTTCGGACCTCTTGTTCATGCTTTTTTTTTTTGGGTAACTTAGCTTGAAATAGAAAAAAGACTAACCGAATATACATAGGGTCTTTAGGATAACTGGTTAATTACGTAGGGTCCTCATTTGTTGGTCCACCATGAAGCTGTCTTACATACATGGTCTTTAGGATCTTCGTTTTGACACGGGAGTTTTAACATCTCTTTTTCTTGCATGACGAAGCAGAGCAATATGGGGCTGGGACGATTCATACCTCTTCGTTGGAAGTGCGAAGAGAGAAGTCCAAGTTATCTCCACAGCTAGGCGAACAAGTATTAGAACTTTACGGAGCCCCCATATATCTGCAATTCCAAATCGCTTGGATGCACACCCTTGCGAGATTGGGATGCTAGCGGGAGCCACATATGGCGGCTACATGTGGTCAACATGCTAAGGTTTTGGGAACCGGAGCTTCGTTTTGCACCAGTATTGTTGTACCATCGGAAATCGATTAGTGTTGACCATCGGAAATCAATTAGTTGAGAAACGATGACGTTGGTTTTCGATAACGTCAAGGCAGTTTGTTTGTAGGAGGTTTGTCAAATGACAAGGCTTCTGTTTTGGCCCTGTAATCACTGCTTTGCAGAACTTTGCTGCCGCGTTTAGTGGCTTTTATGCTGCTTGATAACTGGACATCAATATCTGTTCAAGAGTTTGAAATTGATGAATGGATTAGATCTTGCCTTGATTTAATCAATGTCTACATTTTCCAAAGTGAATGGAAGGACATATTATTGAGTTTTTGCTCCAACCGATGCCTCCACTTCAGGAGGCCTAAAAAACATGATTCTGATGAAACCCTACATTGGGCCCTATTAGCATGAGAGATATGTATTGCGGCGACACCACGGACCAAATCGGACCAAATTCTCATTTTCATCACTGAACGCAATTGGAAATTCTTCGAAACACCAAATTCTCGCTGAAACAATCATTGGTGTTTCGAAGAATTCCCAATTGCGTTCAGTGATGAAAATGAGAATTTGGGTTTTCAATTAGGGTTTCGGGGTTGCACTGATTTGGGATCACCGAGGTTGGAACCAGAGGATATAGCTAGGGTTGTGCCGGGGAGAATACTGATGATGTGGTTCCTTCTGTTGACGGACATGAAGTTGGTTGCTCTGGGGAACAAGTTTGGGAAATATTAGGTTTTGGAATGTTGATGCATTGCTTCTTTAATTTACTTGAAGTTCATGTTCTTTTAGTCCTGTAATGGAGTAGGAAAAGGATGGTTTAATTGTGCATTTGGTAGTTACTAGTGAATAGGTCGCGCGCAAAATTAGGCTCAATACAACTAAATTTTATTGGTTTTTTAAAATGAAATTAATATTCGCGCTCCACTTTTTATTGATATCGCTCCATTTTGTTCGTGACATAAAAAGTGGAGCGTAAATATCAATTTCTTTTTAAAAAAAATTGGATATGGAACATCTTATAAAATTGAGGTCATAATACAAGAAGGAAAAAGGACGCTGTGACTATAGTAAGAAAAAAGGCTGCAACAATATAGAGTTGGGGGTTTTAGCCCACGATTGATCCTGCGCTGTAGGGCTGCAATACGGCCGTTCATTTCGGCGATGAACATCTTGAGTTTTAATCCGCACAAGAGACGGTTCAGATCAATAGGATCTCAGATTAAATTCAAGTCGTTGGCGTCAAAATGAACAACCGGATCAACCGCCCTACAGTCCTGCAGTGAGGGCTACACCGCAGGATTTCCTATTCCCCAGGATTGGCACTGGCACTGATTAGCCCTTTTACATTAGTTACATAATCCTTCAAAATACTTTGCGGTCTCGTTTTTAATTCTCGCATTGCTCTGGCGTTTTGAATTCTTGCTCTCCTGCATTTTTGTATTGCATGATGTAATTCAAAGACACTTTCAAGCTCGCGTTTCCACACCCGCACGCGGATTATGTGATTTGGGTTCACATCCAACGGCCTGAGATGACGCCACGTTTATCACCGTACTCTGTTCCCGCCACTTATCTTTCCCGCCTACATACACGCCCTTCTCGTATTTATCAATGTACACTCAAATTAATTGGAAATTGAAAAAAAATTACACAATTAACCCCAACACCTCTCTGTTTCTCTCTGCAACTCTCTCTCTCTCTCTCTCTCTCTCTCTCTGCAACTCTCTCACTCGCTCCCATGGCGCCCAAGAAGTTAACAGAGTACGAGCGCCGACGGCTAGAGAACATCAAGCGCAACGACCAAATGCTCGCTTCTCTCAACATCCATTTTAAAATCAACGATCTCACAGCATCAGCCAAACGCCAAAGGTCTCTCTCTCTCTCTCTCTCTCTCTCTCTCTCTCCATTTTAATCTAGTTCGAAAAAAAATCTAGTTATGTATTAGAGTTTGCTAACATTAGTCATTTCGTCTACTAAGCTCTCTATCTCTCTCTCTCTAGAGCACACACCAAGGTAATTCCAGAGAAGAAATCAAAACCCGAAACTCCAATCGTAACCCGAAGGTCTCTACGGAGAAGGGGAATGCCACCACCCGATGCCTCCACTGCGGGAGACCTAAAAAAAGACGATTCAGACGAAACCCTAACTAAAACCCCCAAAGTAAAACCTAAATTGGGCCCTATTACCATGAAAGATGCTTATTGCGGAGACGCCACTGATCAAAATCTAGCTGAAACAATAATGGGTGTTTCGAAGAATTCCCAATTGGGCAATGGTGATGAAAATGAGAGTTTGGGTTATCCGATTAGGGTTTCGGGTTGTGTTGATTTGGGAGCAGTGAAGTTGGAACCGAAGAATATAGCCAGGGTTGTGCCGGGGAGAGTACTGACGGTGAGGTTCTTTCCGTCGATGGATATGAAGTTGGTTGCTGTGGGGAACAAGTTTGGGAACATTGGATTTTGGAATGTTGATGCTAAGGAGGAGGATGGAGATGGGATTTATTTGTACCAACCCCATTCGGCGCCGGTCTCGGGGATTGTAATTCAACCATGTTCATTGTCAAAGGTATTGCTTCTGTAATTTAACTTAAGTTTTTGTTTTTTTAGTCATGTGATGAAGCAAAGGATGGTTATACTCTTTAATTGATGCATTCTGTACTTATTTTGCCGTCACCAATGGTACATGGACTCGTCTGAACATGTGAAGTACTTGTGTCAGATACAAATACTTTATACTTGGGTAAGGATGTGGCATTTCAGTAGGGAGTGAATGGGCGAGGTATGGGTCGGGGGACCCTAGTCCACCTCCAATCATCAGTTCGGGAATTTTAACCATACCCAAGAAGGATATTGGACAATCAACCATTACGATTCGGGTACCCATCGGTTACAGTTTATATTGCCATCACCATCCTCCCAATGGGAATCAGGTATATTCAAGTAAACCCATATTCAAACTACTTGAACAAAAAAGAATGGTAGGATCGAGACAAAAATAATTCACGTATCGCTCTAATATGAAATACCATCTAAATACAAAGTAGATTAGAGAGGGTCACAAATAAATACCATCCATAAATGAAAGATTATAAAGTTTTAACAAATGCTATCGACGAACTTTTGTCAACTCTAAGTATGTGTAGAAATTCTAGTTATATGTACCTATATCATTGGGCATGGAACCGATAAAGTTATTTGGGATATCACAAAACCATACCTGGTAACCCGGCCATTACCTGAGCTTGGATTATTAAACTTCTACCTATTGGGTAAAAAATTGGGTGGTATCCGCCTCCAAATAGGTGTGGTGGTGCGGTGCGGTTACCTATCAGATATGGGGAAAATTGCCATCCCTACTGTGTATGTGTCAGGCAATAAAAACAATGTACTCTTTTCACACTCACATTTGATTTCAATTACATTTCGGGATAAAATATAGCATATTACGAATGTACAAATATAAGAATGGACAATACGAACAAATATTCCAGACGTGCCCTTGTACACATACCTGAGTTTTGGACACATGTCTCCCCATACCTTGAGATTTAACTTAGGAAGGTCTAAATTCTGCCACTTCAACCTTCACACGATACTCGTACATGAGTCTACTATATTTTATCTTATTTGTCGTGAGTGACATGACTCAACTTGGCTTTTGCATTTCTCAACTTCCTTTTGCACTATGGCTTATGACATGGAGCTATTGCTCACCACTAATTTGCTGTGGAGGGGTGATTTTCCTATTTTTGTCGGTGCGTATGCAGGTATATAGCAGCTGCTATGATGGATTTCTTCGGTTGATGGATGTTGAGAAGGAGCTGTTCAACGTGTTGTATTCCAGTGATGATGCTATATATTCCATTGCTCAACGACCGAATGAGGTTAAGTCCCTATATTTTGCCAAGGGTCAAGGAATTGTCAATATGTGGGATGAGAGGGCTGGAAAACCTTTAACCCCATGGACTTTACATAAAGATAGGATCAACACAATAGATTTCAGCACAGATAACACTAACCTCATTGCAACAAGTTCCACAGATGGCAGTGCTTGCATTTGGGATTTGAGATATGTTGATGCAGTTGAGCCAAAGTGGTTGAAGATGGTAAGCCACAAAAGGGCTGTGCATTCTGCTTACTTTTCACCTTCTGGAAGCTGTCTAGCAACAACAAGGTATGGAAGTCTTTTTGACTTGTAGTGTCATTGGTGTCTCTTACAGAAAATCTATTAGGCAGTTAATACAAGACAGAATATTATACTATACTTTTGCTCAGCAAACATCATACTATGCTTCCATACGATGTTGCTATAGTTCTTCAGCAATAAGTTTGCCTACCCTGGGAGATCAATTTTTTTTTTTTCTGAAAGCTGGTAATGTTGCTCTAAGATGCTAGACTAGATACATTGATTGTGTGCTTGAAATTATTGAATTTTTCTGTAGCTTGTGATGTGGCTTCAGCTTAATTTATTTTCTATTTCAGATGGGTGTAAATTCAAAATCTGAGTTGTCTTTTATTTTGTTTTGGAACATCTACTTGAAACCAAAAGATATGATTCTCACGTTAAGGCTCCGTTTGTTTTGAAGTAAAATATTCTACAATGTAAAGTGTTTTCCACGTAAAATAATTTTGTAAACAATAATTTTTTATTTTAATTTTCCTTTGTTTGGTTAACAGTTGAAAAATAATTTCCGTAGAAAAAAAAAAATTCCCTGAAACAGTCTAAGAAACCACTGAAAATGTAATATATCAATCACACATACATACAAATGCATACTCCATAACTAACCAAACAACGGAAAACGAGGAAAACATCTGAAATTGAAACAAACGGAGCCTAAGAGGTAGCATATATTGGTGCTTAAGTTTATTTGATCTGAATTCTGGTTTGATAGTCTCTACATCTAAGTCCATTTAAGTGGAGGTGCCAATTCAGTGTTAGGAACCTGAGAAACTATTTACTAGTATTAATCAGTCTCTTCACTTCAAGCAAGATTATTCCATTAGACCATCAAATCTTGTTTTGGTCCAAAACAACTTGCATCTCACACTTGGTTTAGGTTGTAGTAAATGGTCCTCCTTGGTAATTGGCTTGGTGACACTCCCTGTTCTTTGAGTATACAGTTTTGATGACAAAGTCGGCTTACTGACTGGAGCTAATTTTGAAGACTTGAGTATGATACATCATAATAACCAGACGGGAAGATGGATTTCTTCATTCAGGTATGGTTCATTGTACATCGTGAAATGCCGCTGATTAGGTCTGGAACAATCAGCTTGGTCTACTTTGGTGAAACTTATTACCGACATTTTTGGTGCTGCATTACCACTCACCATTATCTGGAGTTCAGCTGAAGTTTTTTGCTTTTTCAACTGATTCACTTGGCAACACTAACCCAAATGCAGAATCTTACATATATTATATGCTATTTAGGGTCAATTAGTTAGATATGGATCATCCCTGTTCTCTTATGATGCTTGTCTTTTATATGTAATTTCTACATAGCCTCGCATGTTTGTCCTGAAAGAAGATTGTGGAAAATGAACCATAACCTACCCATTCATTTTTTTCCCGTATTTTACATTTTTCAAATGCAGATTTATACTCAATCCCATCTCTTTAATGAGGTTGTCACAGTACCATGTTGCATGAGAAGTGACTTGAAACACATTATGTCCACACCACATGTCATACACAAAGCAATTGGATTTGCATAGACAGGGTCATGTCGCATATTGATCAATTGTGAGTGGCTTAAATATCATACACAGTACCATGTTGAGTGAGAAGTGACATGAAGCACATTATGTCCCCACCACGTGATACACAAAGCAAATGGATTTGCATAGACAGGGTGATATCGCATATTGATTACAATTGTGAGTGACTTGCATATTAATTATAATTGTTATTGACTTGCATATTAATTATAATTGTTATTGACTTGCATATTAATTATAATTGTTATTGACTTGCATATTAATCACAATTGTGATTGACTTACATGTGCAGACCAACATGGTTTTTTGAGGTTCTTTATTATGTGTTCAAAGTTACTCTTTAAGGTTCTTGTTTTGATAATTCATCCCACATCGGGTCTCCTTCGAATGGTCAGGAATGTGTAGGATCTCTCGTACATGCTAAATCATTAGTTAATTCCACAGGGTCCTCATTGTTTAGTCCCCTGTGAGGCTATCTTACTTAAGCGGCATCCTTCATTTTGACCTGGGAGTTTCACACCCGATACCAAGTGAAATCTGGATAATCACATTCCCAGTGCACAATGGTGTATATCATCGGTTTTGGCTGTCAACAAGATAAAGAAACATAATTTTGCATTGCTAGAGCCTAGATGTGGTTGATTTTTAACAGCTCTTTCTCTTGTGTAACGAAGCAGAGCAACATGGGGCTGGGATGATTCATACCTCTTCATCGGAACTATGAACAGAGCAGTCAACGTTATCTCCACAGCTAGGAGAAGTAGTATTGGAATTTTGGAGAGCCCCCACGTCTCTGCAATTCCATGTCGCTTTGATGCACACCCTTACATGATTGGGATGCTTGCTGGAGCCACAAGTGGTGGCCAGGTTTACATGTGGACAACAGGCTAAGTTTTGGAAACTGGAGCTTCGTTTTGCACCAGTGGTGTTGTGCGATCGGAAATCAACTAGTAGAGCAGCGATGATGTCGGTTTTCGATGATGTCTAGGCGATTTCTGTAGAAGTTAGGTCAAATGACAAGGCTTCTTTTGTGGCTTTGTAATTACTGCTTTTGTAGAACTACGGTGTCATGTTTAGTGGCTTCTATTCTGCGTGAGAACTGGACATTGACATTTGTTCAAGGGCTTGAACGGATGAAGGGATTAGATCTTGCCTCGAATAAATGCATGTCTACATTTTTCAAAGGTAATGGATTGACACCTTGAGTTTTTGCTCCAACCTTTGTATTGTTACGCCAGTTGGTGTGAGAACTGTATTTGAGCCAGTTTACATTTTAGTATTGACACTTCACTTCCAAGGTATGTTTCATATAAACCTCTGTAGAAATCTGAAGTTTTGGATATTTACCCAGGACTGATAATCAGAAAAAAAACGAGACGTGTGAACTTAAAGCTAGCAAGAAACTCAGTTTAGGGAATCAAACTTACCAGTGGTTTACAAATGAGAAGCCCCAACAGATCGGTCTTGGCGACGGTTTTTGTAGCTCTCCAATGGCAATGGTGACAGCTTCTGCAGCGGATCCGGCGATGTCCTGGCGTTGACCTCCGACGTGTGATGGGAATGGGCATGTATGGTGAATGGTGCAAACCGTGATTCTTTCCACCCACCTTGAGCGAATTGATGGGTCCAATACCGGAGTTAACTTTATGTTGCATTTCTTGTTTCTTTTTTTTTGTATTTTGCTTTTCTTTAGTTGTATTTTACTTTGTTATTTTTAGGCCTATGGCCAGCCCAATTTGTATATTATTTTATCAATATAAGTTGTGTTTTCCTCAAAAAAAAACAAAAACAAATGAGAATCCCACCTTCGGAGATTTCCTCTTGGCAACAGTGCGAAAAAACAAATGAGAATCCCACCTTTGGAGATTTCCTCTTGGCAATAGAAAGTTGCACAGGGTCGATGCCCTTGATTCTTTCCATTTCTGGCAGTGAAGGTTATTCGTTGCTTTAACGAAAACCTAACGAAGTCCTCATGATCATATCCGCCCCAAAACACCACGATACCAAATAACCATTGCAGCGGAGCTAGAATTCAGTAAATGGAAAGTGGAATCTAATTAAAAAAGCTTGAGACCAAGAAATTCTTGTATTTATTCTTTGTCTTTCTTATTCCTCCAAGATGTTAGTTCAGAAGGTAATAAATCTTCATTACAGGAAAGCACAGCTTGTGCCAATAATTTTCCAAGCCAACCGTGATACAATAATCCCCTCGAACCAAGCCCTCCAAATAACCAATATTTACAAGTGTGATTCCCACCTACGAGATCATTCAGACAGCCCAAAAGCGGCAGCGATCCATGGGGAGTGAGGGGCGGCATTGCCCTTAGACCTGCACTTGCTCCGGTGAAAGCCCAATTCTTTATGGCCGGATATATAGCAGATGCCTTTGGTAGGAGCTCTTGTAGGGCTTTTGAAGCTTCCTCTGAAGGGACATTGGATGAATAATTTCTGGAATTCCATTCCCATGTCGATCCCAATTGTAGATTGCGAGGCCCCTGGATAGAAAGCCATGCGTCTGACAAGATTGAGGGGGCATGGTCTGGATAAACTTCACTGAAACACACAATCATGATACTTGAAGTGAGAGAATGAAGCTCTATAAGAACATACGACAGTAATGTTATGTTTGGAACATGGATTTGTGGAAAGTTCTGTAGAAGGAAAGGTAAAGATGAAGGAAAAGAAGCCGATCAAAAAAAGAGATGAAAAAGAAAATAACACATTACAGACGAAGAAGCTAAATTTATTTCTTCGGTTTCCCCATCATCTTGCTGCTACTCAATAAATCCCTCCACAAACTAATTATCCACAAACCTAGAAGCCAGTGAAACAATTCCACACGGATTTCCAAAAGATTCCTCAAACAAACCTATTCTCATGTGAAATTATCAAAAAAAAATCCTAGTAACTACCCAAAGTTGAAAACAGAAATCTAGATGATTTCTTGAAATACTGTTCCGGAATGATCATCCACATGCTGTGAAAGTCTTCTTGAAACGCCATGGGAATCACAGAATATAGTCAATTCTAGCATTTTAGTGCCTCTGTATGCAATTTTCTCTACTCTGAAGTATACAAGGCATAATATAACTCTTACCTTACATCATCAGGCAGCTGCAGGTGAGCAATGACACCTCTACAGGTCCTTAAAGGAAGCTTCTCATAGAGTTCGGGAAGAAACCCTGCTCTGGCACCTAGACAAACAATTACTGCACTATAGTCACCTGAAAAGAAAAAAACAAAATTACAAGCATACATAGAATTTCTCTATAAGTGTTCTATATGTTAACCAAAATAGACCCTTCCAACTAGTCTAAGTAGATAAGCCAATCAAATCTCAAGCTGACAATGTAGCAATTTTAAAAAGATTTCTCAGGCATCTCGCCTTGAAGGGAAAGAAGCAAAGAGAGCGCTAGCATGCTTAATGGGGGCCATGCTAATGTTGGCAACTGCAGGTCCATCTAGAATACCAAAATCATATGGGTAGCATGATTTCAATCTACATTTCGAGTCCAAAAAACACCTTAAGTTTTTACATTCCATTTCGTGCCGGATAGAGTGGTAACTAAGCTTCGTAGTCTTCTCTTGCTGATGCAGAATTGACTATTGTGACTGGTATAAGGAATTACCGCACTGGGGAAAGGTAGATCAGGTAAGCAGTCAATTGTTTAAAAGTCAGCCGTCAGCCCATTTTAAGTAGTTGATTTCTGGTACTGGTAGCAGCATGCTCATACAACATTTTCCAGGGAAGCACGACAACACAATATCTAGCACAGTATACTTCTACAGAAATATTCATCTCATGTCTTCTAAAATACTGATTGCAGCTACAAGAAACTGAAATAACACTAAGTTTGTGTACCCGCTAATTCAAGAAGGTTGTTAACAGACATCTTGTGCAGGTGCAGCTCTTTTATGTTTAAACCAGAAGTTGACAGGTCTTTTGCCAGGTCTTCACACGCTAAAAGAAGTGCCTAACATAAAATACCAGTTGATGAGAAAATGTAAAGAAATAGAATACAATGTCAAAGAGACTGTTTGCTCAGACCTTGAGATAACGTTGAGGATTGACATTTATGGCTTCAGGCATGTAAAAGGCCAAGTTCAAAGGTACACACAAACTGGGGACAAGATTTTGGGCAGCATCTCTATCAAGGGACTCTATTTTGCAACAGGGGAGAGATTTCTGAGCATTCTAATCAATGAAACAAAAAAGGGAATCATTAATGCAAAAGTCATACTTCGTAAACATTGCAGGACTATCGGAAGTTTAAAGGAACATACATCAGTTAATATGTTCAAATGCTTCACACTGATTGCTGGTCTCAGAATGCCTCTGTAAGTGAATAAACTTTGTCTTAAATCTTTGCATATCAAGTGATTCTCATAGAAAACAAAAATCAAAACCAACCCCCAAGGATTCTAAACTGATTAACTGGATCCCCAATGAAAGGAACACAAGAAAGCACAACTACCTGATGGTTTACTGAAGAACAAAAGAAAACCAGTAATCACAGCGGAACTGTCCATATCCAAGATATACGAAGTAATAATAGAAACTCAAAAGTCTGAAGCCTTCAAAAAAATTGGAAGATAGCATCCATCAATTTTACAATGGTACAACTTATTTTGCTCGGCCAAAGTTCGTATTGTTAGAATAGTTAGATTAGCACCTTGGAGGAGTTGACTCCTAACCTCCTTACTCCTAGGACCTAAGTGCAACCTCTGATGTCGTTGGGCCAAAGGCAACTGATTTTGCTCTTTTCAGTGGTGGCATAAGACTTTCAGAGAGGAAAAAGAAATGAAGCACTAACAAATGAATCCAAAGCTAGCAGTAGGCACCAATATTCAGGACAAAAGAGACAGAAAGAAATGCCACAAGAAAGAGAAAGCAAACCTTCTCCTAACTATGAACCTATTAGAAGTTTCAGCAAAATCTGGAGTTTCTGAGTCCAATTCTTTGGACGCCATTGTTGCTTCAGCAATGCCTAAAAGCTTTAAACTCTCACTCCAGCACTCTGCACCCCGCCAAAGAAGCTTAACTGCTAGAATCAGACCAATAAGCCCCAAAAGAATCCAATCTGGAACATAGATATCTCCAATAAAAAGTAGGGAAGCTAATTAAAAAGTAAAACCTAGTAGGCTAGGAATATATTGTATGGGTATGAGATGGCTAGATGGGAACCTTTAGGGGAATATGGATGAAGGAGCCCTCCAGCCACTCCAGATGCACCCCCACCAATGCCAACTTCATCATAAATGTCAATGCACATGGGCAACTCCTTGGGACTGTGCTGCAAAGAAATGAACCCACAAATAATTTGCATCAACCCCCATTCTTATGAGCACCAAAAATTAGCTTAACTCTTTAACATCCTCAGGCCTCAGCAAAAGAGGATACATCAAATGCAAAGTTCATTTCAGTGACCAAATAATCAGACCATAATTTTGGACTGTGCTTTAAGTATTCGAATTGAGAATATTGCCCCTATTTCAGCCAAGTAATATAGAACAACCAACTGTATCTTTTGTCATCTAGAAATGGGGAAAACTATTTATTTATCTTTTGAACAGTAAATGGTGGAAACTAAATACTGACAGTGAGATCATAAACAGTTAGAAAACAGATTCATAACAACTTATTCCACCTCGTCATGCCATTCCATTCGAAAAGGCTAGTTTTGGTAGTAAAGAATGGCACACTTATCCGTGGCAAACTACTGAAACTATCAACTTGAAAATCCATATGCATATCTTTATCCCCTAATGATTTTAAACCTTCAACCAAGCCTTCCCTTGCCATTCATCTTCAATATCAATTGCTTTACAAGTGTATTGTTCCTGACCTACATTATTCAATGTCATAGACCAGTAGGTCAATCATAAGCTAGTCGGCAGTCGCGCAACTTTACAGCAAGTATCAAATTTTATGTGCATCATGTTAATCACGGGATTGTAAGGAGCCTGCAAATTTCCAACTTGGATTTGGATTTCAAGTTCAAAAGATGTGTTGAACATTTGATTATGTTTATCGTATCGAGGATAGCATTGGAAGCTGGATACAAGGAAGAAATATCCGAGGCCTACCACTATTTCCACCACAAACTAACCCCATTGTTACCAAAATGTGTACATCCAGTGGACCCTACACTATTTCCACCAATCAGAGAGAGGGTAAGTTCACCCTCCTTGGATAAGGGTGAACAAAATCATTCTCCATTCTAATTCAATTAACCTCTACAAACATAAAACGTTAACACACACATACACAGAGAGAGAGAGAGAGAGAGAGTACCTGCAACAAATGCCAAGCTACGGACAAGCCAGCAAAGCCAGCCCCAAGAACTGCGTATCTGCTTAGATACAAAGCCAGTGAATCATTGATTACTTTAAGGCTTCACACGGTAACTTGAAACTAGGGAGAGAAGCGTGCACACGAAAATTGATACACACAAACATATGTATAAATGTGGAGAGAGAGAGAGAGGACATTAGAGAAGGACCTGAGGGGTGATTGTGAGAGAGAAGAGGCACAAGGAACGGAAGTGGAAGAAGAAGAAGAGGAGGACAGGACCGCCGGAGACTTCAATCTCCAAGGAAGAATTCGTGGGTTAAGGTTTGAGGTGGTCATGGCCGCCGACGGCATCCTCTGGCTACCCGGTGCTATCCTCTCTCCCGCACGCACAGTTGGGACTTGGGAGTCTGGCGGACCGGAGTTGGATTAAGCGTCCCTCAAACCCGCTCCATTTTATATAGGATCGGAGTCTTTTTTGAACAGTAAAAAACAAAAAAAAACAAAAAAACAAAATATCGGACCGGAGTCTAAGCGGAGGAAATCGGAGAATTGTCAGGTCAGAGAATAATCAAGTCTTCATTTACCGTAATAATTTGATTAATATTATTCTTTTTAGAGTATTTTGACAAGAAAACAAAATATTGATGATTGATGAGAATTAAAAAAAATAAAAATAAAGAAAATAAAGACATAAACTAATGTTTTATTAATTAGTAAATTGCTCTTATTATATAAAACAATGAAATTTATTTAGACATATACATACAAAAATATAAATACCTATAATCTGATTCGGATCGGATTAAAACGGGATGGGTGGAAGCAAATACCATTTTCGCCCCATTTGCTTATCGGATCGGGGCCGGGAGGTCGAAGGAGGAGACGAATCGGAGGTAATTGCCATCCCTAGGTCTCGGGACCGAAAATTTATGTGGTGATCTTGAGCCATCGCCTAACACCCTTGTCCACCAAAATATTTGCGGGACTCCATTCAAGTATATGGAACCCAAAAAAATACTAATAAGGGCATTAAGACATCAAGTGACAGTGTTTAATGTTTAAAAACCACAAAATTATGACTTTAAATTCTGTCCGGATGAGCCAGACAGAGGGGGTTTTCCGCCAGCACCCCGTGGGTCTCCTTCGCGCATTTTTTTGGGGTAATCTAAACCGTACATTTTGTAAGGCCCGTAAAATAATGTATCTATGCAAAAAATCAGTTTGTCCAGACATTGATAGGTATGTCAAAAGTTGAGTTCTAGACCAAAAAATGGACGGTCTGGATCTCTCAACTATTTTTTAAGTTAAACTGCCCGCAGCCGTTCATTTTTTTTCTAAAAACTCAACTTTTGACATATCTATCGATATCTGGACAGTTTTTTTTGCATGGATACATTATTTTACAAGCCCTACAAGATGCATATTTGAATTACCCAAAAATATGCATAAATGGGGCCACGGAAGTGGCGGAAAATCCCTCTTTTCCGACTCATCCGGACAGAATTTACACTCTCGGAACGAAAATTCATTTGGTGGTCTCGGGACCTACCCGTGAAGCTTCTCCACCAAATAATCCTCTCATCTGCTTTTGCTCCCAATCACAACTCTAAATTGTGGCTCTATAAAATACATGGACCCTACGATAATGCAGGCTGAAGAAAGAGACCGGGGCACCACGAGGTTAAGCGCCGAATAATCACTCAATTTTAGAGACTCAGGCAAAGGTCATTGATTTGGTAGAAATTTTTAATTTTTGTCCATTTCAATTTTACACTGAGCCCAAAAATCCCCAAATTTAGGAGAGAAAAAATAACCATTAGAACAAGGCAACCTCATTCACGCTAGTGATTAACAAACGCAAAAAAAAACAAAAAAAAATTGAAGAATGACAAAACCAACAAAATTGTGATGCATAAGTTAATCGCTAGCGTGAACGGGACAGATGAGTAAGGACGAGAGAAATCGAAAAAGGAAAAAAATCTAACTTTTAAACAAGTATTTTGAAAATATTCAAGAAAAAGTTCCAAAACTGACTTTTTGATCTTTTCTTTGAATATTTCCCAAATACTTATGTAAAAGTCAGATTTTTACATTTTCCCGATTCCTCTCGTCCGTGCTCACCCATATCACATAAAAAAATTGACGTAAAACTTACAAATGCAAAAAAAATCAAATAAAGACAAAATCAAAAAAATATTCTGCATAAATTAATCACTAACGTAAACACCGAGAGTCTATGCCAGGTCCTTTTTTTCCTTTTTTTTTTTTTTTTGGTTAAAGAGTTACTGCATAAATTAGAACTTAAAGCGAGTATGAGGGAATTTCTTCCCTACACAATCATCGTACAAGTGCTGCTCAAGGCAGTTAGGAGAAACAGAAAAAACAACCAAGTCCATGCCAGGTCTATACTACATATAACGACATTTCAAACATTTCCGCGTGAGTTTCGCGTTGAAAATCAGGGATTAAAACTCTTTTGTTTCAGTTCGTGCTTCCTAATCGAATCGCGTCTCTCAAAGGAAGGCCTAGCTTGTAGCTATGTTCGTCGTGCTCCACACTCCATGGCAAAGAAGTAGAACGGCATACACTCATCATCTACACATGATATTGGGTTGATAATCAAAGTGGTAAATTCCCCCTTATGCTAAATATCCAAATCAAACACTAATTATGGCTTTGAAGTTTGAACTAAGTCGATAAGAATATCAATCAGGGACTGGCTCCTTGACAGGTACACAGGAAAATTTTCCTAGTTATACAAACTCTTACTTCCGAAATCTCTAGCCATCAAACCACCTTCAGTGCCCAATAAATTGGAAACTTGCAACAGGGATTGCTCTGAAGTTGTCCCCTGTACGGTGTTGATTGGCTTCCGCAGAATGACAAATGAAGATCAGCTTGATCCTAACAAAGTAATCATTGTTAGGGATTAAGCTTTACGAACAACAACACGCCTTTCTCGCTTGTATTCAACTTCATCTCTCTGATGCATGATTATGAGAGCTCTTCTAACCTGCCAAATGTGAAAACAACGTCAATACAAACAACTGTGTTCACCAATATGTTCTTGGAAGCTAAGGGGCATTAGCTTCAAGTATGATATTGTCTTCCTAGTGATATTCCTCTAGCAGCAATAATTATTCGGAGCGGGTAAGAACTTGCATTTCCTTTAGAAAATCAGAGAAAGACAACTTTCCGGAATCTTTCCTCATCAATTTTGTTCCCATTTTGGTCAGGTTTTTACTTTCATGGCTGTACGTTCAAAATATGGACAAAAGTTGGGGGGAAATCCACCAAGGACTTCAATAAGCTAGCAATTTCGGCTTATCTGTCCTCAATGGGCTTTTTTCAAATTTGGTCCACATTTAACTTTTCTGGTCTCTGTAAAAGATTGAAACTGGCTGTTTGAATATATTCATTCATAAGGCATTTGACCCATACAATGGATTCATTCATTCCCATCCTGCTAAGCTCGTCAATCAGCCGTCTCTCTGAAATATGGCTTCCAATGCCCATTCTTCTCTTTATTTGGGTTTCTGCTTGCTGTTCATGAAAAGGGAGGTTCGAATTGTTAAGCCACTATGCGGGTGAAAATTTGTTTTTGTAAAGCCACTACAAGCTAGAAAGCATTGAAAATGGATTGCATAAGACAAGTCTTGTTCAACACGAACCTTTATCTCCTTTGCCATCTCAGGAGTAAGATTTATATGCTGATTGATTCCTGACCTCGCTGCATCCATTGTGGCATTGTTGAAAAGTCTGATAGCTTCATCGACGTGTTTGTCATTTGCAACATGGCACCTATATCATAGAGCCCAAAGAAATTATTAAGTACCAAATTTCACTGGATTTTAATAAACAAGAGGAAATAACCACACACACAAAAAAGGACTGTAAGCTATATTGTTTCAATAATATGCTAGTAGCCGCTGTAGCTAGCTAATATTAGGTTGGATCCAATTTGTCTCATTTACAAGTACTTTTTTAGGAGAATTTCAAGTTTTCATCCACCTAGAATCCATACAACTAGAGTTCCAATGGCCATTGTAGTAATAACTAATAACTGTAAGTTCTGTTCCAAGTAGCATTCAATGGCAAATGAAACATAAATAAGAAAACAATTACTTGTAATATCCTCTATTGACTTACAGTTCCATCTTTGCAAGTGCTTCACTCAGCCTTACTATAGCTTCCAGCTGCCTCACTGTTATTGGTATTGCAGCTGCCTCCCCAGTTTCATTTGCCTGACGCCTCATATCCTGAGCATTGTTGGAGAAAATCATTAACGATAATAAATCCCATCCTTTGTTCCTCCTCTTTTCTTTAATTATTTATTGTTTACTGTGCTAAGAACATTGCTACAGTCATAATGAGAGATACCATTTTAGTGCATGAAGCCCCAATTTTTTAACCGGGACCTAAGCACCTGACTAAATACGAGACCGTTCAGCGGTTTGACGATTTATTGCTAGCCTTCATATTTCCCCGTTTTTCATATCAAACTATTTCAGAAGAATTGAAAAGTTCTGTGTCATGGGGTTGAACCTAGGAGCTTCTTGACTGTCGAATTTTCTGAGTTACTATGAGTGAGCCAATCGAAGGGATACCTGTCTAATCTTAACATAACTCAACTTCAACTTTGTGGCGGCGGAATCTGAGAGACGGGGCTTGCATTCAGTTCGACAGTACTGTATGTACCTGCAAACATGCAGTGTTAATGATATAGCATCATACCATAGATTGACAGAGCCACATTTGGAAGAGGTTCATACCTTTTCAGCCAGTTATCTTCTTTAGAAACTCTAGTGTCACTCGTGGTTGCACCAGCAGAGGCATGAACTTTGATTATATGGCTAGCTATACTCTGTAAAAGGGAAACCATTCCAATTAGTTGCTACACATTAGGTATCCTTGCATAGCATTTCAAATGTGCTTTCTCTGTAAAGCTATATCATAAGACTATCTGTTCAAAAATAAGTAAGCGAAAAAGATTTGACTTTTGACTACCCCTTTTGCAGAAATTTTTCTTTCACCAAAACTCCAAACCAAAGCATGACTTCTATCTTAGGCCAAAGGTAACAAAACGGAAATTGTTTACTAAGTAACGAAAGACACTACTTAATACAGGGTAAAGACCACAAACACAACCAACACTTCTGTTTTTGTTTAGAGACAAACAAGACCTGACCATAGGTCCACAGTTAACTAGTTTTTCAGTACCTTGTCTTGACTATACAGCCTGATATCTTTCACAATGAAGATTAAATCAAATCTTGAAAGAATAGTAGTCTGCAAATCAATATTGTCTTGAGCAGTCTGGAAGGTAAATCATCTCGTTAGTTGCTCAGTTAACTGTATAAAAAATGTCAAGTAAAGATGAAGAAATAAAAATAAAAACAAGAACGTTACTGACCTTGAGATCATCATAACGTCCAGATGGAGGATTAGCTGCTGCCAGCACAGAGGTTCTAGAATTTAGAACAGTCGTTATTCCTGCTTTGGCAATGGAAATGGTTTGCTGCTCCATGGCTTC
>JAOTQK010000001.1:3060258-3112471 GCA_025642025.1 Rhododendron ferrugineum
TCAATCTTGGTAGATCTCTCAATGCCAAAGTGAGTTCTATTATTTACCATGGAGGATGGAGATGGCCAAGGCTTAGATATGCAGCCATCCGTGAGATTATTGCAAACAATGAAGGTGGGCTCTTACCTGATATTTCCAAAGAGGATGAGGTTGTTTGGACTTTAACTCCATATGGTTGTTATTCAGCAAAATCTGCCTAGACGGCCCTTCGAAATAGAGCCCCTACTGTGGATTGGGCTCATATGATATGGCATAAAAAGTATGTTCCCCGTTGGTCTTTCATTTTGTGGGTGGCCCTTCTGGGTAGGCTATCCACTAAAGACAGATTGATGGAGTGGGGGGTAACTAATGCTAAGGATTGTGTCCTCTATTATGGAGGTCAGGAATCTCATAGCCACTTATTTTTCGAATGTCAATATGCTACCTTGGTCTAGACTAGTATCAGGTCCAAGTGTTGTAGGCATGGGGATAGCTTGAGTCTGTTGGCTAAGTCCAGTGGGGATCCCAACATTGTTCCAAGTCAGTTTCAACTATTATTTACCAGTGGTGTTTAGCAGCCTCAGTGTACTTCCATTGGCGGGAGAGAAATTCTCAAATATTCAGACAAGTTAGAGTAGATTCCTACACCCTAGTTAAGAGAATTGAGGAAGAGATCAGAGCCTGCTTGGTATCTATGAAGCTGTTCATACATTCTGATTTTGATGCTGCTGTTTGTCAGGACTGGAGGATCCAATTCAGAGTAGACACTTAGAAGGGTTGGTGTTTTGTTGCTTTTCTTTTTGTTGTGAACAATTAGGTCATCAAGTGGCCATTGTTTTGGCTAGAGTCTTGTAATTTCTGTCCCAAAGCTATCTCCTTGGTCTTTTGGGTTTGGTCTCTTTATAAAATTTGCCTTTTTCAAAACAAAAAAAAAAAGGTTACCATTTGTGATGAAGATCTCTCTAGGGTTATATACCAATGGGATATTAGGTTTTTTGGGCGTGAGAGAGATACATAATTGGTGAGAGCAAGAGAAAGAAAATTTATTGGGAGAGTTAGGGAGAGATTAAAAAAATATATATTAGTGAGCGTGGGCTAGGAGTTTAATATTTTTCTCTCATTTACTCAATCAATATAGTGCAATTTCTCTTTTATCGGTAGAGAAACCAAACCAAGTTAAATATATTCTATATTCTTTATCTTTTTTTTGTATTTGTTTAATTTTGTGGCGTGTTTCCGTTGTGATGGGGGATCGACTGAAAATCCCAACACGACTACCAGCTTTAAGCCGTTGGCAAATGACGGGCAATTATTGGCATCTTAAAGTTTGCACCCAATATAATGTGACACGTGCGGTGAGCATGAAATGGAAGAAAGAGAAGCAGCAGACAATTCGGATTACTTTGCACAGATGTTCATCTTTGCGGATCTACGAGTTGAACAATTCGAATTGCCCTTATGGGCCTTGAGCATGCCTAAAGCCAAGATTCCTCGAGGGGAAAATGACGGCCAAAGACGTGTTTTGATAATTAATACCCGTTATTGTCCTTGACGGGTATTAATTATATCAAAACACGCCGTCATTTTCCCTTCTCGAGGGTTATGAAGGATAAAAGTATGGAGAGGATAGCCTAGCCCGCATTGCTGTAATAGCCTACAACAAATTTGAATAATCGGAAGGAGGAGAAGTTGCAACACACGCTGTAAAACTAATTAAAACCCACCAATTACTAGCCGTTTCCTTGGTCTTACATCAACACACAAATATGCACACGATACTATAACATGTGCAAACAAAGTAGTAATATTAATTCCTTGGTGATAGACCCTTTTGGAGATCGGAGCGGTTCTTGCCGTAGTCATTGCAGAATCTGCAATCCCATCCTAAATATTCTTTCCCCCGCCGTTGCAACCGCCGCCGCCGCCATAGATTGATGAAACCATTAGGACTACGCTGTTGTTGTATTGATGGTTGAAGACACAGGTGGCTTTTGATGCCTCCGCGATTTTGTCGTTTTTTGTCGGCTTAAAGCACGACAAAAAGATGACCAAACCTTCCAACAGAAGGACAAGTGCAGGTTCGAGGAGGGTAATGATTTCTTTCACGTCTCTGGGTATCGACGTGCTCGTCTTGAGGTAGCCACCGGCCGCCAATAAGGATCACGTTGATGAAAAAGATCAGCGCGAGAATAACGCAAGAGTCGCTTGTTGCGAACAAACTCATGCCGGCCCGAAAAGAGCCATTTTCCATTCTCCGGAAAGTATGGAACTCGGGGCAGACCCCGTGCCATTTATGGACTTGGGTCCTTCAACCAAGTTCCTCTGTTCTGTTATGAATACATTCTATAAAAGGATATTGACTGCCATCTAACAGAGATCGTTCTTGTCATGACCAAAATAAGACGAACATTCAGAGATGACAACGGGAAACAACTAAATTTAAATTGGCCGATTCAAGAAAAAAGAAAAGAAAAGAAAGACAACTAAATTCAAATTGATCTTCTCCCTCCCTATGGCATTCTCTTTAATTCTTTTTCTTTATACCTCTGAGTGATGTGGATGCACGTCCAATACGTGGATTCATTGCAGAACAATTTTCTGTTCACTTCTTCCCTCTCGTACAAGATATGTTCTGTAATGAATCTGTCGTATTGCACGGGCACCCACATCACTCGGAAATATAAATAGAAAGAGAACAGATAGGATAGACATGGTATTTTACCTCAAGATACAAGAAGCAATTTTTGGTCATTATGCACACTAGAATTGGTAAATGGGTGGGTTTGGACTGGTTGAAATGGGTCATAGGTTGAATATGGGTCAATAGCGTGCGGGTTTGAAGAGATCGGGTCGAATATGGGTCAAATCATGCCCAACCCAACCCATTTCCTTCATTTTTTCCCCCTCTTTTTCAAATATAACATGGCCTCAAATTTATTATTTTTTTATTTGACCCGTCAATTACACTCAAAATCTATCGATCACCTCAGACCTCGGAAAATAGACACACAAGGTCTTCAAAAAACAAGTATTGAAGCCATTTTAGGCTTAAAATGTTGAAATTCAGTTTTACTTTTTTTTTGGGGGGTAAATGTTTTACTTTATTTTTTGTCTCGTACTTTTCGGGAACGAAAATAAACGACGACAAGATAAAACTTTCATACAATCAAGCACGAAGACTAGGGCTGCGTTCTTTTTAACTTAACTTATTTCTTCATTCTGTGTGTTTTATTCGTTTTTTTTGAATTTTTGTTAGATTTGCGTGATATTTTTTGGATTAATATTCATCCGTCTCGACTTGCCGTCTTATTTGCATTTTTTCAACATCCGTGCATATTCTTATACTTTTTCGATTCGTATCGTCGAGACAAACGATTAATCTCAGAAATTATGATGTGAAAAACTAAATAAAAAGTGATGAAAAGTAAAAAATACTGAAATAAGTTTCATTCAAAAGAACGCAACCAGTATTCGAAAGAAGTATTGAAGCAATTAGAGGCTCAAAAATTTGTCTATCAAAAAAAAATCAGAGGGTCAAAAAATTTAAAGCAACGGGTGCAGTCGAGAGAGAGATCTAAGCCTTGGGAGTGGAAAATTTTTCAGTGTCGAGCGGTACCACGTGATGTCTACTTGGTTCCGAGCCGTCCATTGCGTTTTTTGATGGCTCGGATTTGAAGAGAGAAAAATGAAAGAGAAAGTGTTGGAGTGAGAGGATAGAGAGGGTTTCAATCCGAGCCGTTCAAAAGTGTATTCGATGGTTTTTGTGTGTTTTATTCGTTTTTCTGAATTTTTTTTAGATTTGCATGATATTTTTTGGATTAATATTTATCCGTCTCGACGTGCCGTCTTATTTGCATTTTTTCAACATCTGTGCATATTCTTATACTCTTTCGATTCGTCTCGTCCAGACGAACGATTAATCCCAAAAATTATGATGAAAAACTAAATAAAAAGTTATGAAAAGTAAAAAATACCGAAATAAGTTTCATTCAAAAGAACGCAACCAGTATTCGGAAGAAGAATTGAAGCAATTAGAAGCTCAAAATTTTGCCTATCAAAAAAAATTAGAGGGTCAAAAAATTTAAAGAAACGGGTACAGTTGAGAGAGCGATCTAATCCTTGGGAGTGGAAAATTTTTCAGTGCCGAGTGGTACCATGTAAGCTCGGTCCGTCCATTGCGTTTTTGGATGGCTTAGATTTGGAGAGAGAAAAATGAAAGACAAAGTGTTGGGGTGAGAGGATAGAGAGAGTTTTAATCCGAGCCGTTCAAAAGTGTATTGGATGGTCCAGATGTGCCGAGCGGGTACCACTTGAGATGTACCCATCCGGCACCGAAAAATTTCTCCTTGTGAGTAAAATGTGGTTGACTGATCGTCATGGAGAGAGAGAGAGAAGAGTATGGCAAACAGAATCCGAGAATATAGATATAGCTACCTTGAGAGATGAGAAAAAATGAAACTACTTGGTTGAACAATAGCAAAGAAACTGAGATATGCTAATGAGAGAGAGAGAGAAATGGAACTACTTGGTTGAACAATAGCAAAGAAACTGGGATATGCTAATGAGAGAGAGAGAGATCAAATAATGAAGACCGAGAATGGTTTTGTCCGGAGGCAAGAAACTGAATTTTTATCTTAACTCAATTCGTCATTCGTCGGTGAAAAGCCCTGGTAAAAGAATAGATGAGTTTTTTAAGTTGGACCCATTTTTAACCCATTACCAACCCATCTAAATCTATAAAATCAATGGGTTTATTAAGTTGGCCCAATAAGAATCCATATTTAAAAATGAGTGGGTTTGGACTAATTATAAATTGATGGATTATGGTGAAATCATATTACTGGACCAAATTGCCACCTCTAATGCACATATTAGGACATATCATGCGGAGGCAATTTATCAGGCATATTGACGATCATGTCATCATTACATGGGTTGAATGCGCGCTCCATTACATGCTATGCCAAATGTGGCACAGCCCCATTTGAATGTCAACCCACCCTTTTCCTTGATTCGCCTCTGGAATACGAAGACACGACTTTTACTTCATCCCAGCCACTAACCTCAACCAACTTCAAGGGATATCTACCCATTACGTTTTGTGCTGGCCGAGCTTCACATCCGGCCCCTTGAGTCCAGCATCTCGAGAGAAATAACGCTCTTCTCTAGCCCTAGAACATTTTGGACATATGTGAGCTTTTTATCCTTCTTCAGAGTTCAGTCTGACATACAAAATCGGACTGTACGTCCCTTTCCCAGCAATAGAATAATATCAACTACCCATCCGGTGCTGAATTGAGGAGAGAACCACCAATGTCTCCCAATTGTTTAGCAGAGAACTGAGCAATAAAAGGCCTTTGCCGAACTTAAAATCGACAGTACTGGCCAGTTGATTCACCCAACTCTAAAACATGCTTGTATGCATGACAATTGAGTTTACACTCCTGAGCTTCAGATTGACAAGCCTCATCATCAGTGGCCGTATTTTGCGATTTCTTTGATTGGTACGCCGCCTCCATTTTCTGGGATCAGCTCTGTCGTCTTCCTTTTCAGCTTCTGTCAATCCTCCGTCTTCATGTTCGCGGATTTGACTCCAAGGGATCGCACAAATCCTTGCAGAATAAAATGTCCTCCATCCTTGGCTTCTAAATAGCGTAGTTGGTCATCGTCAATTAGGATATATGGTTCTTGTACTAACGTCTGGCATCTTGCTTCAACCGAATCAACCACCTCGAAGCAAAATATTAAGAATAGGATGGATCGATCTCGATGCTCTTGGTTGACCCAAACTCGAAATCAAATAAGTAACATATATGAATCAATGTTGTTTTTCCTAGATGACTAAAAACTTATCATCTTTTTATTATCGGTCTTGCTATTGTCAGCCCACTGGGCTGATGATAAGCACACTAGAAGACAAAGAAAACACGTATTTTTGTGTACTTTTTAGGGAAAATGACGGCCAAGGACATGTTTGATAATTAATACCAGCCAAGGACATTTTCAGCATTAACAAATGTTCTTAGCTTGTCCTTCACGGGTATTAATTATCAAAACACGTCTTGAGCCGTCATTTTCCCTACTTTTTATACCCTTTAATACACATTCACACACTCACTATTGTCAGCCCATTGGGCTGATTTTAGAATTTTCCTTTTACTATTTATATCTTCAGTGAATAATTTTTTATTCAGTAAATTCTTCTCGTTCAAAACGAAATCAAAAAAAGTTGACGACGATGTTAATATTTAAAAAACAAATCCTGAAAAAAGTTATAAGAAAAAAGGTCAAATAATTAATTTAAGGTAAATAGTGCCCAAAAACAACGTTAAAGTGGGTATGGACTATACCCTTGTACATCTTATAGGGTTTATGTAAAGCCACAAAACAAATCAACAAATGGATGCTCTGCTCCCTCAATAGCCAAATTTAGCGCACCTTTTCATAATCCTGCTAGTCTTTAAAGGGCTCCAGCTCTTGTACAAACGCGGCGCACAGTACCGCTCGTCAACTTCTTGAAGTGTCTTGCAATCCCCTTCTACGGTTGGTGAGGGGAAGAAGACGACACCCACAAGAATAATGTGCGTCGACAAAGATACCCATCCCCCACCCCACATCCTGCACACAGATGCTATTTATGCATGCAGCGAACTGAAGCCTGAAGAGATGTTGGAAAGACATATAACTGAACTCCAGGCTATTTTAAGGCCATGTTTCCGGTAGCATGCAATTTACGGAAAGAACGTAGGCGTTTTTAGCATCTGCTCCTTCCTTCTTCTATTTAAGGGTTCAGTTCATTCAGAGAGGATCTCAGTCCACTGGTAACTGCAGCAATAAATTCATGCAGGTCTTCTTTCAGTTTTCACAGCACAACGGCATTCTTTGTTTTTATTACGTGAGAAAAAGCAAATTAATTACTCCCTATGTCTCTTATTTAGAGTCCAGTATTCTATTTTGGGTTGTCTTTTAATAAGTGTCCATTTTGTAAAGTTAGTGGGTAAAAGTTAGTGCATTGTCTATTTTGTCCCTAAAAATAGATTCTATTTTGAAAAGTTAGTGAGTAAAAGTGTAATAATGATGGGTAAGTAAGGAAAGAGGAGGGAAAAGTTGATGTGAAAGGTATAATGATAATTTCTTTTTAATAAGTTAGAGTTACGAAGCAGGACACTTAAAAAGGAAAGGACACTTAAAAAGGAATGGAGGGAGTAACAAAGTTTTCTGGTATAAATTAAGCTGTCCTTTTGTAATTGAAGGGCGGAAGTGTGTGGGAGGGATGGCACTTGTCACCTAGGTTAAAGAAAATTATTTATTCTTACATTTTGAATTAATGAAAGTCGATTGGGTACTTATCAGTATTCTTTGAACAATTTAAATTTTTCTAAATAAGTTACTCCGTATCAAAAATAGCGATCTGAAAAATATATCTTTCTGATCTGAAATCTCCTTCCACCCGGAGGATGAGACCATTGACATTATATTGGTCTTCGCCTGATAAATTCTCTTGCTTCTCTCCACAAGATATACGAAGAACTGTGCTAACCCTTGTTTTGTAGCGTTCTTACCCAGCACAGTTCTCAGCAGATCTCCTTTTGGCATCATGATTAGCCCATTGAACCATACTCATCTAAGACTTTGTTTGAGTTCGGGATTAGGCGTCTGGGATTGGACTAAGCGCCGAATCCACTTTTTTTGTCTTTTTCCTTCATTTGGTTCCCGTGTCACCGGCCGGGATTACTGATACAACAACAATATTGATATAGGTTAAAAAATACCTACGCTTTCACAGTAACTTTTGTGGTGTACCACCCTGAACAGAAGAACCAAAAAGAAAGGGGAATTACGAAGTCCGTGTAGACCAGTAGAGCCATTCTCCTGTGAAGTGGGTGGTATATAGCTTTGGGTGAATCTCAACTAATACTCCACTCCAGTGATTCAGTGGATTGTCGAATCGATTAATCATACATGCATTCATACATCAACATATTCATATACATCATAACAGCCCACACGGGTTGCCCAAGGGAGGTAGCTACGCTGGTCCCCTCCCTCCCCAGCCACTGACCTTGCCATAAAGCAAAAGAAAAGGAAAGATCATGGCCTGTACCTCTTACACCCCATGCCACAGGCACAGGATTGTTCACAGTTGACGTATACGTCACTTAAGTACATAAACTTGGGTTCAAACTCTTCTCGGTAAGGGTTATTACCTACTACACCATGTCGACCTATGCATGGGCAAACATCTTTTTGCTCGCCCTCAGAAATAGGTTAGATTAAACTCAATCTTACTCGCGCAAGTATCCGGCATTCTTCAGGTACCAAATTGCCCCTTCAGCCGCATTCTCAGCTGCGTCTTTCTTTTTTGAATGAGGTGCTCCGAATGCCACAATCTCGTTCGAGGCTTCTTCAATGTCCACACACACTTTGAAAGTGAATCTGCAGAAAGCATAGGTCAAAATGGAAGACATAAATAAGTGCAAACAATCATCATTACGTTCTAGATGAGGCACATGATATATTATTTTACGTGTTCCTTGAAGTAGTTGGGTGAAGAACTCCCGGGCTACTCATATCAGGAATACTCGGACTTTAAGGATGAACCATTATTCGAAAACATAAAACATAAGTCTCCAGAGAAGAAGTTCATGCAAAGTGAGCTACACGTCTAATCTAATGAGTTTTCAGCCCACATCCCTGAAATTTGGTCCTATTAGCTTTTCGTGAAAAATATAAAAATCTCAAGTTGGTAGAAGATACTGAATAAGATTATCACCTAATATACTTTGGGCTGCTAAATTGCTTATCAATGGGTGAAGGAATATTATTGTATTTCGGGTTACAAAGGTGAGAAAATGACTCCATATTTTAACTGACATTCACAAACAACAATGAAGTGTATTAGAGACTAGGATCTTACTCTTTCAAGTGGCAGGGTCCCGTCTCTTCGCAACATTCAAAATATGGAGGCTTCCAGCAGTTAACAGCACAAATTTCGTACAAATGCGAACGTGCTGATTTCTTGGATGAACCACCTAAGAGATTATTTCCGCGGCTTGCAGTAGATAGTGGCCCCCGCGCTTCCAGTGAAGGCGGCTGGGGCTCTCTAATGGATCCTATGCTGGGGGAGAAAATAATCTTCTTTGCCTCATCACTAATGGGGTACACTTTCTGGTTAGATCGACTTCTAGAAGGTTCCTTCAACTTCAATTTATCCCATGGGATAGCATCTGGAGCAGTGACATCTATTGGTGCTTCATCATATCCTATTAGTTTGGCTTCCATTTTTCTGCTCGACTTGAGAACATCCTCCAGTGATTTAGATTTGAGTTTGTAACCTTGATCCTGAACAATCGGAGTTGATAAGCATCTGACATATAGTCGTAAAGCAAGAACAAAACTTGAACAGTTAAATCTGTATTAACAGAAAACGCAAATATCCTAGTGGTGAATTATGTCATGCAATGCACATTAAAAAACGTGAGACACCCACATTCCAAAACAGTAGATTCAGCGATACAAAGCGATCCCAAAAATGCCTTTGTACTATATATCTGCAATAGATCTTGAAGCTTCATAATTTATTGCCAAAATGATGCCTTTACCCCCTAAGAACAAAATATAAACGAAGGAGACCCATATGACAAAACCAATATTTTAGAGGGCAAAAATAATATCGGATGGTCATCATGGTCTCCTTAATCAGGTAAATGTTGCAACGGACGCCTCTGCCTTTTTGTGTATTTTTTCCTAACCTCCATGCTGAACTCAATAAAACTGTTATGCGCCTTAAGGTAAAAGCATAGTTTATGACATCACAAGTTCATGCAATTTGTTTGTCGCATGTACGAGCCAATACTGCTTCTGGGTGTCAATTCTTATACACTGTATCTAGGATTTGATTTTTCCGTCTCAATTCGCCCTCGTAGTCATGACTCTTGTCTATCATAAATGAACTCATAGAGGACAACTGGCTCCGAGGCAGGGCCCCACTGATTCAACAGAAACCCCAAGTAGCTATGGTGAGTTTCAAGACAAACCAGCAAAAAGTAGAACAAAAAACTCCACCTCTAAAAGTGTTTCGAAGCGTTCCAACTTCAAACATCAAGGTTATTGCGGCCACCATAGGTGTACACAGCAGTGACACAGAATAAATGAAGAGAACAAAATAATTACCTTCAACTTTACATATAAATGTTGTGCAGCCATTCTTTCGGCAGCTTTTCTATTGATGTTGGAAGCAGAAGCATATGCAGAAACATTTTCACCTTTCACTTTAGCTTCAACTAAGAACATCCCATCCTTTTTGGATGAGGGGAATTCCTGTTCCCACTTGTAGAACTGGCAAAGTTCCTGAAGCTCCCGTACAGGACTTAGTTGAAACTTGGAAAAGCTCATAACTCGATCCATGAAAGAGAGCATTATCTTCCAAACACGATTCAGGTCGAAACCCGTGTCAAGGAAAATGGCACCGACACAAGATTCTACCAGGTCTCCTAGAGCCTGAATCATCAGAATGAAAAATTTTAACAATCAGTAACAGTGGGTATAACAGGAAAAAAATATTACCAAAACCCCAAAATCAAACTAATTAAAGTTACGTGTTCTTTCACACTGACCATGGCTAATTGAAGTGATAGGATATGAGCTATAGTCCAAACCTATCACATAATGCCGGTGCGCAAGTACGAGCGAGAACGTAAAAGCGTCTTTCGGATGGGAGAGCGAGAATAGAGGGAGGGAGCATAGAGTGAGAAGTGACAGCAGGAGCAAAGGGTCCTACTAGAGGATTATGTGACCAAGGTCCGAACAAAATCACCAACCACAACTCGAAATACAGGATAAGAAATCGTTCTTGTTGATGTATCCAACTCAAAACCAATTGGCAATAAGTAGAGAGGCCGCACAGGCTTGTATACTAGATTTGAAGGTTGTAAACTTGTAATTAACCAATGTGGACAAGCTCTAACACTCCCCCACATGTGTGTCCCCTGACCCGCACGTGGAGAGGTAAACAAATTATCCATGACATACGGGATCTCAACGAAACAAGGTGAACTTAAGGCACAAACAACAGGGCAACCAATCAAGAGAGTCTTATTCAAAAGCCTCCAAAAAAGCCTAGCTCTGATACCATGTTACAACATCCAACTCAAAACCAAATGGCAATGAGTGGAGAGGTCACCTAGGCACATATACTAGTTTTGGATGATGTAATTAACCAGTGTGGGAGTGGGACAAGCTCTAAGAGTTCTCAAAGTCAACCCCTACATTACATTTTCAGCAGAATGACCCTCCTCCATATGCATATCATTATGATTTCATACGCACATGTCACACAAAAGAAAACAAAGGGCAATTTGTGTTGATAAGAAAGAAATCAATCAAGAATCAACTGATGATGAAGAAAAAAACCAACTGAACTTCAAGATGATTCCTAATTTGAAGCGACTACCGTTTCTCAAATAATCACGACAACCAATAACCACATTGGATATGGATGTGCCAAAATTTTGATAATATTTTACAGTATCATGGTAATTTCTGTGGTAGTGGGAAGAATGTAGGAAAAAATCTACATAACTCCTCCCTGTATTTAATATTGTAACCAATATGAAGGTATATATCTTACTTACAGGTATAGTGTAAGAACTCACTACCAAATACCAAGTATGCGATCCAAAGTGAACATCCTCATTAGTTACAGGAATTCTTGCTTGCCATTTGTCCGATGTTCGTATCTACGTTAAAAGTGTAACCTTTTCCAATGATAGCCCCAATTAACTTAAGTTCACTGTTGAGAAAGGCATTAAAAATTGATATCCCAAGCTAGTTTTGGACATGCATATTGGCAATTTGGCATACACTGTTTTCATATAGTGTTTTCAGCAGCTAGATTCACGTGTTATATCAAGCAAAAGATATGAGATGAAGAAGAGATCATAATGAAACACAAACTGTATAAATAGAAAGGGCAAAGGTCTACAGCAAATACCTTGGGGCAACTTGGCCCTTGAGCGAGACCATTCGCTGAAGCTGTTGTTCTAACGAAGTCGACATATTTACTCATGGAGGCAGAGAGGCCACTTGAATCACATAGTATAAATTCGTGAAACGACCGATGCACAGCAATGTTGGCAAAGGAACTATTGCACACGGACAACGATCTCAAATCGGTTAACTGTCCGGGCTTTAGTTTTGGATACACCGAGTACAAATAGGATGTGATTAAGTAATCCAGTACGGCATCTCCAAGAAACTCCAGCCTCTGGTAAAAAATTATTCAAGTGTCGCAACAAGTTTTTTGCAATAAATGCCTCCAATACAAGTTTAAATTCATGTCTTTTACCTGGTAGCAGCCTCCCCATGGGTGGTTGTAAGAAGGATGAACAAAAGCCTGTACAAGCAAACCTTTATGGAGGAACTGGTAACCTAACAAATTTTCAAGGGCTGTAATATCCACTTGACCAGAAAGTGGCTTGAAGTTTCTGCTTGCAGAGCAAATATCACTAACTTGTGAGGCCTCAAAGTCTACTTGTATTCCAACCCATTTAAGAAATGCAGCTGCTGCCTTGAAGCCACTGTCAACTATGAATGCTCCAACAAGAGCTTCGACTACATCAGCAATGGTTTTCTTATGCAACCAATGATGGCTTTTGTTGCATCTAACCTCAATGTTGGAACCATTTTTCAAATAATTTTCATGAGAATGTACAATACTTGCTGTTTCCTGACTGCATAGTACGGAACAAGGGTGGCCCAGGGCGAAAAATTGGCGGGGATCAAATGATTGATCACGTATATATACCTACAATGAAAACACAGTCCGAAACAATTAAATTTATCAAATGTGAAAACAGTTGCATTTTCACCAACAGAAAAACATTTACACATAAACACATCCTACTTTTTGCACTTTTTTATTAACTGCACCCAAAATAGCACACTAAATGTTTAAAAAAAAACTGATTCTCACAAACAACAACAGCACCCTAATTCTCGATAATCCTGCCTTGAGGGCACATAATCCATAAAAATGAAGGTGAGTGAAGAACACCTAGAGAAGCAGTAAAAGTATGTACAGAAAGACATGGAAGATGAAACCAACAATACTAACTACACACACCCACAGGCAATACACACACACACATATATACACACACACAGTCCCCTTCCAATAAGGACCTTAAATGAGATCCTTAAATGCGGACCTCATAGTTCGGAGCCCCACGCTAAAAATTGGAGCCGTTCAACTTGTTTAAAACATGTTTTTAAGGGTACTTGTGAGAAATCAGCTCAAAATATGACCGGGAAGTGCTTCCAAACAGTTTTTCATAAAGCTTGACAGAAACTATTTTATGGACCTCATGTTTGGATCAAGCACTTCCCGGTTATATTTTCATCTGATTTCTAGCTGGTGCCCTTAAAAACATGTTTAAACAAGTTGAACGGTTTGGATCATCAAAATATGACCCGGAAGGCTCCAAACTATGTATATGGGTTTCAATAAGCCAAGGTTACATATACAAAAAGCACCAAGGGGATGCTGTCAATGTAAAGTACGAGTGATAAGGCCCATATGACCACACCAAGGAATGCCCTGCCCCGATATATGAAAAGCCAGTGAAAAAGGTCCTTTAAATACCAAAAAAGTAGGTAAAATCCAAGTGTGACAGAAAAAATAAGGCCAAGTGTGACATCAAGGAGGTGCTACCCATGATCAAGGGAGGGATTAAACTCCCTAGACTCCTGACTTGTACAATGTTCTAGCAAAAAGGTTCTTAAGCCTTTACAATGGACTCTCTACGCCATCAAAACGTCTTTGCAGTTCCTCTCTTACTAAAATATCCATATCAAGCAAAAGGCAACAACATCTTCCTCGTCCTCTTTCCCACCCCTGCGGCGTGGCTTAAACTACACTCCATCCATCCTTTTTGTTAGTCCATTTTCCCTTTTTGAGCTGTGAAATAGAGCATCTCCAATTTGAAAAATAAAAGCATAGAACTTCTCAATTTCCAAACTTCATCGTTAATCAATAAAAATCAAGAACATTTAAGATTGCATTGAAGGAAAATCTCTGGAAAAGTTACAACTCCCACATCGGTTAATTATCACCACGAAAACTAGAATATAAGCCTGGACGGCCTCTCCTCTCATTGCCAATTGGTATTGAGTTGGATGCTTTAACAGGAAGGAGGGAGTATTATTTCTACCACCACTACTCTAATTAATTGGGAAGCCAGTATCGCAACAAAAATTACACCAATTACCTGTAGTTTGCTCTTTTTTGCTAGCTTGCATAAATTGGAGTTATTGACAAGGTTAGAACGCTTCCTCGTTAGTTGTCCTTCGTCTAGCTTGTCATGCAAAAGAAAGAGGTGCCTTCCAACTGCAAATTTAAGGAAAGCATCGCCAAGCACTTCAAGTCTTTCAAGAGAAAACCGCTCATTGCATTTCTCTGTTGTGAGTGCTTCAAGAACCTAATACATAAATGGACAACACTTCTCAACATCAGTAGTGTGATTCCCATAAACTGGTAATATTAAAACATATGAGAGAGTCACGTGCAGAGCTGCTTACTGTGGAAGGCATATGGCCTAACAAATAATCATTCAAACTTATAAAACAAGAATAAATACTTACACGAGAGGCACTAACGTCATTACCCTCCGGGAATGAAGAACATAACCTGTCCTTCAGTTCAATTGCTACAAGCAAGCTTTCCAGACGATGCATAAATGATGGTAACAAAGACAGGGAACTTCCAATATCTTTCGAAAAGCCGATTATCTTCAACTGACAAATCTCAGGAGGTAATTCGATAAAATGTTCCTCTTTTTCACGTGATTCTGCATAAGAGATTGATAGCCAAATAGGTACAAATTCAAAGACTAACCTTTTTCCAACACCCCCACAAACCCAACCCAATCCAAACAAAACAAAGAAAAAGCAAAGAACTGCATTAAGTACAAAACGAACTTTTCCCAAAGAAAAACCGTTGTAGCACCAATGTGTTTAGCTAGCAACAGGCCAGGTGATGCACAATTGTTCTCATAGAGATCCCGTATTATGCTAACGCCCTAACTAATTCTATTTAACACAAACAAAGGTGAATTCATTTCAGAGCCCTTTAAGTACTAGTTGAAGTTCGCATTTCATGGGAGCATCTACTATTTATAACCTTAACACGCCCTCACTTTTGGCCAGACTCTCCTCCATAATGGGGCCAAACCTGTGCAAATCCTCTAAGTATCATAGGTGCTGAAGTTTGAACACGCGATGAATTGGCTGCTCTGACACTATTTTCAATATTTATGTCTTCAAAAGCTTTGTTGGCCTGGTAGTTAAAAACAAAATCCCGTCCAGTTAAAGCCAAACTACTTGCATTCTATGGATCAAAGTATTTTGGCATAAGTTGAACGACACCATCAAAGATCACTGGTAGAATACAGAAAGCAAAGAGGAGTTGAAAGAACGACCGGATGGAGGGATGGAGAGATTACGGTATGCACATTTGCATTCACCCACTCAAAGGTAGAGATGCCTATGCTACACACTTGTGTCCCCAAATACTAATGTTGTGTTCTCTTTACTTCTCAAAAAGAATTTTTCAAAAAATTCCACCTAGATTCCCCCTACTTCCAACATTTCTCTCTCTATCTCTCTCCACTTATTACCCCTACTATTTTTCAAATTTTTTTTCAAAAACGAAACCAAACACAGCATAAAGCGTTAACAAAGAGGTGAGGCTCCCTCGCAAGCAACCCCCTCTAGCTCAATGAGAGACCAATACAATGGATAAACAAAGGCAATAGCAGCAAGAAAGTAAAGATACAACTAAACTATTTGAGTACCTGGATTCCCTCCCTTCCGCAGCAAATTCTCCAAACAAAAAAGTTGCTTTGCTTTTAAAAGAGGTTGATCAGGGTATGAAAGCTGAATGCCAAACCTATTTTATGAAATCAAAAAGGGAAACATGAAAATAAAATCACCGAAGTAGGATACTACAGTATCAAACTAAATAACAAACTCCATTCATTAAAAAAATAGGATACATAAAGTAATAATGACAACAGGCTATATTCAGTTAACTGGGATACTAGGAAGTGGTCAGACAATGCATCGTTAGGGCAATCCAGAATACATAAATGGAGCAACTAAGCCCAGTAAGTATATCCAGGGCACTGAAATGATAGACAGGGTTCAGACATATCCAAAGACGCAATTATGACCAAATCTGGAGGGAATGAAATCACGATAAAACCAGAAGGGTTCAGTAAATTTCCTATTAATCAATCATACAGAACAAACAAACTCGGAAAGCTCCATATGAGGGTTACATGTATCACATATTGAGAACCAATTTTTTCAGTCCTTGAGTATTTCATCACAACTCACAAGAGAATACATTTCAGAGGACATGGAACTGGATTTAACATACATTGTTGTCATAGCTACGGTTGAGTAAATTTCATATTCTGTGTGAAAATGAAAAACAATTAGCCTAATGTATAGCAATTTTAGTAAGAAGACTAAAAATAAACTTGAGACATGTTCACACACCACATAGAGAAGCATTAATACATTAAAGGAAGCATAAAAATGCAGTTACTTACGTTTTAAAATAGTGCTCTACATGATTTGTTGAATCCTTGAATGAGTCGTATGCATTCTTCTCCGGAACAACATTAGAGATAAAGAAAAACGTATCCTTACATGGGGCATACACCAAACTATTCTTGACATCATTTATGCTGTGGGGTCCATTAGCAAGTTCTAAGTGGTAGTTCAAACAAGGGATGGCATTGACTTTAGCTTCCCCTCTGCTCCTGAAAATAGGTGACGATAAACATCGTTTCACAAGCTTCCAATCTACAGCCATTGTGTTCTCATTCTCATGCCGAATGACAGGCAGCAACAAGTAGAAAGTTGATGAGCTTGAGTCACTAAAACCATTTGATGCCAAAGAAACAAACTCTGGAATGAGCTGGGATCGGTCAAGGATGGCCTTCAGGGACATCTCTTGAAACTTTTGTGCCTGCACAATCTGTCAAACATACCAAAAAAGGGGCAATCAAGTTACTTTCTGTATTTCTATTATATTGGGCAAACTTCACTTCGACTCCTTGTGGTTTGTGTTTGGTGCAGATCACCCCCTTCTCATTTAAAATTAACTTCTTTCTTACTCACACTCTCAAATTATGTTTATGATAAAATATTCAGTTAACTTAGGCAGGAAAGTGGACAGTGCGTTTGGTCCAAAAAACCTTTTGTACGGGGGTAGTGTCTTAGTTTATGAGAATGAGGTGATAGACACAACACAAACCATGGGGGTCAAATTGAAGTTTGCCCTCCTATTACGTTTCAAGGACTAGCGGTTTTAAACCTCATCGTTATCAAATTTCATTACTCCTGATTTGACAAGCTCCGTCTTGACTGATCTGCCGCGAGCCAAAAACAGATCAAGTACCATTCCCTCAGCCTCGCTTGGGAGAGCTGCTTTCACAAAAAGACCAAAAGTTTTATAAAGCCTATCCGCTGGTTGCGGACTGAACTTTACAAAATAATAGTGGAGACAAACGAAATTTTCCAACTCAGTCCATGGTTCTTTAAGTGCAGCAGGAACAAGCATCTCATGCAGTTCTCCTCTAGAAGCTTCACCTACCAATAAGAAGAAGAATAACTGTTACAACCCACAACCTGAAGAAGTAAAAATATATCATGACTTTAAATCCTATTTGTGTTGCCTAACCATCAAAGCTATCTGAATCAGAATCATCCTCAAATTCCTCATTCCCATCATCTTGATCAGGCAAGAGAAAGTCAGTCAAGGAACCCAATTCATGCAATGCTTTACATGCTTCCAAACAGGCATCTTTCTTGGCTGATTCTGCTGAAGGCTGTGGCGAACTGGCAATTTCGTGAATTGGTGCATTACAAGGGAGAATTATGCTGCAAATTGTTCCCTTTACATCGTCAAAGAAGGAGAATTCCGGCTTCGGGTTGAAATATCTAGGAAATGTAAATCATTTAACATTGTAACAATTAGCAAGGGAACTTAGATCTCAAAAAGGCAGCAATGAGATTACAGGAAAAGACCATACTCATCATGTGGAAGTTTAGAACAGTAATGGTGAAGTAACGAGACACTATATCCAGAACTGATTGTGGCACCGGTTGAAGCTACTTTGTAGGTTCTTTCCTCCAAATCCACAGATGGTGCACCAGATGTTCTGGATGCAATTTCAACATTCATTTTATCTTCATCCTTTTGGAAACTTTGTATTAGATTCATTTCCCTCTCGTTGCCCCTGCAATGTTCTCAAAGAAGTAAAATTTATCCGGTGAAAGGAACCAAATTGATGAAGTCGCCTACAGTACATGCTATAAGGAATCACCTGTCGACCAAAAATGCATATTTAGATATTGGCATGCGTGCACGACCTCTTGATTGTATGAAACTAGCAACAGTTTCGGGAAGATCGAATCGTATGACCAGGCAACATGTTTGTATATCAAGTCCTTCCTCACCCACTTTAGTAGCAACTAATAAGTTCAGCTGCCAAATCAAGGACTTGTGGAATTCAGCTTGCCGTAAAAGTAGATAAAGCGATACTTTAGCACCATTCTTATGCAAGACAGAGCGCTATCAAAAGTAACTTCTTCCAGACTTTCATAACCAAAATATTGAAAAACCAATTTTCTGCCCCAAAGGCTTTTGCAAGGATCATCTCCTTTCTGAATATAGGCTTTTGTTTGCTTTTCCTTCCTTACTTTGTACATAACATGCATCTTCAATAACCAACCATAAGGCAGCTGACCTATGTTACATGGACTCTTCTATGTGCATGTAAGTACCTGCGTTTCACACTCTATGCTCCGGAGAGGGTGCGGGATATGGGTCTGACACCCGTACCTAATTCAGAAACTTAGGTCCTCTAACTTTTATGATGCTTGAGGGAAAAAACCCTCAAATGGATCGGAAATAGAAATCCCGATTTGTTCTCAACACCCATTTGATTTCATGAATATTTCAAAATTATTTGCACTTACCACCATAGATTGTACAACATACAAGACAAATTAAGTGCTAGGACGTGTCCTCGTACCCCTACCCAACTTCTGGACTATATCCCAGTATCCTAAGAATTCAGTTTAGGAAACTCTGACGCTTGAGGATGCACCCACACCCAGTACGCTCACCTGCATCCTTATTAAATAGGAGTGACATTTTAAAAAACAGACTGATAAACGAAGAAATGCATTTACAGTTACTATAGAAGTGATTGCCTGATTCGTTAAGTCCTATGGCATCTGATTTGGCTATGTACTACTTGGCCAATCACTGGACAAACCCAATAAATGTAAGTTGGTACGGCTTCCCTGCTTATGCCAGCTTATTCGGGTTGTTAAAACATCTAACTCAACACCAATAGGCAATGTGGGGAGAGGCCCCCCCAGCTCATACACTAATTTTTGAGGTGATAATTAACCGATGTGGGACAAATTTCAACACAAAACCCAATGCCATATTTACGTCAGTTTATGAGTATGACAAGTGGCAGTCAAAACATATCACATATGTGTTAAACATTCCTACTGAGGAGCAAAATATCAAAGAGTAATCAACACTAGCCATAAAACAGGGTACTGCAAAGGTGGTCTGATAACGAATGACAGGCAAGTACTTACCTGATAAAGAGTCTAACAGTGAGTCAACCATACAATACCCATGCCTACTAAGGATCAAGATTCAAAATATGAAATAATAAACACTGGGTAATAAAAAAAACGGGAGTAAAGAAAAGGTGGCCCAAGTATTGAGTTATAAGCAAGTAGTTGTGCGGTATAAAAGGAAGAAAAGGGAACTTAATAAAGCACCAAGTTATATCTACAATAAGATAACTATTTAAAGCAACTACCTTCCGACAACCTGGCCCTTCCGAAATCCCCTTGTCTAAAGCAATTGTTCTAATTGAAACAATAAATATTTTCATTGGTGAACCTATTATACTGGAATCATTTATTATAACTACGTGAATCAAGCTATGTACAGAATTATTGGCAATGAATTTGCTGCTCACAAAAAAAGATCTCAAATCTAGTAACTAACCAGGCTTTAATTTCAAATATGGTGAATATAAATAGCATATTTTCAAATAACCGACTACAACTTTGAGAAATTCCAACCTAGGGTTATAAACATCAGTTCTTGATCCTTTTTCCTCATGCACCCTCCATATCTTCCCCAAGATACGAAGATTTGAGATCAATGATCAAGAATTAGTGAACTCCATTTTTACATATCACGATCTCCCCTTGTTGGTTCGATTTTGACGGGTAACAAAAACACTTAAGAGGAAAAAAAAACGAGGAGGGAATCGGTTGGAAGAAGTATTGAAAAGTTCTAAAGACTGTAAAGAGAGTTTCGTCATGTAAAATATATGGGAAAAAAACTAATGTGCCAGGAGGCTTTCAACTAGGTCAAAGGTGCCAAATCAAAAAGACCAGAGAGGGTTAGGGACCAGGGACGGCACAGGGGCATGTGACCCCACTCGAAATTAAAATATTTTTTTATATTTTTGTATAAATTAGCATAATTATGAAAGTGTGCTAATATATAACCATACACACTTGCATATATCTCGAAAATACACATATAGTATTAGTTTTATGCTTGAATTTTTTCATATGGTGCATTTATACTTGTTGTTTAACGAGCTGTTTGTCTATTTGGAACTATTCTTTCTTGATTCTCTTTATTTCTAACCGTCGGGGAGAAATATTTAAAAATAAAGTCATTAACGAAACTAGTTCGATCATTCTAAAACTTGTCGATGTTCATTCAAAACATACTTTAAAAATTTTGTCGGAGATTTTGTACTCATTTTTACCTAATTTAACTTAAAGTACGCGTTATGAACTTTTGTAGTTAGTAATGCATGTCTTAATTTTGTATGATCTTTCACTAAAAAAAATGAACTTTCGCCATTATGCTTAACAGCTACTTGAGCCATTATGATTAACAGGTGCCCCCACTAGGCTATATTCCTGGACCCGTTCATGTTCCTGTTACTGACAAGTTAATGCACCCTTCCGAAGCAGAGTGGTAATTTATGAACACCATCCCCTTCAATAAAGTAGCAATATAATTCCATTCTTGAGAAGAAAAAAAACCTTTAAACTCTCGAGATAATAAAAGAAACATCAAGTAGAGAGGTGATTCACAATGTAGTCAGTATGCATACATAGAAGCCAAGAACACTTCATCAAAAAGACAACAAAACTCGAGAAATAAATGACAAGAAAGAGATTTAACAACAAAATTATGAAGAAGAAGACTTCAAAAGATCTGTGGCACCAAAAATCAACAATTGACACGTACAAAATAATATGCATTACCTCACCAGACCTGAACTTTTCCAGAATGATATTCATATTTTTCCTTGACATGCTCTTCAACCCAGAATGTACTCCTACAAGGAAACCACACTTCCAAGATGAAAGAATATCAAGGGTCTGAAGAATGTACGCCAAGGATCTCGCAATTACGATCCGACTCACAAAAATAATACATTTCATATTTGGTTGTAACCTGAAAAAGAACAAAAGAGAGATTTTTAGATACTTTCAACTTATAGCGTAATAAAGATCAACAATACAGACATCAAAAAATTACCTTTATTAATCAGCGGAAAAAAAGAAAAGCACCTTTATTTCTAATGATAATGTGTGAACAACTATTTAGATAGGAAAACTTCCAATCATGCTGAACAAAAGGTGAGCATATAGTAAGGATTGCCAAGATACCTAGAACGAGAGAATACATGAGAGTTCTACTGAAAATGAGCATTAGCAAGAGAATTGCTTCGAGAGTCCTGCAATGCAAGCATTCACTTCATCTTTGTGTCTAAGATTATAACCATCGATAGATCATCCACAAACTTGAGGAGACCAATACCGCTATAGACTATGACCGATCTGCTGAAGGCCTAGTTAGCCCTATTCAAATCTGGGAACCTTACTACAATATCATGTTGTCAATAGCAATGCCCCACACCCTCATCCAAGGTTCTAGATCCTGGTATTGGGAAGCGTGTCAGCATCAATGATACAGCCATAAAACGCCCAATATTAGCAATATCAGCCAATATCAAACAATATTGGCCAAAAATTAGGTGAATGGTATTGAAGGTCCAAACTCTAGGAAGATTGTGGCTGATATGATATTTTTTTAGACCTTTAACTTCGCTAATCCTTCTCCACGTCTTTTGGTATTCCACAGACGTCTGATACGATATGTAATGACCAATTTGATAAATCATGCTAGCTTGGGTACTTATAGGACAGGAACCTAACGAAGGTATGCTGCTGCGCAAGATATAGTGAGGGTAGTAAAAAATCAATTATCCAGTTAACACAAAACCTGTTCGCAACATTTAAAACAAGTGGGTCATAGGTGCCAATAATAAATAAGTGTTCAGAGAAATACAAGCTATGTAACACCGGCACTTTGCTAGAAGCAACTTACCGATGTCGGATGTCAGGGAGAGTACACAACCCGGACACGTGTTAAGACACTTGATTTCAAAGTGTCCAGATCATTTTCCGGTATTTTCGGTTGGAAACTCCCAAGGAGTCAAGGACACTTTCCGGACACTTTGTGGGGGGTATGCAATTATAAAAATACTTTAAGTGGAGTGAAATTACAATAATCAAAACTTTTTAGGTCAGGGTACAATAATCAAAACTTTTTAGGTTAGGGTAAAATTGTAATAACAAAAGTACAAAACGCCAAAACATTATAAGGAAAAAGAGAATAAGGGCTGATATATATTGACAGAGACAAATGGTAAGATATACCGACTGATATTTCCAGTCACCTCACCAGCAAAGTCATACCCATGGCCGGCGCATGTCGTCAAGTCTCTCCCTCCCTCCCTCCCTCTCCTTTTCGTTGAAATGTGATGCATATATGCAAGATTAGAGTTTTTGAGAATAAAAACAAGTTAAATAACAAAGTAAACAGGTTTAAATAATCCGCTATTGCTATTGAAACATATACTATATAATTAAAAACATGTGAAAATTCTTATGTGTCCTCCAGAGCGTCATATCCTGCTTCTTTCTTTCTTTTTTTCAAATTTGCATGTCAGTGTGTCATGTCCATGCCAGTGTGACTTAGAATACAAGTGATGAGATGAATCATAGAATGGTAGTTAAAGATAGTTAAAGATCAAACTATGCAATAAACACAAAACCTCTCGCAACATTTTGCTCAAATAGGTCATAGTACCCATAAGAAATAAATTACCAACCTAAACGTTGAAAGAATTTCAATAAGCAGTAACAGCTTTCTTGAGAAAAGTGGCTCCTTTAAAAACTCCATAGAGGATAAATCAGCTTCAATGCCATCTACAGGAAAATCAGACAAAGAACTTATATCAACGATCAGCACTTTCACTTTTATACTTACTGATGTCACAAAGTTTTCAAGGAACATTTAAAAGAATGTAATGGTGGCGGATTATTTGATTATATCCGTCCACATACAATCTCGAATCACACCAGATATTTGCACCCAGTATATAGCAATGTAGAAATATACGGTTAAAAGGTTATGGGTCTTTAATGAGGATGCTTTTCAAACATAATTATACCTTTAATACCATCACAAGTAAATACCGAAGCAGCTTCAGTAAGATATCTCTTACGTAAAACATCGTCACCTCCGTTCAATTCTGCCTCCATCAATTCATGCCTTTCAGAGCCGTCACCCCGCTGAATGCGACAAGCCTTACAAAAAACGAAAGAGTTTAAATATTTAAGCAACCTCTACTTAAAGCATTTCAATGCAATTTTCAATACATATTTGGAAGCATACACATGATCTTGTTTTTGCCTTTTTGGCAAGTTAATAGAATGAAAAATTGCATAAACAACGCTTAGAAGATTTAAGGAAGAAACTTTCAGGAGAGAAATGCCTCTAAAACAACCTTCAGGGATGTCAAGAAACACTTTAACAAATATATGCAAATGTACGGGAAGCCGGGAAGGGAAGCACGTATGTCTAACAAAGTTGAGTAGGCAGAAGGGGAAAGGGCAAAGAAAGATGACATATAACAATTCAAAAAATGATTTGTAAATATTGAGAAACTAATAATTAAATGTGTTACATAAAAGGATGTCAAACAAATCCGGTCAAAATCAGAAGAGACAATGTAAAAAAATTCACATGCAATAGCTTACCTGAAATGCTCCCCAAAGGCCAAGATTTTCAAGACAAAATATCATATTTTCATGTAGTCTCCGGAGCATCTTCTTGGAGCTCTTACGACTGCTATGGTCATCAGTCTTCGTACTTAGTGTTGACACACACTGCTCATTACACATGTAGAAACCTGAGAAAGTCTATCGAAATTGACAAGAAGCTTACATATGAGAACTCAGCTCCTGTCCAGTTCCCAGTAGTCTAGTTTGGTCTATTTTTGGGCCATTGTGGGCCCATGCAAGACCCATACGGTGATCGGAACCGACCATCACGTAGGCCTCACTAAGAAGGCCATCCATGCAAAAAATCAGCTTCATTAGGAACAAATTTTTGTTCTTCCATTAATATAATTGGTTCATATGGATGCCAACATCCCATCAAGCTGAGTTTTTCCAAGGATGACATTCTTTATCAAGGCCTGCAAGATGAACAGTTTTGATCACCGTTGTGGGTCTCGGATAGGCCACAACGGCCCAAAACAGCACCAAACCAGACTGATGGCAAATGGAGAGGAGACGAATCCCACAAAGGAACAATATCATCATGGTATACCTGGTGTTTTATCTCCTCAAGATTCCTATAGCAAGTCATATGGGGGCAATCTGAGCTCTTCACAGCCGGACCATAGTAATATATACAAAGTTGGGGGGAATGCACAAATCGTTCCAGCTCTTCCTTGTCCTCAACAGAATAAACCTGTGAAATCATGGAGAAAACTAGAGAAATTAACTTTAGACATCCAAATAATAAAAACAACAGCCACATATGCAATGTACATCTCCACTTGTGAAATAACTCTTCATTCGCATATCTCAGAAAATAGGGTGCAGATTTGCATTGACCAAAAGTTAGCCAAAAATTCCAAGCCTCCACACCTCACCTTAGCATGAAGTAAGATTTCAAGACTACTGATGGAAGCACCTGAAAAAGTAACATGACAACCTTAAGGCTACAAAATAAGTAAAGCTCACCTATACATTAAAAACAATTCAAAGAGAAACCATCCGCCTCAAAGACAATAATCTTGAACTAGCCTGACACCGTCAATCAACAAAATTGTTCGTGGACATGGGATTCAACGCACACAGCATTACCTTTCCCGAACTTTGGAGATGCAGTCATGCCAAATACACGGGGAAGCTTCGCAACAGTATTTTTGTAGAAGACCTACAACATTCCAGAATAATATACACTCAAACAAGAGTAACCAAAAGGAAGTACATGAAGAAAAGCATACAAAGAAGCAAAAACTGCAAGGGATGTAAAAAGAAGATTACTTTCATTATTTCTGCATAAGGATGATCGCTGTCAAGTTGTGCATAGTGGCACTCATCAAATATGAGGAGTGCAATTAACTCAATGCTTATGAAACAGTGGCATAGTTTCCCTAGTAGTATTTGAGGGGTCATAACAAAAACCTGCACAGAAAGTATGATAATGAAATGACAATGATAGTATACTAGAAAGGAAAGAATATTGAAAATTGACAGAAAATTTTAACTTCAATAGTGAACTCCACACGAGAGAAGCTAGTTAAAGCCAATGTAACTAACCTCATATTTTTCCATCTCTTTTTCCCACTCAAGATGTCTCTTCAAACGTTTAGAACTTCCACAATACATCCCAACTTTAAAATCAGTTGAGTCTTCAATAACTTTTGCTTGCTACAAAACATTATCTTTGATTCAATAACCAATAACCAATGTGGGACAAGCTCTAACAAAAACGATTGACCTGGAATTGGCTTTGAGAAGTTTACAAGGGATTTGACATGTTTTATAGAATTTACATTGTAGATATGAGTGTCCAGTCCGAAAAAGTTGTCTTTCATCTTTCTAAGAAGGGTAAATCAAACTACTTCCATTAGCGGATCAAAAAAAAAAAAAAAAACTACTTCCAAATGGAGAACCCCTCCCCACAGGCTTTTTTGAAATGAGACTAACCTCCCTGCAATGTGTCTGCTTAACGGTGCAACAAAGAGCGTAGTTTCACTTTAGTATCCTCATTTATTAGCACAATATCTCCTATTAAAGACAGAAATTAAACTTCTACATTCAACTATTCAAGACCAACAAAGACAAAACTGATAACAGGAAACCACTCATGTGCCGCCATCACGCCATGTGAGCGTAAAAAGCCTCTTCCCTTCCTAAGCTTCTTTTTTCGTGATTTAATCATCTAACCATGGTCGTTAGCTAATCAATTCCCTGAGTTTCTGACACAATGCACCCCCATATACGTCATCATTCTCACAAGTGTGTTTGTACCTACACCGAACTAAGTGCAAAAAAATCTTTTGTAGATGGCCTTCCTAATATGAACCAAAAACAAATCAGCCCCTCCTTGGGTTTAAAAAGGTAAACCTTTCACTCCATTATTATCAACTAGAAGAATGCACAGGTTATGATGACGGTACAACACCACTCAAATTTAACAGTAAGCAAACCTAATAACAGCTGTAATCCCCAAAAAACTAATTACCTGCTCAACCAGTGCAACTGTAGGAGCAAGAAACACACAAATATTCTTCTGGGGTTTCTTTATCAAGTTACGCATCTCATACATAAGCAAGACAGCAATGTGAGTCTTTCCACAACCTGTTTCTAAATACACAATAACATTCTCCCTCAAAGCTTTCTTGCATAAATCCATCTGATACCTAACTCAAAACAAAGGGAAAAGAAATACAGGACAATTAGCTTTATTTGCTCACAAATTTCAAATAGATCATTACTTGAGATCCAATAAAAGCAGATTTCCTCTATCCAACATAATTCAAAAACTTGACTTACCTTTAGCATATTTTCTCTTTTTCTTTTTATGTGTTTCCCTTTCGGACTTCCATAATACACACAAGACAAACTCGATTCAACAATTAAAGCTAAAATTAGCTTTATTAAGACAATTGGTTAACCTTGGTCCAGTATTTTCGTCCATGAACTAAAATACATAGAGAGATAAGATCAAGAAGTTACATTTTGAGTGTTCTATCTTTCTATCTGTTTCATTCTCAGAAACCCAACAAGAGGATAAAATGCAGTGATCAGGAACTAAGTTAACTAATGATAAAAAAAAAGGAACTAAGTTAACCCACATAACAAAATGCAAATAGAGAGCAACAGAATTTCCCAATGTTGAGACTGACTCATTTATTTTCCCTACATTTTCTAACATCCAGATATTAAGCTCACTTGGGAAGATTCTTACATGCAATGCAAACAACTATCAAATTCTTTTCTTATCTCTCATTCAACATTTGGTTGGATGCCCCTCCCCCTTCTCGATGTACCCTTATCAAGTTTCATCAATAAAATCTCTTTTACCGGAAAAATAAATAAATAAATAAACAACTACCAAAAGGAAACCCATGAAGAAAAATGCAATTGTACGAAAACCCATTAAAAAAAAAACACACACATGCTTGGGGCTCAATTTTCTCAGAAACCCAACAACAGGATATAATGCGATGAACAGTAATTAACCTACATAATCAAATGCAAATAGAAAACAGTCAAAGCAACAAAATTGACCAATGCGAGACTGACTCATCTGTTTTCCACACATTTTCTCAGCACCCAAAAACAGCTCACTAGGGAAAATTCTTGCACGCAGACAACTATCAAAAGGAAACCCGTGAAGCAAAATGCAATTGCGCAAAACCCCATAAAGAGATTTTATATATATAAATAAAGTAAACCCACACACTTTCTGGCAATTTTTCTGGGGTCTTTCTCTTGCTTTTGCTCTGCGCCGCTTGATCCTTCATCGCAACCGACCGAGAGGGTTGAAATCTGCTCAGCAAGCAACTGAACTGGAGAGTCCCCACTGTGGCCGCCCTCCATGGCGGCGATCGCGGCGGTGGTGACCGGAGTTGAAAAGGGCTTGACTTCCCGTTGACTGCTTGCTGTCTAAGCTTGTTAAATGGTCCTTTTTCTCTTCCTTGTTTCCGAGAGAGAGAGAGAGAGAGAAAGTTTGCTTAGAGAAGTGGGTTTGAGGAAGGGGAGAAAAAAGTGAGAGAATTGCGTCAGAGGTGGGATCAAGGAAGCGAAAGGAGAGAATAAAGTGTAGGTATTTATATACACACAGATACATGTTGGATACTGTATTGATGTATACTCCTATATACTTGCCGTATATGTACGTACGCGTCTGTTCGTGTTCGTGTGATGTTAGATTATTGATGGGTCAGCTTTTTGGTACATGGGTGTTCGTGGTGTGACCGTGTGGGACCTACGTTGCATAATTCGCATGTTCGTGCGTGAGTCGAAGTGTTAAAGCGTTTTTATTGAATCACATCATAAGCTTTTGAAATTTGCGAGAACGAGAATTGATAGCCGAATACGCATGATATTTTTAAGGATGTGAAACGTGGGACTTTTGGTCGGGAAATGATTAAGATATGTCTAATTTGTACTAGATTACTGTACTATTTCCTTCTAAGTAAACCAGACCATTATTTGGAGTGATTTACTAATATTAATCTTCAAATCTTGTACTAAATTTCTTAAATAAATTTTGAGTAGAAGCATTGTGCGATGTTTAAGGAGGATGAGAATAGGGTGGATATCTCTCATTCCGTCTTCAATTTCAAACATTAGTATTACTCCTCCCCTATTTCTAGTATTACTCCACATATTTTTCTCCTAGATAAAACGGTTCGGTCTGTGTCGTTTGAGGTATGAAAGTGGGGTTAAATTAAGATAAGATTATGTACAAAATTTGTATCTGGTGTAAGGGTAACACCATCTCCGGATTGGATTAATTTAGTTTGGCCGTTCAGCATCGTTTATTTCGTTACCCGACAGTTGAAAAATATATCGTTCACCCACGGTTTCATTTTTTTAACATCAAAATTGAACATAAAATAACATCGTCAATACTATGATTATGATTAATCTTTATACTCATTAATTAGCTTTTTCAGTCATTTTAAAAAGATACTCCCTCCGTCCCAAAATCTTTGGTCTTTTTCTATATTCGCACTATTTTTTAAACTCTTATATCTTCCAATTTATGATAATTTTGAAAATTTTGTATTATAGATCTAATCGAGAACTATCAAACAAGATCCATATTACATATTGTTGGAGATTCATATTGAAAGATACAAGCGATTGAAAACTGACACGAATATCGAAAAAGTTCAAACAATATGGGACAGAGGGAGTAATTTGACAATCAAATTAAGTTGACCAATGAGTCCTCATCGCCTTACCAAACAGAAAACTGCCACCAGATATACATACATTATTTTGTTATACCAAGTGAAGAAATAATAGGCTGATGTAATTTAAAAGTGACAATTAATTGGCCGAAAGTTGTGCGAATTCATGTGATAATAAAATGTCATCGTCAATACTAATTCCTCTAATTTAATTAATGTCCGAAAAAAATGGTTCTACTTATTCTTAGTTTGGTAGCTTAGATATGAAATGATGGAGTATTTTTTTTAGAGTATGACCCTAATTTTTTCGGAGAGGATAATGGAATAGACTTACAAAATACCAACTTCAAATCTTCAATATATTTGAATTCGGGAAGAAAAAAAAATAGGTGTTCCCTCCGGGGAAGAGCTTGAAGAGGGGTCATTTCCTAGTCTTATCTATTTGTTTAGGTTGAGAAATTATTGGTTCAGAAACTACTACGGCGATAAGAGAAACTGCCGGTATGCTCTGGGAGGTATAAATGCTAAAAGGACATCAATTAAATTTAAGATTCTGAATTTTCGAATTGAGAGAGATATTATTGAGCAATACTTCCAAATATTTCTTTTCCAAATCCAATTAAAGAAGAAAAAAGTTTGAGGAACCACTACCAATTTGGGACAAATTAGGGATGGGATTGCGATAGAGCGAGGTAGATTGTCATCCCTAAATTGTCCAATCTAATAAGTTTGTAGATGCCATTAGTTGAATTAATGGTGATAAGAGTTTTATGGTGATAATGTAAGGGTGAATTCTCACTATTGAATAAATGGTAATTTTCAGTATTTTCATGTATTTAGATTAAATATACTCATTGTTCAAGACAAACTCATTTCTCTAATCTTAATGGACTAAATGGTATTTGTGGTATTTTTAATAGAAACAAGTGATTTTCTTTTTTGCTCGGCCAAAAAAATTTATTAATCTTTGAAAGGAATACAACAGAAGAGAGAGCAGCAAGACCAAGTGATATTTTTGCATTAGTCTAAAGACTAAAAAAAATAGCATGAACTCACATTAATAATTGAATTGGAAAGATAAGGGCGGGCATGATAAATCTAGTTTATTCTTTGTAAACTAGATTGATACTTGAATTGGTAATAAACGATTGAATATTTAATGTGCAATAATGAAGGATATTTTTGCAACAAAATTTAAAGTGCAATCATTATGTTTTCTATAAAAGTTAAAAATTTCAATGTGCTAACAAAAACCAAAAGATGGAGTATCTAATTATCTTGAATACATATTTGAAGATTTATGGTAGAATATATAAGAAAATTAATCTCTGATATTTAAGTTAAGAATTTCCTAGTGGAGGGGTAGAAGAGCATGTATGGAGCATTTCATTATCCTAAATACTTTGAACATCTATGGCAAAATTCGAAAATTATTCTCTAAAAATCACAATAATTTCAGCCGCCCCGTCCAACTTAGGCATGTCCAATTGAACTAATTTTTTACAAGTTCACTCAAGAAATTATTTTTTAAAATTAATGAATGATTCGGATTTTGCCATTGTACATTTTCTGTACCCTATTTTTTCGATACCACTAGCATTTTCGTTTGCTGATTTCCACAAGGAGGGTAGGAGCCCTAGGCTTCCTTTCCGTGGTGTATAGCATTTTGGTTGGAGTTTCTTAAATCACGTAAACCTCTTTTGCCATTTTAAAGTATCCCTTTCGATAATTCGGTTATCCGGCTTAGTAGCCCGACTAATCGGGGAACCAATCCCACCGTCCATTATCATTGAGAGAGAGAGAGAGAGAGAGAGAGTTCCTACATAATGGTAGTAACATCTAAAGGTAATGACATTTCAAAATGGGACTGAGACAAGAAATAGGAATCTCCTTGAGCATCAGACACAATAAGTCATTGATGCTGTGTTTGAATCACACTTCCATTATTTTCGATCATCCGCTGAATTCTTGCAGCGATCATGGGAGAGAATAACAACTAACGCTCCCGTACTAATTCACAGTATGCATGTTCATCCAAATATTCGAAGAGACGTATCCAAAAGGTTCAAATTCTACTTCTAAATAAAAACGATTTGCAAGAAAGCAATAAATACAAACACTTCTGCAGATTCTTTTGAGTGTAATGAACCCTAATACACCATAGATGTCTTGTTTTTTAAGGATAAAACAACACCTTGAGCATAGCCTTGGAATAGGATAGTTTCTTAGGAATTCAGGGGGCTAAACGTGTGGGGATTCCTAGAATGGAAGGTTGGTTGTTGCCACCTACGGGGGAAGTTCAAACTCAATGCCGACGGGGCCATTAACCACGGCGCCAAGGCAGGAATGATGGGAGCTAGGTCTGATTAGAGATGACAAAGGACAATGGGTTGTGGGTTTCCACAAGAACATTCGCTTTGCAATCCTCCAGTACCATGGTGGAATGTTGGGCTATCCGCGAGGGCCTGAAATTAGCCTTGGACAGGAATCAGTTCGGGATCCTCGTTGAAACAAACTCGCGTGCATCCACCCAGCTGATCATGGAGGAAACGCTGGATAGTCATGAACTTGGTAACATTATTTTTGATTGCAGGTCAATGCTCCGAATGCTTGGGAGCGAGGTTAAACGCATTTTCAGGGAAGCCGATGTTTGTGCCGATGTTCTTGTGGGGCTGTCTGCCTGTCTTGCCCATCAGGAAAATTTAGTTATTTTCGATTGTATTCCTAACTGCCTCAGGCAGAGCTTGAATGATGACTCTATGGGAAAGAAATTTCCTAGAACTCCAGTTCATCAGTTAATCTATGCAGTACCCTTTAAAAAAAAAAAACCAATGCACAGCTATATTAATAGGTCAAGGCTACTTAATATCTGGACATCACGCACGCAACTGACATCAATTTATTAAGAATTGCAACTCAAAGAACATTCCATGGACGCCTAAAACAGGACTTACTCCATCAATACTTTGACATTTTTTACTACAGATGGAACTTACATACAGTGATACACCAAAAGGTTACCTGTCATTTTGTTTATGAGAGCGTTGTCTGATGATGGTTGCTCTTGGCCGCACACTTTTGCACTTGGCCGCAAACTTTTGCTCATGGCCACAGACTTTTGCTCTTGGTTGCAAACTTTTTTACCAGGACGCGAACTATTGCACATGGCCGCAAATTTATGTATCTGGCCACAAACCTTTGCTCATGGCTGCAAACTTTGCATACCTGGACGCAAAGCACACCTGGCCGCAAACTATTGCTCTTGGCAGCACACTTTTGCATTTGGCCGCATACTTTCGCACCTGGCCGCAAATAATTGTAGTTGGCCGTGAACTTTTGCGGCGGCCAGGTGCAAAAGTTCGCGGCCAAGTGCAAAAGTGTGTGGCCAAGAGCAATAGTCTGAAATGGACAGGAGTGATCGCGAGGCTCCGTGAATAAGTCAATCTCTAACAAAAAATGTCTTCCCAAGCTTTTAGAGCTAAAGTATCAGCACTCTCTGTAACTTTCTGGTTTGAAAATGATTTTGTGTGTATCATTGCCGAAAGTAATCAATTGTGGAATCTTCACCAGATTTCTTTTCTTGTTTATTATTGCCTGTTCTTCTACTGGGGTGGGTAAGCATCAGGATCTCAACTCAAACAAGCCAAACAAAATGAATAGAGAAAGTCAAACAGAAACAGTAGTTTATATTCTTCTCACATAGGATGCTTTAAGACCACACAAAACTATAAGCATCTATTTCACAAAATAGCAGTTCCAGAAAACTAGTAACATCAACAGATACATTCTATATCCACAAAATGAAATCGAAAACTATTTGCTTCTATAATCGAAACCGCTTGTCATATAGTGCCCTTAGCCATTGTCTGTGTTTTCAACCCTGAGAGAAGTTTCAATACGTCTTCCATGGATGGCCTTGTGACAGGCCTACTTCTGGTGCATAGCAAAGCAACCTCAACAACCACCTTTATGTCCTCTCGGATTGGATCGGATGGGCCGATGTCGTTCTCATGGCAAATCTCCCTTAAAAGGGTCACCATTGGGTTAGCATGTACGCTTCCTCCTGCATTTTTCAGCCTGCCATTTGTTAGTACTTCCAGAATTAGCTCCCCAAAGTTGTAGATGTCCATTTGGATTTCCTCCTTTATGGCAGTGTCGTATTCGCCTGCAAGAAATTCAGAGAGGGAAGTTCAGTTTTCCATGATTCACAAAAAGATTAGAAAACTATCAAAACCTATGGGTACATGGATAAGCACAGGTATGGGAACGGATAGCTTTCAAATTGTCATATTCATCTAATTTTCATCTCAACCCTACATGCACACCACCACAAAAAAAACAAAAACAAAAAACAACATATGTGCACACCTCAACGTCGTCATTTCGAAATGGTGTTTGCAAAGTGCTACAGAGTTTCATGTGTAACATGGGAGTTTTAATCATAGCAATAAGGTAAACTAAACTCACGAAATGTAGGACAAGCATCATACACCGTTGGGTGTCGAGTGCGGTTCTTTATTACGTTTAGAAGAGTCAATTACAAGCATAGATTCAAAGGACTAGGTTGCCAGAAATAAACCAACCATAGGTGTTGAAACAAATTGTATATTTTGGACGAGTGGAAGTTGTGAAAGTAAGACTGTTTATGGTTAAAGGCAAAATGAGTACAGGTACATTCCTAGTCTTGGATTTAAGGTGGATGAGTAATGAATTATTGACCATAGACCATAGTACTTCACTTTCCAGGTAGAAGAATGGATTATTGGCCCTAATTCTCTTCGATCAAAAGCTCAGAAAGTACATCTACAGGCTATTCATTCCAACATTCTCTCAACTAGAAATTCTTAGGAACTTTTTGGCCTAGTTTGAATTTGTTTGTACTGAAGGAATCTACAGTTGTTGAGGATGGGTTCCACATAATAATTGAATGCATTGTATATGCTGAAAAAAAAAATGATTCCCTTTAATAGCTCTAGTTTTCTAGTCTCTGTACCCCTTCCTGTGCAATTTCAACCGCAGGAATGCATAAAAGGACTCCTAACGGTTAGAGTCTTTTATGCAATTTTGCAGCTAAATTGCTTGGGAACAATGATCAAGAGAGCCATTTTCAACTTCAGAAATATCCACACAACTTCTCTATTTTCAGACATGATGAGTAGTTTGCAATGAATGTAATATGCAGTTCTTCAAAATAGTTAGCTTCAACTAAAGTTAGTCCAAATAGTACCTGTATCAATCCTCGAATCTGGTGCTAGAAAAGGTCTGTTGCCCCAGTTCGGTAGAAACTTAAACCCAAACTCAGCCAATTGTGGTTCCATATTTTCATCAAACACAACATTACTTGCCCTCAGATCTCCATGGGGAATCACAGGATAAAAGTCATGATGAAGGAAACAAAGTCCCCTAGCAATCCCAATGACAACTCTATACTTAGCCACCCAATCACTCTTCATTCTGATCTTCGCAGCCAAATTTCCATTCGGCAAGTTATCATACAAAACGTAGGCCAAATTCTTGTTGTAGCAGAATCCCAACAACCGAACCAAATTCTTGTGCCTCATATTCCCCAAAAGCGTTACAAATTCCACCACAGCCTTCATGTTTTTCGCATCCACCTCTATTTTCTTAACCGAAACAGTTATCCCCGTGGGCAAAACAGCTTTCCAAACTGAACCGGAAAGCGGTGGAATCGTTTCCATTGCTTCTGCTGAATAGAAGCTTTTCAAAACATCTTCTGCTGTGAACCGAGGGAGTCCGGAAAATGTGATCATTCTCCAATTGCCTTGGCTTCCTTTCCTAAAATAGAGAACCCCAACGACTGAAACTGTGATGCATACAACCACCACAGAACACACTATAAGTACCCAAGCAAACTTCTGGGTTTTTCTTATTCCCAATTCTATTTCATTAGGACGTTTAGAACATGGGTTTTCCAACGGTGGCCCACATAATTCTGGATTTCCAACAAAAGCACTACTACCCATCAAACTGAATTTCTTTTCGGGTGGAATGGGACCAGATAAATTGTTGAACGATAAGTTCAGAAGCACAAGGGCAGATGAATTAGCGAAATTTGAGGGTATTGATCCAGTGAAATTGTTGTGTGACAAATCAAGAATAGCTAGAGAAGAAAGATTGGCAAGTACCTCAGGTAAGTGACCTGTGAAACTATTTCTAGATACGTCAATCTTTTCAAGAGACCCACAGTTTGATACACTTGTTGAGATATTTCCTGACAAGTGGTTTGAGCTCAATTCAATCACAGATAAATCTTTGCAGGATTGGAATGGAGGAAGAAAACCAGTGAGATTACAAGAAGAAGCTGAAAAATTCTGAAGAAGTGGCAGTGACCAAATCCCTTGTGGGACTATACCCCCAAGCTGAGGATTATCAGACACATTGAAGTACTGAAGATTGGAAGCTTGAGATATATCTAAGGGGATCCCACCAGAAAATGCATTTCTGGACAAGTCCACATATGAAATATCAGGCAAATTACTGAATTTCAAAGGGATATCACCTGAGAAAGCATTGTCTTCGAGTCGGAGGCGAACAAGGGACGAACAATTGGAGAGGGAAGAAGATAGAGAACCTGAGAAAATGTTGGAAAATAGGATCAACTTGAACAATACCCCTCTTGAGCAGATACCAGGTGGAATGACCCCAAGGAAGTTGTTGGTGGAAACATCCACCCATTTCAAATTTGAGTAGCTTCCCAAGGTACTTGGAAGTGACCCAGAAAAGAAATTGTCCCAAATGAGAAGGGTTTCAAGTTGGGGAAGCATTGCAATTCCATATGGTACAGTGCCATTCAAGTTGTTGTACATCAGACTGAGAAGCCTAAGGTTTTTCAGCTCAGAAAAACTCTTTGGAATTGGCCCAGTGAGCTGGTTATCAGAAAGATCTAAACTTGTTAGAGTAGTGATGTTGCTGAACCCCCATGGGATCAAACCAGTGAGTTGGTTTCTGAAAAGGAAAAGTGACTCAAGCTGAGTCAAGTTACTGAGTTGGGTTGGTATTGGACCAGAGAGATTTGCACCAGCAATGTCAAGGTACTGGAGTTGACTCATGTTACCCAATTCCACAGGAATTCCACCCTGGTAGGAATTGTAACCAATTTCCATATGGGTAAGTGATTTGAGATTCCCCATCTCTGGTGGGATTTCACCAGTGAGATAATTCCCAGCCAAGTGAATGAACTCAAGGCTCTGGAAATCTCCAAATTCAGATGGGATTGGTCCACTGAAGTAACTCCCAGCTAGATTTAGCACTTGTAGGGTTTCAATCTGGGAGATTTCAGCTGGCAAAGGGCCTGAAAAGCTGTTACTGAAGGCATCAAAAACAACAAGGTGGTGGAGATTTGAAATCCCACTAGGAAAAGGGCCTGAGAAATTGTTTCTGCTCACATCCAAGGTTTCAAGATTTGTGAGGTTGAAAATCCCAGTTGGGAATTTATCAGAAAAATAGTTGTAACTGAGGTTGAGATCAAGCAAACTTGTGAGGAGTAGGAATTGATCTCCTGACATCTCACCACCAAGGCTCTTCATGGAGAGGTCTAAACCAATGATCGTGGTTGAGTTTTGGTCACATTTGACACCAGACCAAGAACAAGCAATGATTTCTTGAGATGGGTTCGAATTTGAAGGCACAATCCAGTCACTCAAGCTACTGGAATCATCAATTATGATGTCAGATTTGAAGCTCAAAAGGGCTTGTGAGTAGGGGTCGATTGCAAGAACAGAGGAAATGAGGATTGAAGCAAGAAGAAGAAGAAGAAGAAGAAGGTGGAAGCAAGAGGGTTTGAGAATCTCCATTGGAACTCTCACGGAGGAGAAAGGAGGGTCTCACTAGTGGAGTGGTGATTGAATAAGGGGTTGAAGAAAACCGTGTCAGTTTGTAATTTATTGATTTAATTAGCGTTGGGTGAGGTCCAAGAATTGCATGGGGACTAGGGAAAGATTGGGAGGAGAAAAAGGAGGGAATGACGTTATAGTCTTTATTTAGTAGTAGTTGATATGTGAATATCATTAGGTTGCTTTTGGGAACTATAGGGGACCCATGGGAGGGTTTGCTTATTTGGTTCGAATTCTTTTCGGTTCAAGTTTTGAATTGGATGGAACCGTTTAAGTCTGAATTAAACATTGATATAATCTCTATAATCAATAGTTTGAAACTCTTACCGATAGAAGTATTGAGCACATTCAAATCACTAATTAAAGAGATTCAGATTTGACCGGTTCTATCCGGTCCAAATTAACTATGGAGAGGATCGATTCTTTGTTTATCTATTTGCTTTCTCTCTCTTTTTTGGATGGGAGAGTGTTTTTTTCCTCATATTGGGTGGGGAATAAAGCCCTTCGTTATTTTTGGGCATCTTTTTCATTACAAAACGTCGAACAAATTCTCGAAATAGTTTCGCAAATTTCTTTTAATTCTTTTTATTGTGAGGAAAGTATTTCATCTTAGAAAGCATTTGCAAGGAATAAGTACTGCTCCTACCACTTTAGATTTCATTTTTTACAACTATAATTAAGGGAATGAACCCAACGCAGTGAGATTATCGGTCATTCATCTTATGTACCTAACGCAATTTGTAGTAGGCCTTCTACAAGTTTTATCTCAATAATAAAAGTAGTTTTAATTTTGAAGAATTTCGAAGCAGCTTATGAAGTTATGGTATATGTTTTGATCCAATAACTTGTTCTTGTAAGAAACTGTCTACTTTTCAAGACAAATATATCCAGTCAGTTGTGTTTTGATCCAATAACTTGTTCTTGAAAGAAACTGTCTACTTTTCAAGACAAATATATCCAGTCACGAGAATATTCGAGTTCGATAAATCTGATTCTTTGCATGAATAATCTACTCAACCGCCCGTATATGATTACTGATCATCGAATTACGATGGGGATTAACCCGTCATTGCAAACTACACCGTGTTCAAGGAGGGCAGAAAATCCATTACCACAAGTTAATAAAGCTTAATTTACTCCAAGCAAAGAATTAATTAAAAGATTGTTTTACTGACTAGTTTTGGATCGACTCGAACCATAGTGAGACATGATGCTTGAAATCATCACAACAAATAAGGGGTTGGACTGATGGTTTACATTTGTGACTGAGAGTAGTCCAGAAGTATAACCGCGTGATACTCCGGTTCACTTAAGAATCACACATTTAAGTAGGGTCCACACATATAGTCGTGGTTCCTACAAGAATGTGTGGTTGTGAAATAGTCCGAAACATCACGTGTAGGGGTGTAAATGAGCCGAGCCGAGTTTCGGCGAGCTCGAGCTCGGCTCGTTAACTTAACGAGCCAAAAACTCGAGCTCGAGCTCGGCTCGAGCCTTAACGAGTCGAGCCCTTAACGAGCCAAGCTTAGTCATTTACTAAACGAGCCTCTTTAATCGAGCCGAGCCTCCCTTAACGAGCCGAGTTTTTGTCGAACGAGCCGAGCTCCACTCGGCTCATTTAGTAAACGAGCCAAATACTCGAGCTCGAGCTCGGCTCGTTTACTAAACGAGCCGAGCCGAGCTCGCGAGTAGCTCGGCTCACTTACAGCCCTAATCATGTGGCGGTGCTCCCGGTCTATTGTAAAATTTCACGCTATTGAAGGGTTTGCTTCTTCTTAAGTTCGAAATCTCTCATGTGCCATTAACTCTTTTGGGGTCAGTCTATACGGATTTTTTCCGGCTTTAATTGGGTTTTCCGCAAAGTGAACGATAGAATTGGACATTCAGAATTAGGCGAGTTGTGCGAAATTGACCCGGACTACTGAGTTATAAAAGAATCATCACAGATCGATCTGTGATATGAATTAAAGGTGCTTTGTTTTAGTCTTTTACTGGTGAGGATTGGCAATTGGGCCAGTCAAAGTAGACGTTGGATCATGGGATTATGTGAACAAATGTATAATGTTAATGATGTTGTCAAAGTAGTTAATAACATAGGGAATCTTGAGGGCAATAATTATGGAGTCTTGTCGAGGACTTTCAACTATTAACTGACGTTAGATCTTGGGCATTAATAGTTGGAGATTTTTTGGGTATTAAACTGACATTAGATCTTGACAATTACATTAATTTTATGCATTAATCTTGTAGCAGGTATTTTGTGGTATTTAATGATTGTGTATATACGACTCTAGTATGAAGCCTGGAGTCAGATAGTACTGTACATCACCACCGAATGTGGTAGCTTAGTGGGTAGGGTGCCCTTTATCCCCAAGTGAGACTCGGTTTCGAGTCTGGCCAGTGGCAAGGGGGTGTGGGGGTAAACAGTACTTATGCCTACTTGTACCTAGGTGGTGTTGTGGTGACGGCATGTCCTCTCAGACAGTAGTTATGGCTCGAACCAGACATTACACAGCCAGTAGAAAGCCCCTATGGTCACACCCAAAAGAGGTTGCTACGATGATCGCTCCCTCTCACCCTTTTTCCAGATAAAAAATAAAAATAGTACTGTACATCAAAACGGTACGTTATCAATCCAATTCAGATGAAACTTTTGGTTTTCACTATCATAGGGAGAAAGCAAACATAGTGATTGCGATTTTTAGTTCACATCCAATTAACGAACTGCATAAACTTAGGTGTTTTTTTCTGGTTGCGTAGCTCCGAATTTTTTCTAATTGTGTTTCATATCTGTTAAGTCCTGTGTTCCTGTGTTACTGTTACGTAACTCCTAGCACTTGAAAGATATGAGTTGTAATCGAAGCCCGAATAAGATTAGAATCGCAGAGCACACAACTGGGAAGCTAGTTTTGAAACAAAAGTTCTCATCATAGTTATAAATCTTAATGCAAGGTGTTTCGACAAAATTGTATCTATTTTTTAATGATAGTGATTTATTTTTCGTGGTTATTGAACTTTTTCTTTTAGCTTGTGGTGATGGTCGAAGTGGGGAAAGACTACAATATACACCCTTTATTTGGGTGTGTATTATATGCACCCCCTAAAATGTTATGAATTATTGAGAAAATGTTACGAATCGTATTGCTAAAAAGTTACGAATCGTATAAAAGTTACGAGATACACCAAAATTTTATGAATCATAATGAAAATGTTACGAATTGTACTTCTGAAAAGTTATGAATTTTAGGACAAAAGTTACGAAACACACTAAAATGTTATGAATAAACCATAAAATAAGTGCATATGGTACACCCTTTTAAGGGGTGTGTATTGTAGATTTTCCCGTCAAAGTGAATTCAGAAAAAAAAAAACCCTACAAATAAGCAAAACCGGAAGTGCTCGGGTTTCTTTAGGGACTGGAGAAGAGCTGCAATCCCTTCGGAAAACTATATGTGTTTTTTTGTTTTATAAACTGGCTGCAACTTAATTAGATTCATTATGTTAAGGAAATAGAGTCCCACATTGCTTGGGAGTGGAATAGGTGATCACTTAATAACATTTGAGACCCCTCCATTGATTGTCAATTGGTTTTGAGATGGATATAAAGTTTCTATATGGTATTAGAGCGGGGCCCGTTCCACCCCCAAATTTAAAAAAAAATTCACAATTCACACCCCACGATGACAGACTAGCAAAAAGACTGCACGATGATAGGACCCAAAAAGTGGTCACAAACAGACCTCAAAAGGGGCTACACGTGAGGGGGAGGGCTGCACGTGAGGAGGGATGTTACAGAAATAGAGTCTCACATTGTTTGGAAATGAAATGGGTGATCACTTAAAAACATTTGGGACCTCTCTATTCATTACCAATTAATTTTGAGATGGATATAAAATTTTTACACATTCATCTATGATACACGGACTCGGACAGGTACGTGCCTAAGGGTGCACTCATACAATTTCCATATCTCTCTCTCTCTCTCCTTCCTGAATTGAAAGGGTGTGGGGAGTAGACGAATCCTACAGGCCTAGGGTACTGCAAGTAGGCAATGCAAAGCCAGTGCACGAATGTAATAGACAATGGTAGTCATTGTTTTTTGGATATATATAATATATGTCTCGTCTATGGGTCGATTTATTTATGTGAGTGGCAGGCCAGCAGGGAAATGGGTATGTCAAAAGGACAGAATTGTGATAAAAGCACTGCCTATCATCTTTTTTCTTGTTTGCCTTTTATCATTGAGATCAGCTCAAGCTGCTCAACCCTTTTGTCTCCTTGAAGCCTTTGAAGGAAATGAAAGCTCAGAGCCTCAGTCTCTTTTTTTTTTTTTTTTAAGATAAGAAACAGAAGAATATATTCATGGCTAAACAGTACAAAGCAATGGCGTAGCCAGAATTTCAAGGAGGTGGGGGCACTGTTAAGCTGAAAATGATGTGTAATCAAATTTTGTTTTATCTTTGGTCAATTACTATGCTATAGGGAAATACAATTTTATATGTCCAAAATGTTGATTCTAAATAACTCAGACAAATTAGCCAACCTAATAAATGAGGGTTATGTATATAACTATGGATTTTAGAATAAGATAGCACACAAAAAAGTGAGAATAATTTATACTCCTCTAGTGTATTCTTTCAATATTTATGTTTTAGGTATGATTTTGACAAACTTTTGGTAAACAGAAATCTAATTTTTTTATGGTTCGATTCCACCAACTTATAGTACTTCGTATACCCTCTTTATTGATGTAAAGTAGATTTTCATCCGGCTTAAAATTAGTGTGATGCGAGGATTTTTTTCAATGTAATTTATGTTTCAACATGTCGAGGGTAAATTCGTCACATCTTTTGATGTATAAATAATTTTAGATCCAAATTAATTGGGTTAGAAAGTAGTCTAGACAAGCTTTTCAACTGTTCAAACCAAATCCAAATTGGAGTTCGGGAGTAACTATAACAAGACTGTAGGGTTTGGCCATTTGCGAACTTTAGAGGATGCGCCGGGGCACAATTAAGTGCGCCTGGGGCACATAGAGTTGCGCCTGAGGTGCATAAAAAGTACACCATGAGTCAAACTTCGCGGTCTTGTCCCGAACACTCTCTAACTCCGATTTGTGTGTGGTTTTAACCATTAAAAAGTTTGTCAAATCTACTTTCTAACCCAAATAGTTTGGATACTAATTTATTTGTACATCAATATATATGACCATTTTACCCTCAGTTGGTCGAAAAATAAATCATTTCGGTAAAATTCTCATATCTCCCTTATTTTAAATCGAATAAAGACATATTATATTTCGATAAAGAGAGTTTTCAAAATAATACAATATGGTAGAATCCAATCATAAAAACAATGGAATTTAATTTACGAAAAAGGTGGAAAGCATGCCACTACAAAGATTATAAAAGTACTAGTACCACCTGATCTCCACCACCAACACTATCACCTTGAAACCATCCGATATCCACCATTGTAACTTCACCATCTACACCACCATCACTTCACCACCACTACCATATCCGCTACCACACCACCAATACCACTATGATCGGTTGTGGAGGGATGGTTTTAGGGTAATAGTATTTGTAATACCCCATCGAGTATTCGGAAATGGTATAATTATCCATGTTTATTGATTTGTCATTTTACATGGGATAATGGGAAGATAGATAATTGGAGAAGAAATATGTGGCTGGAGATAAATGTGCAGGAAGGTTTAATTGGTATATTGTGTAATTAACAGGAAAACTAAAATGAGATTGATTGCCAAAAAAAAGAACAAAGTGATCTTTTGCATGCATAGTTTAAGTGTCAACTGGGTGAGAGTATGTGCACGTGAAGGGAGTATTCGGTAAGTGTGTGTGCACGTGAAGGGAGTTTGATGAACTTGTGAGCATGTGTCTTGAAGATTAAGTGATAACAAGACAAGCAAAAAAAGATTTGGCTAGCCATGGACAAGTGGCCAATATATAATTCTTGGAGAGATGACTCTGGGGGAGTTATAAAAAGAGAAGGTAGACAGAGTATTTGGAGGAGGGGGAAAAAGACTGGTTAAAAGGGCAGTGGGAATTTAGTGTACTCTCCTCACCTCAGTTTTCCTTTTTGTCCGAGAGCCAGGGGAGAGTTTTGAAAACTCTTTTCTGAATTAGTTTTATGGAACAAAGGGAAGATTGAGAGGAAGTTTTCAAGGGAATTATACGGGGTTGATGTCTTGGTGTTTTTTATTGGGAATTTTACACAACATAAATGTTAAGGTGTTAATCGCCATATTTTGGTTTTGGATTCTATCTTAAGGATTAAAATTTGACCTGAGGGTGATTGTGTTACATGGAGGTGCTTGAGGGTTCGGGCTGTTACAGTATTGGTGGTGGAAGGGTGGTAGTACTCTCATAATCTTTGTAGACTGTAGTGGCCTGCTTTCTACCATATTTTCAGAAAATAAGTTTATTAGTATTTTTATAGTTGGGTTCCACCATCTTCTATTATTTTGAAAACACTTTTTATCGATATATAATACGTCTTTATCCGATAAAAAGTGGGAGATGTGAGCGTTTTACGGAAAAGATTTATTTTTCGACCATTTGAGGGTAAAATGATCATATCTTTTGATGTACAAATAAATTAGGATCCAAACTGCTTGGGTTAGAAAATAGATTCGACAAGCTTTTTAACGGTTTAAACCACACGCAAATCGAAATTCGAGAGTGTTCGGAACAAACCTGCGAAATTTAACATATTGTGTACTTTTTATGTGCCTCAGAGGCTCAGACGCAATTCTATGCGCCCCAGGCGCACTTAATTCCACCATGGGCACATCCTCTAAAATTCGCAAATGGCCAAACTTTGCGGTTTTATCACACACTCCTAGACTTCGATTTAAACGTGATTTAAACCGTTGAAAAGCTTGTCTAAACTACTTTGTAATTTTTTCCCCATTTTTACTCCTAGACTCCGATTTGGATGTAATCGAATTTGAGGGCCAAGTACAAGGAATGTTAGTTTATCATGTGTACTATGTGTGAAACCGATAAATGAGAAGTACTACAATATACACCTCTTATTTGGGTGTGTATTATATGCACCCTCATTGAAACACACCAAAATGTTATGTTTCCCAAAATGTTATGAATCTATTGCTAAAAAGTTACGAATCATATTGATGAAAAATTACGAATTTTTAGTATAAAAGTTACGAAACGAAATAAAATGTTATGAATGACCGGTCCTACAAGTAATTTTTTATGAGGTGGCACAATATGAACCACACAATAAATGCATATGGTACACATCTTAAAGGGGTGTGTATTGAAGACTTTCCCAAGTAAGAGATATAAAAAGAGTAGACATGATAAATAAATTGCGCATGTTTCTTTAAATTTTAAAGGCGCGAAATAAACACAGAAAGCCTGTTGTCCCTTAAAAGAGCAAGGTGAATTGTTTTATCTCAACCGTCCAAAAATATTTGGATGATCCGGATGAAGCGCTTGGAGAGTTCGTGCGCAATCGTCTGACTCAAGTGCGTAGTTATTCGTTATAGACTTTATCACGTCATTTAAGGAAGAATAATTTGCTGTTCTACATTGTTCTAGTGCCTGTATGTAAGCCAACTTAAGTTGTGAATTCCTACATTTACATGCGGACCCCACGGAACAATAAACTTCTCTCTTTTAAGATAAGTATGTTTTTGTCAAATGTTTAGCATTTTGTAATAAACCAAAAAATAGTATACCCTTGCTTTTTCTTTTTTTTTTTTGCGTGCACTTCGGACTAATCTCTACAACCCCTCCCACAGCCGTTTCACATGCTAACGCGTGAGTGTGAGATGACCCCAAGAATTGCTGGCAAGGAAAAGCTAACCTAAGAGTTATGAGACCTTAGAAGGGTCCAAATCCCGAAGTCCCAGAGCCAATCCCTTGGTTTAAAAACTTGAAATATACCCTTGCTTTGATACTGTATAGATTTTTGGGCAGCAGTGCTACGGTTATCGCTCAATATTCACCGCTCAATTCTTCACCGTTTGCCTCGGCAGTTCTCTGGAAGAGTTTTTTTTTTAAAATCCAGACCATTTAAAACACTTTTAAATGGTGAGATTGAGCACGATAAATATTGAGCGGTGAACGTATACCTTAGACTTCTTGATTTTTGGGCGGATATGTCACATATGCGTGCATTCATTTATGGAGACTGCAAAAGCATTCAATTTGGTTAGTCAGTTTGGTCACGGGGAAGCCAGGGGATCATTTGCAGGCATTTCATTAAACCTTTGCCCCCCCGTGAGTGCTCTGCAAGTACTAGTCTTCAGTTTCATTTTAATGCTCGTTTGATCCTTTTTATGGAGAAAGTGTTCATTTTATTCTTGCTCCTTTTCCCTTTCGGTTCCTGTTTATGGGGCAAGGTACATAAATGTGCTCCAGATGAAGGATAGATAAATTCGGTGCTCCTGAGATACCGCCACGCTCGCTTCTTGTTCTTCTTGTGTCCAGTTTGAGTCAATGTGGGCTCCTACGTGGTGACAACTATGTTTGGAATCGTTCATTTTATAGAACTCGACGAGTAGGAAAATAGTTTGATCGAATATTAGTAGTTAAGTGAACAAAACAAATTTGTGCAAGGAAAAAATGGAAAATATTTGTTTGGGCCAAGTAGGGGCCACAGTGGTCCAAACTTGACCGGACTGGATCCAAGAAAAACTTTATGGGAACTCGATACGTGTCTTGGACCCCACACAATACACGGTCCCAGGAATAATTTTTCCTCGTGTCAGGGCGTTCTCAGGTACAGGATCATGTGAGAATCGCTATACGTACGAACGTTTCAAAACATAACGTTGTGATTGAAATCGCAGCAAAACAGGGTACACAAACAAGTACTTGAGGATTCTGGCATTAGGAAATTAGAACATGAGTCCATGACCGTTGAGCAATGCAATTCAATTTCGAATGAAATCATGACTATTATCAGATCACTGTACTTTTATCATGCATGAATTATCTTAGCTAACCTAGACCAAGTTCACCCTTAATGATACTATTAAAGTTATTTTTTGGCCGCCTTTCCCACTTTGAAGGTGATGTGACAAGTTTGACGATTGCCAAATTTGACACCAAGAATGTCACGGTCAAAATTTACCTACCATTGCATTTAGCTCAAGGATGAAGCGGATTTAGCTCGAGGTCCACACCTGTTGATCTCACATTCACTTTACAATCTCTCTGTACAATTTTTCATCGAATTCATCTTATCTTTAAACAAGGTCCACACCTGTTGACTCCACATTACAATCTCTCTGTACAATTTTTCTGTACAATTTTCCAAACACCCTCATTGAATTCATCTTATCTTCAACCGATATCCACACATGTTGACTCCACATTCACTTTACAATCTCTCTGTACAATTCCCCAAACACCCTCATCGAATTCAAACCACAAACTCCTCACTACCCACTCCATCCGGGCATGACAGTAAATCTATACCCAACACAATCTGACCTCCTACAACGCCGACTATTATTACAACCGTCATAAAAAAAATAAAAAAAACTTTTTTGTCATTCCTGAAGCTCGATCTATGTCCAAAAAGCTTCTCATTTTCTAAGCAAGATTTTGACACCAAGAATGTCATGGTCAAAATTTACCATTGCATTTGGCTAAAGGATGAAGCGGATTTTTCCATTCTTGATACAAAATTTGAACTTTGGCATGACATTTGGTACAAGGGTGAATTTGCTCTTACAAGACAAACGATTCGAAGCTAAAACTAAACCCTATAGGCCCGAAGAAGATCCATCCATTCCAGAGTGGCTATTCACTGCTCCAGTGTCCTTTCCCTACCAAACATTCATGTACGAGCCATATATTTTGTGATGGAATCAACATGGCAGTACTGCAAGAGTACGTAACAACTTTTCCTCCATTCCACATACTGGACTCGAAGAGAAGCCATCTATGCGTATGTTCTATCAGAAAGTCTACCTCCATCGCTATGTAGCACCGATTTCTCCACCGCTCTCAATCTTATCATTCCAAAGTGTTTTGGACGGTCCGAATTTTAAAAGATTCTTCTAAGCTGGAAGTGTTTTTTTTAAGATCTGAACCATTGATTGTCGAGACGGAAGATGAGATTAAGTGCTGCGGTGGGGGCCGCTGAGATATTCTATGATCCATATAACCCATAGCAGACCAATTCAAATCACACCAGACTTTTCTGCACGAATTTCTGAACTTTTTCGTGCATGCAGATTATCATATTACAGTATTGGAATTTCCTGCAGACCAGAGCTTTTGAACAACAGTTGTGTCACTTTTGGCACTCAATTCAGATGAGCTTTGTAAAAGAGACAAAACACAAATTCTCAGAAAAAAAGTTTCCTGGAACAGATTTCCAAAAAGGCATGGACCGACCGTGTGGGTGTGGCTTTGGTTTTGAGAACACGACTTTTGAGGAAAAGATAAAGAAAATCACTTAATTGGATTCCCATTAAGAGTTTAAAATTTATGTTTGATATCTTCAGCTAATCAATCATATGAATCAGTTTTTCCTCCATTGGAATCAACAAACTATGTATAATGTATGTGCAAAGACAAGCCACCTCTACCTTTAGACGGACAAGTGGATCCTGTAGGGCGGGCTGTCCTATAGGGTTGTATGCCGCGCGACCGATCCGATTGTCTATGTTAACAATGGACGGAAATTCGACCAATGGACGACTCGGATTAATAGAAGTTTGGATTCGGAGTCAAAATAGACAGCTGGATCGACCGCCGTACATGATCCCCTTCTACCCTTTAGACCATGTTTGGATCATAGAAACCAAATAATTCCTTAACCTTTTACTTCATTATTTACTCGAATTCATTTTTCCTCCATGAAATCCACACATAACCATAACCAAAACACAACATGAAATGGAAGCTAGAAAAGACATATCCGCGATTCTATTCGCGAGAAGCTAAAATACATCGTGCTTGCAATATATTGTGCCAGGTCCAAGATATATAATTGAGGGTATTTTTAACATTCTTATTGCGCATTGTCAATGAAAGAGTTGGTCAATTATGAATGGTGTTTGGTACAAAATGGATAAACATTCAACTACAGGAAAAGCAAATCAATCACAAAAGTAACACAAACCACTCTTTAGTGAGAGTGGGTGGAGCAAGTAAAGTGTGATTGAAGAAAAAGACAGTTCCAACAACTGTATTACTACTTCAGTAGTTCAGTGTGAAGACTTTTTCAAATCTGTTCCAAAGGCTGTGGTCAGATAAAAATGCAGATCTATTCAACATTGAAAATAGTGAAGATAAAATATTCCGAAGTACCAAAAAAAGAAGAGAAAATAGTGAAGAAATTGAGAAATACGGCCAAAGCAAAAGTGTCGGCTCCCCGCCCGGCGCGTCTTCGAAGAGTCGCCACCCGAATTTTTGAGATGGATGATTCGAGAAACCGAGAACTCGTTTGAAAAAGGCTTTTAATCTAGCGAAAACGTCGAGACTTTGGGTTCGGGAGCTACGTTACGAACGGGGAAGGTTTTGTTGGAAAAGCACCCTATTCGCCCGGCGAAACCGGTCTCTACTAAGCATCTTCAAAAGGGAATTTTTTTGAATATCTTTTGAAAAATGAAACTCTTTAATAAACAAGTAAGGGGGGAAGGGACATGGGAAAGTACATCACGTTGGCGTGCACGAGGTGCTGTCTGTACAGAGATGATAAATGAATGATGCGATGAGAAATGAAAAAGCTATTCAACAAACTGTCTGGACCACGGCCATCTCCCACATGGCCTACCATAATGCCGCGCACGGCCTTATGATACACCGTGCGGGGTACCTTATCTGCTATCAGTCCATCATCAAAACTCATAACAACGCCCGATATATTGTATATCCCGTGCGATGTTCCCTGAAAACATCGAAAGATACACAACCACTGAGCCACCTCGGGACAGTAACATTTCTTCAAGCCATGAATGTAAAACAACTTTTGGTGCGTTTGATCACTTGAGATGATCAAGAAAACCTCATTTGATAATAAAACATGACTTGTAGATATGGTCTCATTCTGAAAAGTACTGATGACAGTATCTCAGCAACACAAACAGGCCTGATGAAGAATAGCCATGACCCAGACAGCTTAAACAAGTAAACAGTAACTAATAAAAGACCGCGCGCCTGAACATACTACGCCGTGCGACGCATCAGAACGCCGCACGGCGTGGTATGCCCAGTACAGTGGCTGTTTTAGTTTTTGGAAATGGTTTTTAAGTCGGTCTTTAACCAAAAGGGGTTAAGCCTGACTACAGAGAAGTCCCCTCAGGACTAGGACTGGGCCTAACCCAAGGAAACTTGGTTTTTACCTTTGATCTTGAGCTTGAATGAGGACGAATGATGATGGATGAGCGTGAACAAGGACGAATGACGGAGGATGGGTGTGGTTTTGAGTGGTTGTTAGGTATTTTGATAGGTGGGATCTCAAAGTTAGTAAAAGGTTGAGCTTTGAAGGTGAGGGGAAAAATGGAGTGACTTGAGAAAAGAAATGCCTAGAGAATGTTTTCCGAGCAACATTCTCAAGGTTTGAAAATAGAGAGTGGGTGTATGGGCAAGATGAGAGTGAAAGGTTAGGGACCATTTTCTCTTGAGTGGAGGGGTGTATTTATAAGCAAGAGTCAAAGATTTTGAATTCAAATGGGGGAGACACTTTCTGGGCGGGCTAGAAGTGTCTTTTCAGCTAAGCCATTTTGTAGCTGTGGCTCAAGTGGGTGTGGCGGACAGCTTTCCGAGCCAGTCGGAACTTTACCTGAAATGCCGTGCGGTTAACCTCATGAAGGCGCACGGTGTATCAAATTTTTGTGCACTGCACGGTGTAGAAGTGTTACGCGCGGCGTTTCAGGTTCAGTCTAGGGCTTTTGGGCTTTTTGGGTTTTTTGGTTTATTTGGTTTGTTTGGGCTATCTAGGCTTTTGGGCTGAGGGAGTCTTTTATTCAAGCTCTCAAAGATATTGTTTTCTTTATTTCATCATCGGGGCGTTTAAAGAATCTCCAAGGTCTGGATTGGGGTGTCTACAAAAAGTAGCCAAGAAGTTGGTTGTAATCACCAAGCAAAGAAACTGCAAACCCTTTCATGACTGTTCCAGAGCTACAAGATAGTTTTAAGTTTATGTAGGAGTATGACCAATGATGGTTCTGAACTTCTGGTACTTGCAACACTAAAAAGACGTTAACCATCTTCTCGCTAGGGCTAATAAACGAACCAAACCGCTCTAGTTTGATCTCGTGTTAGCTCGTTAAAAGCTCGTTTGAGATCAGTTTGCTATTACATGAAAAACCAAGTTTAAGAAGTCTTTTTGAAGCCCGTTAAGCTTTCGAGCCAAACTCGAACAAACTACTACTTGGCTTGTTCAACTTATGATGTCTAAAAGATTCAAGCTATACAAGTTCGAGATCGGTTTGTGATCAGCTCGGTTTGATATCAGTTTGCTCATAACCAAGCCAAGCTCCAACATATTTTTAAAGCTCATTAAGTTTTCAAACCAAACTTAAACAGGCTCGTAGGGTTCTTCAGAAGTAATGATAATACTAGATGGAATAAGATACCAATAGCGGAAGAAGGTTACAGCATGGTATATATATAAATTTTTTTGATCCGCTGGTATATATATAAATGTCTCGTACAATTTCCCAATTACACACATGGAGGATGGATTGTTGGATCTGATACCTAGTTGAAGTGTGAACCACATCTAAGAGCCAGCGTTGTAAGCGTGTCGTGTGATATACGTATTTACATGCACGACCAACAATGTTGTCTCAAGCCTTAGCCAAAGATTTTGGGTGGAAGAACAAGGTCTCAAAAGATGGAACTCAACTAAGTCTGTATTCCAGAATTTGAAGAGTCCTATCATTGATTGTAATCCAGTAAGTTCATTCATGTAAACCAGGAGATAAACCCAGTTGACTTGCTTAATATTTGTACGTATACGCAACTAAAACCAATTGATATGTAAGCAAGTTCTGTAACCTGTCAACAAACCCAATATATGTTTGATTACACAGACCAAACACTAGCCGATTTTGAACCCAAATAAGGCGAACTTTGATTGAAATTTCGACGTAAGATCCACATAATGTGTTAATATTTTACAGCAGAATCGGGAAATCCTTTGACTGTTCCCAGTAGCTACGATACCATTGCCTCAGCAAAAACAATAATCCAAGCATGTCGACGTGTAAAAGTATCTCAGACTTCAAGGAGTACAGCAGAGTCTAGCTTCACACGATTTAGCCGAACAGTTCCAAGAATGTACTCTGGCAGTTCCGCCTCTTCTTTAGCCTGGCCAATTCAGCTTATTCCGTCAATGTCTAGCTAAACCTTAAGGAGAATATTAGAGTACATCCAGCAGATACTTCAACATGTAACACTAAAAAGTTTCCTTTGCCGCTTTACATTGTATTTTGAAGAGTAAGATTTTATAATGCACTCTAGCAGAATCTTCAAACTTTATTGCCACATTACCTTTTTGTGCGCGTTTTGCTACCTTAGTTTCAGATCGCTCTCTGTAGTATGATTTGGTATGCTAACGATCTAAATTTGAAGAGAGAGAGAGAGAGAGAGAGAGAGAGAGAGAGAGAGAGAGAGAGAGAGAGAGAGAGAGAGAGATCGCTCTCTGTAGTACGATTTGGTATGCTAACGATCTAAATTTGAAGAGAGAGAGAGAGAGAGAATTTGAAGGGTTGATTAATGTATAAAGAGTCAGCCACATAAAAACCTTAAATTTTTTTGGACGTTTGACAGTTGAAGCATCTGCTGGGGTTGCTAGTAAAAGATATAACTGGAAAATACAAACCTCAATTAGAATTGCAAGATCAACAAGAAGGCTCGTCACATATCCAAGGACAAGACTAATGACACCCCTAGCGACAGATGATGAGCCAATGTCCACATCAATCTG
>JAOTQK010000001.1:3137970-3154033 GCA_025642025.1 Rhododendron ferrugineum
CTGGATTCACCCACGCACTCCCATCCACTGGATTCACGCACAACCCCATCCTCTGCCTCCGTCCACCGCCGATCATCATCACTCATCTGTTCAGTTTTCAGCCGTAAGTCTCTCTCTCTCTCTCTCTCTTGTTTTGCACAGATCGATCGAGTAGGTCGAGATGGAGTCACCAGTCCTCTCTTTCTCTCTCTCTGGTCTGGTCTTACCTCAGCCCGTGTAAGGAGGAAGACGAGGGAGAGTATAAACGAAAGGGGGATTTGGAGGGGTAAAACCGTCTCAAAACCCCCCGGATTTGCCAACGACAGGGTCTGAGCTCCCCTTCACAAATCCAGCTTCACCCAGACATGGATCCTCTACAGTATTCATCTCCCCATTCCAAAAATCTGATCCAAACACCGAATTTGAGGGACAACCGGATTACAAATCAGGGGGACTCACATATCCCCCTTCATCTCCTCCATCCAAACAGCCCGTAAGAGCAAGTTTACCAATACTTAGTTAAAAAAACTTGTGAACAGTGTACATTTTTTATTTTACCTACTCATATTTTTTTCAACACTACACCAACACTATCTATTTAACCTACTCTCTATTAAAATACACATTTTTTCAACCTTTTCATTTATCCTATTATTATTATATGAGAGAGAGAGAGAGAAGAGGGGAGAGAGAAGAAACAATAAAAAAATGGATTGCTTATGAATAGTTGTAAGCTATTTTTAGCTTACAACTGTAGACGGAGCCAAATTAGCTCTCTGTTTACTTACACTGCTGTATGGGTGTTTTTCTCCTTTTTGTGAGCTAAAATAACTATAAAGGTACTTTAAACAAGCTGATAAACTTGCTCTAACACGTATACTGTAACTTTTCAATTTACGCGGTACTATAATAAGAGCATGTACACCAATGAAAATGTATTTCACCTACTCAACAGTACACTTTTTTCATTTTACCTACTCAAATTTCTCTCAATCTCACACCAATACTCTCTACTTTACCTATCATTTATTAAAATATTATTTCTTTTTTGGAGAGAGAAAGAGAGAGAGAGAGAGAGAGAGAGAGAGAGGAGGAGGAGGAGAAAGAGAGAGAAACTAATTGTTTAAAAATGACACATGAACAGTGCATAGGTATTAATAGCTAACCATTTCTTCAAATCTATTTTACCTTCTCCTTTAGCTCATCTGGTGCAGGTGATTTTTTGTGTTATTGTTAGGTAAAATAGCTAAAAATGGCATTTTACCTCCACTAATAAACTTACTCTAAAGCGGATAAGGTCCCCACATCTGAACGCAACTTGATCGGAGCACGTGACTGGGGCGTAGACGGAATTGGGGTGGGTGTGGACTGTGGACAGCACAGCACTGGTGCAATGTGGCCTCCGTGGGCCCGTCCTAAGCCTATCCAGTTCGTTAAAAAAAAAAATACAGGCTTGCTAAGTCGATCATCTACTATACAGTAGTACTTATAATCACAAATTAAACCAGAGTAAAAATCTGCTACCAACAAAATAGACAGCAAATAGTATGATTTTGAGCATGGTTTTTTCAAAGAAAAATATGATCAAATCGCGTAATGTCCTGGTTTTGAAATCGACTTGATTTCTTGCACTGTCCACCTTCCCGACGACGTATCAGTAAAAAAATGGTTAGGATGGGCCTTATTCGTTTTGAGGTCTCAAAATTTTTGGGCACGATTTTCAATAAATTTGTTCTATCTCTCTCTCTCTCTCTCTTTTTCACTCGTTACTTACAAAAATCTCTCTCTAAACCCAAGCCGGACAGGGCCCGAACGCATTAAGATTGCTTGCACAGGAGGGTGTTGTATGTAGGCCACAGAACACCCTAGCGAAGACGTTGACTACTCGTATTGTAGTATTTGTCGACAGTTTAATTCACCGTGTCTCTACCGTGTGTAATTTTCCTTGACCTTTACGTAAACATCGCCATATTTAACACATACAGAGGTTTGCATTAGAAAAGTAACAGAAAGAAGGGGACAGCTTGATTTTTCTTTCCTTTCAAATTGAGGTCTATATCGAAACAGACTTCAACCTTTTCTTTTCTTCGTCTACAGAATGGCAAAAAATACTATAGTGTGTGTATTAGCTAACTTTTTGGTACACTTTATAAGAATTTTGAAGGCTCCCGGAGCAGTTATTTTAATTTGAATCCCGGTAATGATTTTTAATGGTCACCCAAAAACAATATGGTGTGTAATATCAAACTCTATTGGACCATTTTCATACGCATTTTCAAGGTTGAATTTTATTTCGGTAAATCTGTCCACACAGATAATCTGTGCACAGATTTTGTTGTGGGGCCCACCATGGGTCCCACACAAACGATCCGAGCCGTTCATTAAATGTAAAACATTTTTTCAAGGGTTCCCGTAAAAAATCAGCTCAATCCCAAATATGTGTTTGATCTAATCATCTAATTTTTCATTACCCGAAAATCTGAATGAAAATTTAGATGATTGGATAGATTGAGCTTATTTTTTACCGAGACCCTTGAAAAAATATTTTACATCTAATGAACAGCTCGGATCATTTGTATGGGACCCGTGGTGGGTCCCACAACAAAATCTGTACACAGATGTATGTATGGTTAGCAGGGTTCATTTTATTTGTTGCCCAATTGCGTTGCTACAATATGCTGTTAGATCGTTGGGATAGAAGTCATGTGTTACTAAAAAGACTTGTCTTACTTTGTCAATTGATACCCAATCATGCTACGATAATTGATTGGGTATAGAATGGCAAGGAAAGAGAAACGGAATCGGGATGCTCTAGGGCGCTTTTCTGTAGGGCACATTCGGACCATCCATTTCGGCAATTAATGGTTTAGATTCGTCGAAGCACTCTTACCGATCAAAGTTAACTCTTACCAATCAAAGTTAATAAACATATCTAAACTATTGATTGTCGAGATGAACAGTCTGAATCTGCTCTACAAAATGCACGTACTACAGGGAGCGCCTTACAGCATCCCGGATCCAGGAGAAACTATGGTTAGGGAAACCTCATCCCATTTTCATTTGATTAATTTAAAATTAACAATTATCAATAAAGATACCACAAGGGTGGTAGCCTAGTTGGCCAAAGTGAGTGGGATAAGTCCCCTCCTTCCATGTGCATGGACCTCGGTTCGAATCCAACCCATGTCACTGCTGGGTCTTTGTGTGGATTTGCATGGAGGGTTTTTGGCCAACTAGTCATCTTAGCGGTGTTGTGGTGACGGTCTGTCCTCCCGGACAGTAGCTATGGCTCGAACCGGACATTCCACAACGGGTAGGGAGTCCTTATGGTCACGCTTAAGGGGAGTCGCTATGCTGATCGCTCCCTCTCACCCTTTTGTTTATCAAAAAAAAATAATTATCAATAAAGATGGTGACAACCATTGACATGTCTTTATTTTATTCGAGAAAAAAGCATCTAATTCTAATCCTACATTGATATGCTTTTATAATATGCTGCCAAAAATGCTGACTTTTCACAAAATAATAATAGCCTTCCTTTTGATACTGCAAAGTTGACTATGGGTCCATTCGCCACGAAGCTTTTTAGCTTCGGATTATTTTATCCCTGCTCTTCTTGCTGATTTTGCAACTGGCCGACAATGGCCAACTGGGCCACCCTGGTCCAATAACAATTAATCTCGGCCATTCTTTAAGCCGTTTATTTATTGACCTCGATTCAGACGAACTTCAACTCTTCGCACATGACGGATGTAGTGTCACGATCCATAACTCTACGTGTTGGAGCAACCAATGCTATACACGCGTTGTGTACGCTCCTTCGACTTTACATTTGTCCTTTCGAAAAAGACGTCATCAATAATTTCATGAAAAAAGCAACATGTGCCTTTAGCATTTACAGGAAGATGATCCGTCACATATCAGCATCAAATGATCCTGACCATCCATCACATCCAAAAGTCAGACAAGTTTCGGTTGATTGAGAGATGCTGCCGAGCGGGGGTGATTGGCAGCGGTATCGAGCGGCCGATCTAGCCGTTCATCTCGGGAATCGATGGCTTAGATCTTCACTGAGCAATGGACGATTCAGATCTGTATGCGCTCAAATTCAATCTGGACCGTCCGTGCCAAGATGAACGGTCGGATGCTGCTCGGCACCCCGCTTGGCAAGGGGTGTTTGGCATCCTCCATTTCACCATAAAAATGGTCAAAACATAAAACAACAGCTAAAAACCTTATGGATAGGAGCACTAGAGGAACTTAGTTTTAACATCTAATCCTAACTGCTACAGATAAGCAGCATGACACCAAAGTTTGGGGGGAAATTTAAAAAAAAAAAAAATGCCAAAATGCCAAAATGAAAATCTTCATTTTGTTTCGCAGCGACCGATCTTCCTTGATCTGGTAATGCAGCTCACCACTAAAGCCTGGGTGGTGTCATCATTGTCATTTCAGGGACGGAGCCAGAAATTTCATTATTTGATTTTTTTCCCCCAAAATACTAGAGGGGGGCGAGCTTATATACTTTCATAGGAAATTTATTTTTTTAATATAACAATAGAGTTTTTTCTTCTTTTTGCAGGGGCGGCTGCCCCTACTAACCCCTCCCTGGCTCCATCTGCATCAATTGGCCCTATAAAATAGTACAAAGCAAAATCGAATAAAATAGAACTTTGACAATAGGATTCTGTTTCCATTGTGAGGAAGGTGTGGCATGGACCTTCGATAACAGAACGCGATGATACCTAAACAAATAACGTATCGACATGCATGTTTCGAAACATGGTAAATCTACGTTCCAGAACAATGAATTTAGTGATCCAAAGTGATCCCAAAAATTTTCATCTTTATCTTCTTAACATACAGCCGAATAGAGAAAAGCGTAACGTACCAAACTAAAAAATCAGAGCTTTAATAGTAAAAAAAAATTTAAAAGAGAGTTTGCCGAAATGCTTCTACCAACGTACTTCACACCAATATTCATGTAAATAATACCCTTATCTATAGGATGTATCTCTCTTTTAAAAATAAGTACATTCGTAAGTTATAATTTATAGAAGTCTACCCCCACCGTACCCGAATTCAGAAGAATCAGGGCATGTGGACTAACAAGCAGCACAATCACGGCGTGAACAACTTCACAAACTCTACCCATTGCATATGTTGTACAGAGAGAAATAACAATCCTATACTATAATTTTGCTTCTTCCTTGTGTTTTTCTGATACATTTCGAAGAGTTTGCCCGTAAGGTCAGAGTGTACGTATTCACTAGGAGTTGCTAATGCAGGGCCATATCTTTTGCCCAACGCTTCTTTGGAACCTGAAATCTAAACTAAAAGTAGTAGGAAATTGGGCAAAGTCCACTTTCACCCCCTGTGGTTATCGCCATGTGCGGATACCCTCCTTATAGTTCAAAACTAAGCACATAACCTACTTGTGATTTTGAAAATGTGTGGATAGACCCCCTGCCATCATGTTTTCCATCCACTTTAATGGACACAACATTAAAAAGACTGATATACTCTCATCATGTCCCTTGATTTTTTTATTTTTTAAATCTAACCACACAATCCCCTATACCAAAAATCGAATCCAAACCGTTAATATTGTAAATTTTGACGAGTACTACATCATGCCAAAATTCAAGTCAATCAAAAAATGAAAAGCTCATAGTTGAATCGATTTTGTTATGAAATTAAAATTTCAAATTTGAATTTATTAAAAATTAGATTACTGGGTTATTGATACCTGATCGAGATGATTTTTTTTACAGAGATACTCTATTCTTTATTTAATACATTATGAACGACTTAGATTACATTTTAGAGGTGTGTGAGATACACCTTTGTTAATATGGATGGAAAACATGACGGTAGGGGGTCTATCTGCATATTTTCAAAACTACAGGTAGGTTATGTGCTTAGTTTTGAACTATGAATGGGATATCCACACATGGCGATAACCACAGGGAGTGAAAATGGACTTTGTCCTAGGAAATTCCTGTCTGAGTTTTTAAACCCAGAAAGGCTTCTTCAATCTCTCTAGAATCTTGCGACTTGGGCCCGTCAGCCATTACAGCAAACACTATGTAAATAACATGGAGGAAAGAAATTCAAGCCAATAGAATCCCACAGAAGAGAAATCAGTATTCTGATACCAATCACTTATTAGCCAAAGAAAACCATTCTCATACCAATACACATGAATCTCAGTAACACAGTACATGTTCAAGGTGGTGAGATAGAACAACATCTTCTGTTGCCACCTTTTGAAGTCCACCCAACAAATTTGCTCGGCCTCTCCACATGAGACATTGGTACAATGGGAATCCTAGGAATAGGAGCATGAGTTGGAATAGCACCACCACCATTTCCATTTCCACTAACACTTCCGGTCTCTGTCTTTACCAGTGGACGGTGTGAGTGTTTAGCGCTTGTGCACGGAAAGTGTTGTATTTCAGTACATGGACTAGACTCCAAAAACAGAAGGGGAAGGTGGATGGCCACACTCTTACTAGTAGCAGATTGCGTAAACCGTTTACCTTTCGGGGGCGCTGCCCTCTATAATTTATTCGATCATGTATTTGTATTGCTATCAATGAAATTGTTCTATGGAATTTCTATCACTGCCGAATTTTTCCCAACAAGCTTAAGAAAGATTCGCCGCCTACCGTGGGTGTTGTAGGATCTTGTTCGACGTCTTCCTCCCAGGATTGGCTTGGCTAAACCGCAAGCCGTCGGAACACAACTGTCGACCGCCTTGGCGAACTGACTACTGTCTGCCTCTCTCTCTCAAGAACGAATATCAATGTATACTGGAATGTTGTGAATTTGCTGGTGCCTTCTCCAAAAACGTGAGCCCCCTTTTATAGAGTGAGGGTGGCCTATGTAACTCATGGAGATGAATGCTGCCATTAACAGGGAGGTTATGGGAGTAATGCACCATCATGAAGAGGGTTATGGGAGTTACATAATTCCACAATTCAATACGTCTATTGATTGTGGTGCGTCCAGATTCAACGAACCTGGAACGAGCACGGTTGCCTCGAAAGATCCTCCGGTAGCCCCGATTTCATTCATCTAAAATTCCGTAAAATTTCCAACAACAACTAAATATGAAGAAACAAAATTGAACAAGATTATTCGTATTACCTCAGACCATTTTCCTGGCAAAGACTCGCAACATATGTAAGAACGATACGAAATGTTCATTCCCATGACCATATCAACCTGGTCGCTGCTCTTCTTCTAATCCAGCTTCACTGAAGAGAACAAGTAATGTACAAACCAGGACGAAGAAAGGCAGCCAACTGTTCCTGTTACGAGCATAATAGCTGAAACCATGAAAAGCGAATACCCCAAATAAAGAGTGGCAGAGAAGGGTCAACTCAAACTCTTCAGATCAAATACGAGATAGTTCACGGAGGAGGCTCCTCAATTGGCTTATAAATTCCGACAGTACTTATAAACGAAAAGTACTGCTTTAGACCGTAACTCTTGGCCCAATCTGCCACAGGTCAATGCAAGAAAATCGTATTAACACACCACGGGATGAGAGAAAGAAAATAGGGTTCTTGGTTCCCCAATTAATCATACAGTTCGCTTTGCAAATAAGAATGAATTACAACGCTTTCCTGAGATTCAAAACTTGGGACCTCATTGTTCAATTCTCCCAATCTTTTTCTTTTCTTCTTTTTGTTGTGCTTAAGTGGATATGCACATAGGCTACTACACCTACCCATTGGGAGTATGTCTCAGCACCACATAGTCATCTACAGGTGATCTCACCGCACTTATATCAGGGTCGAAGGTAAGGTTCCCTGAGTGCTACAAGGGCTCAATAGTACGTTTAGCCCCACCAAGCGGCTATGGAGACTGGAACCTGGCAGCGTGAAGTTTGTAATGATTTTCCACTTTTTTTACGGCTCCTAATTTTTCTCATTATCCATATCAAGAAATCAACGCACGTATGAAGTTGATGATGTCCTCCCTTCCACCATCATATGCCAATGCTTAAGCTTAAGTTGTGTTTGGCTCATCGATCCGTGAAGGCATTTGTGGATGGGGAAAAAATGGTAAGTGGAAAGGTACAAGATAATGAAGTGAATATACAAACACAGCCTTGCAACAAGAGTGACTACCACCCTTGTCAGTACCAATGGCGTGGTCACCCCCGTTGGTACTGACAATTAGGAGCTTCTTCTTCTTTGCGGCACTGGCGCTGAGCTCGAATGAGTAGAGAGAAAGTCGTCTGGAGGTTTTTGGGTATGTGAGGAAAGAAGCGGGAATGGAGAGGGAGAAAGAGAGGGAAGAAGAGTGAGTCAAGGAGCAGGAGGAGAGAGAGGCGTGGAGTAGGAGAGAGAGAGAGGAGGAGGAGGAAGGATGATGGGCGGAGCGGGAGGACGAGGAACCTAGAGTAAGCCATTGACGCTCAACGTGTGTGTTTTTCAGCCGCGAACTTTCACAATACGGCCGCAAACTTTGGTACAAACTTTTGTATACTCTGGCCACAAATTTTTGTATTGTGGACGCAAATTCTTGTTTGCTGTCCGCAAACTTTTTTATTCTGGCCGCAAACTTTTGTATTATGGTCGCAAACTCTTGTATGCTGGCCGCAAAATTTTGCATTCTGGCTACAAACTTTTGTATTATGGTCGCAAACTTTTGTATGTTGGTTGCAAACTTTTGCATTCTAGCCACAAACTTTTGTATTATGGTCACAAACCCTTGTATGCTGGCCGCAAACTTTTGTATTATGGCCACAAATTATTGTATTATGGCCGCAAACTTTAACATGATTTTGTAAACTTTTGTATCATGGCTGCTACTTTATTTTTTGGGTCAGAAATTGGGTCTTCAAATTGGGCTTTTTGAGCGATTGGACTTGGCCTACCTGGATTCCAGTCCAAGAACAACTCAAGCAAATACCAAACAACCTTTCAAAAAATTATAAGAAAACGCCTTTCTTTTCTTTTCTTTTTTTCATGCAAAAGTAATTCAAGATAAGTATTTTTGAAAATCATTTCTTTTTGAGAACTAAAATTATGAGTAATTGCTTGGAGGCCCGCGATCAATTAAAGAACTTGTTTAGGTGTGGTTAATATTATTGTCATCTAAGATACATTCGGGACCGAGCTTGTAATATATGGATAATAAGAAAATGAGGTGTTCTTTCACATGATATTGATTAACACATTTCTCACGAACAATGAAGAAAATGATAGTCTTAATATTTGAAATAAGTGTACAACGATTAAAAACGACTCGAGCACGAGGGGAAAACATCACAACAAGAAGTTAATGAAGACATGATACTTATGTATTGATATTATTAATCAAATGATGCTCCTTCCATTCTAGCGTGTCAATTCGCTTTTCTTAAAAATAAATGTGTTTCAATCATACTTACTGATGTGTGACCAATATTATTATTTCTGATAAAACTGGACAAAAACAATCGCATTCGGGTACGATTAGGGTCTAAGTGATAGAAAACCCATCGCTTAATTTTGTTTGTAATTTTTTTCACCAACGTTTATAACAAATCTTTTTAAGAAAACACACACAAAAAAAAGCACATTTTGGTTTACAGAATCCAATTTAGTCAAATATCTAAAACCAAGCTTTTAACATGGTAGCACGAACTACCACAGAATTTTCAATTTATGGCATTTTAAAGGTATTATATATTTCTAAAATTTGGTCCTAACTTGCATGCTTAAATCAAAGACAAATAGTTAAATCAACGTCTCTATATAACAAAACTTTGATATACGCTGCATCTTACTCCCTCCGCCCCACTTTAAACAATAAGTCTAGGGAGCACGATATCAACCCACGATATGAAACATGACGCTGACGTGACGGGATGTGCCCCACGTCAGCAATCCTCCCATGGACCCTCCCATGGACGCCCCTCCACCTTCCCTCAACCCCCTCCACTCACCCACCCATAACTCACTCCCACTCCCACCCGCCACCACCGTCGCCAATTCCACCCAAACGACCATTTTAATCCCACATGAGGGTGCACAATTCCACAGAAGTCTGCAGTCATTTTTGCTCTCCTCAGAACTTTCCCAAACCTACTCTGTTTCTCTTTTCCCTTTCTCTCATCTTCACCTTTTCCAATTGGCTTTACCATAACGACAAAGACCATCTCCAAACCTTTCGTCCAATTTTCGTCTTCCGGAGTGTTGAATCCTAGACTGCCCCAAATTGACAACAAATTCAACCCCCCAAAAAGCTCTCTTTTTTTTTTGTTTAAGAGTCGTCAATGAATTGGGCTTAAAAAAATTTTGGCCCGTAATGTTTGTATGCCAAAAGTAGTTCACCATATACTAACCCAAAATGATAGGGACCCTAATTTTGGACTTTTTTCGGGGGACGCTAAGCGGTGGCCTGGTGAGCTTAGGCCCAGGAACGGTTGTGCCTCATTAACAACTTGCGTCTGTTTATGCAATGCATCTGCGAACCGTGCCTCATTCACAACTTGTGTCTGTTTATGCAATGCATACGCTTGGCATCGCAGCGCATGGCTTGTTTTTTCAGAGTAGAGATTTTAAACCCTGAAAGGCTTCTTCAATTTGTCTAGAATATTGCAACTTGGTCCCGTCAGCCATTACAGCGAATCCTCTTTGTCACTCGCCAAATAGTAGGAAATGTCCCCACAAATACTAAAAATTAGAAGTACGAGTATGTCGTTACATTTTTTTAAAGGCAAAGTCAAAGATAAAATATCGAACAAATCAGCACAAAAAACAAGGTATTTCTTGGCCGCGTAGTACCCTATACAACCCTATACAACGTAGTTGCTCTAAGCTAATCACGTAGCTACTGATGCAAATGTACCAGCTTCATGTACAGGCAAAACAATGAGAATAGCCTGGAGGAAAGCAATTGAAGCCAACGCAATCCCACAATTCACAAATAAGCATAAATTCAGGGAATCAACATTCCGATACCAATCATTTGGCCAAAAAAACCATTCTCATTCTTCAGTAACACAGTACAAATACATATGGATATTAAGCAACTAAATATGAAGGAAGCAAAATTGAACAAGATTATTCTTATTATCTTAGACAAGTTTCCTAGCAACTAACAAAGACTCGAAACATATGAAAGAACTATGAGAAGTTGTGTCCAGCCCCATGACTGTATCAACCTACTTGCTGCTCTTCTTCTAATCCAGCTTCACTGAAGAGAACAAGTAATGCACAAACCAGAATGAAGAGAGGAATCCAACCGTCCCAGTTGCGAGCATAATAGCTAAAACCATAAAAAGCGAGTACCCCAAGTAAAGAGTGGCAGAAACGGGTCCACTCAAACTCTTCAGATCAAATATGAGATAGTTCACGGAGTAGAAGAAGATATATATGGCAACCGAACCAGAAGCAAAGAAAGATTTCCACCACCATTTATAGTCCTCCACGCAAATATGCATATAGGTCAGAACAAGAGAAACCTCCGCACAAACCACCACAAGAAGGATCAAAACGACAAACAGAAATCCAAACACATAGTATACGCGTCCCATCCAAATACTGGACATGATGAAGAACAGCTCAATGAAAAGTGTACCAAATGGAAGAGTTCCGGCCCCAAGTACTAAAAGCCAAGATGGGTATTTTTGAGGTGGGATTTCTCTAGGGATCTGGTTGGTTCGAACTGGGAACTCAATATGAGGTGCCTTTGCACCAAAGTATCCACCAACTAAGGTAAGTGGAACCGAGATGCAAAACCAAAGCAAAATGAGAACGACAAAGAGAGAGAAAGGAATGGCACCGGTGCTGTTGCTATGCCACAACAAGAAATTCAAAGTGGTTAGAATGAGGAAAGCGATACCAGGGAAGAAACAAGCAGCTTTCCAAGAAACTGAAGCCCATCCTTTCTTGTCACCACACCCAATTGTCCTCCAAAGGCGAACGGAGACATAACCGGCTGCAATTCCAAGAAACATGTACAAAATCACCATACCTGTAACAAGGGTCCCACGAGAAGCTGGCGACATGAATCCAAGGGCTGCAAACAGTATTGTCACAACAGCCATCCCAAGAATCTGGACCCCATTTCCAACCATTACGCATAGAAGTGAAGGATAAGTTGGAGAGCGGAAAACATCACCCACGACGAGTTTCCACCCGGATAACTCCTCATTCATTTGGGCTTGAGCCTCTTTGTCGACCTCCTCATAACGGGTCAAGTCACGCCTAACTGTCCTCAGGAAGATCACAAGGACAATTCCAGCCAAGAAGGTAATCACCATAAGAGAGTTAAGAATCGAGAACCAGTGGACTTTTGCTCCTTCCATTTTTAGATAAGCATCCCATCTTGACGGCCATTTGATATCACTCTCCACAAATGTGACATCATAAGTAAAGGCTATCGGCTCACCTTCCTTGATAGACATACCTACAGCGCTCGGATCACACTCGATTGCAGAGGGGTATCTATGGTACATTTTTTCCAAATCTTTCAAAGATCCTGACTTGTGTTGGAAACTACAAGGGGTCACCTCAAACCCAACTACCATATAACCTGGGACCTCTGATCCAGGGTCAACTGTTGGGATCATCTCTGCAGCATCCCCAGTACCCATCACGCGGGCCACATTGGGCTCCTCATATTTGTGAACAAGAACAGTGAGTTTCAAATGGTTAAACACGTAATACAAATCTTGAACCTTAACTCCCACAGGGTACCCTGTCCAACGTATCACAAAACCGTCTTTCTTGGTAAACCTAATAGCGGGCAAGTTGTCAAGAATCAAATTGACTTGATACATGTCATCAATCCTCTTCTTCAACATCTCAAACTCATCGGAAGATAACGGCTTGGTTTTGCACAGAAAGATCTGTGTCTCATTCGTGTACATCTTAAACCGGTAGGGCGAATTCTCAATCCTATCACCCATGAGGAGCTCGCCGAGGTTTTCGGCGCTGTCCTTCACACCCTCCTCGGGCTGACAGAAGGGCAAACTGTAATAGCTATAGGGGATTTCAGTCTCAATTGAAGTCAGTGAATTCACTTTCACAGACAAGGTATCCCCTACCCTATATTTGTGAGGGTAACTACCAGGGAGGTAAAAGCCATGACCCAATTGAGATATCAAGAAAATGAACGAAACCCAGATCTTAAATTTATCAAACAAGTCCATTTCCACAAATCTTTGTATCAGATCTGCTATACCCAATACAGTTCTAATGAAGGTTATTGAGTTTCAGCGCAATAAAACTACAAAGCCCAGAAATTTAGGGCTCAGATTGGATCAGATAGTATATATCAATCAGTGTATGAACAAGATATGAACAGAATCAGAGAGATATGGGAAGTGTTTGTATAGATCTAACTGACCTTTACAAAAGAACAGGTTGAGGGCATCGAGAGAGAGAAACGCGCGCAGTGAGATGTGTGCTGCAACGGCAGCTTGAAGCACTGCGAATCTTGAGGCTTAAAGGAGAGAGAGAATTGGGGTGGGAGACATTGCACGGGAATTTATATCGACGGTCGTCGGTGGTGCTTTCTTTCGTGTATCGTGGAAAATGATTCTCTGCCACCACATGTATCCACATGGCTCGGAGTCAACCAATAATCTCGTCAACTCCGAGGTTTAACTATTGGTTTCGAATTTCGATTTACACTTATAGGGGAATAGGGTTAATAAAAAAAAAGAATGAGAAAATCATTTTCCTTTCGATAAACAATTAGATTTGCTTTTGTCAAATTTTGGTATTTTTTTACTTCTTTTTTTCTTTGTTTAAAAAAATTGGATTTCGACCATAATTTTTACTTTTTTGATTTCTCTCGTCTCAATGAACTAATAATCCACAAAATTTAACGGAAAAACTAACAACAGTGATATAATAAAATAAAAACAAAAACAAATTACTTTTAACTTATTTAGCCAAACTAGGCATGGTGTTATTTAGGAAAGAATATCTTCTTGTCAACTCATCGTATTCATTCTTGGTTTATACTCCGTAAGAATGAACAAATCGGCTTTGTACATCAGAAAAATTCCTCATTCCTCTCTTGGGTGAATTACTTTACAAGTTCATATTATAAAACTATCTTAATATGAAATAAATTGAAAATAAAAAGATTTAATTCCTTCTTAACTTACATCCAACTGCAGTCTAAATAAAGAATAGGGCGCAACATGGATCGAGTACATCCAATCGTATCCGTTTTATTAGCATAAAAATAAAGAATTAATTATAGAAAATGAATTCGATGGAATCTTGAAAGGAGCACCGACGGCCTCCCCGATGAAGAGAGCTTACCAAAACGCCATCAACATTACAAGAGAAGTCGTCTCGGTCTAATTTTATCATAAATTATCAATGGACGCTCTTTGCTGTTATTCGACTCCTTTCAAGCATAACCAATAAGATCTGGATCCACACAACGGTCTAGTTAGGGCATTCTGTGCGTCATTTTCGGATAATTTTTTAATATAACCAGATGTCCGGACTAACTTACGCGCACATCGATTAATTATGGAGCCTTGAAGTTAATGCATTTTTGAAAAATTCGAACGGGCTTGTTTTTAAAGTTTATCAAGAACATCAATATTTGATTGAATCAAAATACATTTCTTGAAAAAGATTTGAAACACTGCAACAAAATTCTTACTGTATAAATTTATTTCAAAATAATGTGTTGATTGATAGATATTATTAAGCAATATAACTTTTGGCATGAATGATATTAACTTCTAACTTTAAAAGATGAACGGTCTCAATCATCGAAGTGGTCTTGAAAAAGACCCAACAAGACTCGAGGGGATCATGCATATCCCTAACTATAATAGGGACCTGTTCAATAATCCATCTTGTTTGCATAAAAAATACAGTAAGCAAATCAAATGAATTTGGTAAACCATCTTACTCTATTTCATCATCCAAAAGCTAGGATAATCTTCCGCTCCTGCTCTCAATACTCACTATGGCAAAATTTAGTAGTAATTTGGAATGTTATTAAAAGCGGCTTTCAAGTTAACCAAACAGAAACACACCCTTTTCTCTTTTTTTTGAAATACTTTTTCAGTATCCGTAGCACCAATTTTTGTTCACAATGTCTCCCTAGCAACTGCTATGAGAATGAACTAAACAAGGGGAAAAAGAGACCTAGCAAAAGCTTGATAAAAAGGTGGAAACCGAAGAAAGTAACCCACATTTTCATGCATGCAGATTGCAGAACCCATTTATTCAATATTTTCCTATCTCCTTTGAAAATGGTGTATCCATGCATATGCAGACCACATGCATGGTTTAGTTTACATTTTTATAGGAAAAAGGGTTTCTTCTAACTTCAAGCTCACCTTTTGGTTAACAATCAAAAGGTCAAACCATATCATCCCATCCCTAAGGAAAGAGAGAGAGAGAGAGAGAAGAAGAAGAAGAAGAAAAAGGCAAAAGTGGATCACTCCATCCTGAAGAAAAGGAAAGAAAAAAAGAGAGGCAAAAGTGTATTATTACTGCATCCTGAAGGAAAGGAAAAGAACTAGACAAAATCAATTACAGAAGAGAGGAACGTGAAATTAGTTCATCCCCTGGACACCCAAAGGAAGTAATAAGATCACGGATTCACAAAGGATTTGCGAAGTGTTAAAAAGAAGAAGAAGAAGAGGGTTTCCCACCATGAATTCATTATGTGTCTCCTTTGCCTTTGATTTTCCTTTCCAAATCCCTTGACGGGAATCCTTAATCCAAACACAGCCTAAAGATGGTCCGAGCCTATACACCGGTGAAACCGGAAACGATGGAGACAAATAAAAGGGTAGCAACTAGGGGTATTATTCGGTCGGTTCCGGGTGGATTTGCAGGAAGCAGATCGAGTTCGGGGTATATAAATCAGGGACCGATCCCGACCGGTATTAATTTTGATTCGATTCGGTTCGGATCGGGGATTTCGGTCCACCCCGAAATCCAGATCTGAAGACTAACTTGATCCAGCATCACAAAGATATGCTTCTGTTTCTATCTTATCCTTTCAAATCAAGGAAACCCAGATTCTCAAATCGAATGACGTCCAAGAAAATCATTGACTGAAAGCAACCCAAATCAATTAAAAAAAAACC
>JAOTQK010000001.1:3154278-3171488 GCA_025642025.1 Rhododendron ferrugineum
TATATATATATAAAATAAATTAAGTAGGTTCAGTTCGGGGTGTTTGGTTCGGTCCGGTCGGTCTAACATGCAACAAAACCGAGGCCGAACCGAATGTGGTTCGGTTCAATTCGGGGTGGACCGAACCGGGAAAATCCCGCCACCACCCCGACCGAAGACCGAACTGATCGGTCGGTTTTTTCGGGGTTTTTTTCGGTCCGGTCGGGTTAGTAACAGCCCTAGTAGCAACTAGCAAAAGTAGGGAGTACAAGAACCATTAAAGCACAACAATGCAAATAATGCATTAGTGTCGCATAATTAAGCTAAATTACAAGTTAGGTTCAATACATATAAATAAACTGCATCCATTGCTTCGTACTAAAATCACATTTAAAAAAAAAAAGCAAGGAGATTATTCTTTCCCTGTGCAAGTGCGATAAATAACTAACCTTTAGCACCCAATCCTCTGGATTTTGGAAGCCTGACTGCAGCCAATGGGTCAACAATACCTTGTGAATCTCTCCCCAGGCCCATTCCTTCCACAAAGCCCATCTTGGCCATCATTTTCGATCCGAACCCCTTGGTATGCTTTTCAAAAGCTCCAAGTCTCTGAGGCTCATTCTTACTAAACTTCTTAGGTGCAGTCTTTGATGAGTTAGTACTTGTTCCAGAGGATTCGGCACCTAAGCCAAGCGACTTGGGCCGCCGAATCGCCTCAATGGGGTCATTCCTCCCAAATCTCTTAGATTCAGTCTTATACAAGTTAGTATCGGTTCCAGAGGATTCTGCACCTAGCCCAAGCGATTTCGGCCTTTGGATCGCTTCAATGGGCTCCGCTATTCCTTGACCGTCCTTTCCCAGCCCACTACCTTCTGTGAATCCCATTTTAGCCATCATCTTCGATCCAAAGCCGGTAGTGTGCATTTCGAAGGCACCATATTTAGATGAACTGGCCCCAACTTTATTATCTGGGGAAATGTCATTTGTCTCCTTTGAATCAATGGCATTGATCTCAAGAGTATCAGATAGCAATATACCACTGGACACAAAAGAGACTGGTTGTGCAGCATATGAGACCGGTTTCCCACTCCTTTTATTCTTGCTAACTTCACTGCTGCCATGGAAATTGGCGGAGTTCTTGAGCGACTTGCTTGGTGCAGATTGCGATTTTTCTAGCGGGCCCAAACCAATTCCCTTGGCAGTTTTTCTAGCTCTGTTTTGATCTCCCTTGATTGATTGTACATTGTTGACTGTAAAATCGGCATCCTCATCACCAGCTCCAATAAGCTGAAAATTTGTATGCCAATACCATCTTAGTTTGAGAAAGAACGTAATAGAATGAAGAGAGAAAATGCAAGCAAATTTTAAGTGTTTCCAGACAAAGCGGGAAGTGAAAAAATGCTACACATGCTATACAAATTCTACCTTCTCCAGGCGAAGCTTATCACTGGAAGATGGCATAGATGTGTGTTGAGTACGGGTCACCGTTACGAATCTGAAAAATAGGCCAGTCCGGAGAAAAATTATCCCCTTCTGAAGTAGGAACTAATTTCAAAGTATAAAGAGAAAAGTGCATAGTCTATGATTGCTACCAAGGAGCCGAGGGAGGATCTCCAAACAACTTGTGTTTAGTGAAATAAAGAGAGCAATATTGTATTAAAAGAATTTACAATGTATCTTTATCGTGGAAGGGACATATTCTATTTTACCTTTTCTTACCAGAACCTTGGCAAAAACTCCGCAAGCGAAAAATTGATGCTACCCTTTGCACCTAAATATTGACAAAACGAGCTGGATCAGCAAAGAATCTTATACAGGATATAGGTCCAAGGCACACCAAAGTCCTCGAAAATTCACTGAACATTGGGCCCTCTATTTATGCTGATCTAAAGAACACAAAATTGAACGTAGAAATATAGGCAAAAAGAGTAACTCTAAATATATTCCTACGTGATATGAACTTCCACCAAACACTAAACCATGCTTAGCAACAACGCCATACCCTGCAGGCTATGTTCCACTAACATGCTGCAAGAAAGCTACGGACAATAAAACGAGAATGCAATGGATTTACAAATGGTGGAATGCTGTCAATCCAAATAAGATGTCTGCTTACAAAGTTAAAGTATCAAAACCATTACTAGAGATAGCTCCCTAAGTCGTAGTCACAACATCTAGAGTCAGCCCTTTTTCTCCTATTTTCTCTTACACATGAACTAATCGTCAAGCAAATATTAAATAAACTACACTTGGAGCAAGTTTTCCTTTTCAGTATTGGGTAGTGGGAAATGGGAGCCGACCAAAACGGACAAAACAGCATATGCTGCAGGTTGCAGAGCACAATCCATACCTGCGAACAATCGCGGGAGTGCATGGGCTGAAATGATAACATATCTACTCCACCAGAAACCATCTGTTGTAATGTCTGCAATTCAGAACCACAAATATGGGAGAATTCACTGAAGTGTATCAATTTGATAACTCAAGATAACATGACAATCTTAAAAAATAGAAACCAACGAAATCCTTCAATTAAGTGGAAAAAAGCAATGAACTTCCAAAGATACGAGATTATTAAAAAACGTATTGATTTAAAATTAGACTCAAAAAAGATTCTTATTGCAAGAACAAAAGTAAAAAAATTAGGACCAAGTTCACGATGATCAAAAATCAAAGCTTAAGATATATTTGATTGCACATGCCACATCATCTACAATACCGATGAAGCATATCAAAACTCAAAAACAATTTTATTCAAGTGAGTCAAGGGCAAATCTTGTAATTCACATGCCCATGAAATATATTCAAAACTAATTGACAGTAATAGACAACTCTGACCAGAAACAAAATTCTAAGATACAAAATCTAGCGTTAACTGTCTGTTCTCATGCATCCTTATTAGTCAACAACATACTGACTTTCCATAAAAATGTTGAAACAAACATACTAGAACCATCACTTATTCATAGCATAGCGAAGTTGTTTCACATTCACCCAAAAAAACACCATCCGGAATTAAATATCAATCAATAAGAGGAAGTGAGGAACTATATGAGATCTATCCTAATCTCATGGTTTTATTAGAAACATTAGCAAGCTAACAAAGTTCTGAAATTATCTTCCAATCCAGAAACTTGATTACTTCTTACCGAACTGATCTGCTCAAGATCAACACCACGGCCAATCATTCTCTCACGCCGCTTCAAAGCAATTGTTTCTTTGCGATGTTTCTTTTTTTCACCTGAAATAGTACACTAAAGCACATGTAGTACAGCTCAAAAATGGTAGTGCTTTTTCTGCTGTTGTGAAGGCACACAGTTAATCTATCAGGAGGTGACATGGAAATTAACCATTAACCACAATAAGGTAAGGAATGAAAGTAGAAATCTCCAGCATCAAAATACATTTACTTTAGGACTCAACAGTTCAAAATGGCCTCATCTTACGTTTATTTGCCCAAATCTTCAGTTGAGTATAAAGTTATTAACAGAAAAAAGGATTGAGTTTCAAGATTCTGAAAACATCTTAATGCATCCTTCCTTGTGTGGGCTGTGCCTCTTAAACCACCGGTCTCCATTCAGTAATGGGTAGAATAGCCAAAATGAACGACTGACAGAATCATAGTGGTCATGATTCCATCTTGAACCATGGGGTCATCTAAACTAGATAATCTAAAGTTTTTACGAACTACCATGTCTCAGAAAACGATGGTATACATATATGCAAGTAAAGCGAGTTGAAAAAATAAGATAAAAGTTCATCTTCCATCTCAATTACTCGGGTACTTGGTGTTATCATCTTGAGCCAAGCATCTTAGTATCCTAGCATTAACTCTTGGAGGTCAAAACGTAAATAGAAACTAGAAGTATCACAATAGCAACAAAAGCCCATTAAATAGGGGCATATGGGGGGAAGCAAAAGCCCACTAAAGAAACTGGAATAGAAAAGCTACTTCTCCAATTACAAGAACAGAGTTTTAAAAATACAACTATATCTTCTATTGACAATCTATTTCATGATTTAGATATACCGTTACCCTTAACCGAAACAAGCAATTAACCAGAAACTTGGCAAAATAGGACTCTGCCATGCGACAACCAAAAAGAGGTACATAAATGATCTTCTTTACCTGGAAAATTCCTGAAATTTTTACTTTTTTGAGCCTCAGAAGGCCAAGACTGAGGAAATCGAGCAACATGTTTCTTCCTCCCAGAAATGGTTCTAGGATCCTTGACAAACATAATATCCTCCATTACAGACGACAAATCATGTGCAGTAGTTTTACGTCTTGAAGTCTCTCCATGGTACTTCCTTCTAGACTGCGGCTTCTTCATGCCATATTCCCTTGATGCATCATGTAGAGCAATCCCACCCAACTTTTTCAAAGTCTCATTAAAACTACCACCAAAGGTATTCCTATCATCATCAGAAACATCAAGTCGCTGCGCTACGAATTGCTCGACGTCCACAACTTTGTCAGTCCCACCAATTCCTTCAAAGTAGTCTTTTGCAACCTCTTCATCAATATCTGAATCACTCTCAGAAGTGTCCTCAGAATCACTATCAGATGATTCTATGGATTCCCCTGAAGCAGAAGTTTCTAAGCTTTCCTCATCACTCAACTCTTCTGCATCATCCTCACCATTTTCCTCATCTGAAATGTCTTGTGTATACAGTTTCAAGCCTCCAATGGACAAAAACCCTGAATTTTTCTCTGGAGATGAGGTTTCTGCCTGAAAATCATTAACCACTTCAGGATTTGCATCAGGGGTATAATCCAACTCGCCAACCATTTCTTCCTCAGAAGACGATGAATCAAAGCCTTCTTTCTCTTCCATTTGCAATGATGGTCCAATACCACTCGGAGTTACTTCTGCTTCAGCACAAAAGCCCAATCCTCTATGAGAGGTATCATCCATTGCAAAACTTGGGAAGTAGTCGTAAGTAAATTCCAAATTTTGGAGTTCCATATCTGGTGTCTGGTCTAAATAAGCGACAATTTTAGTCTCGTGGGAATCAACAAGAACCAGAGGATGCGACTCATCTAAAGTGTTTTCTGCGTTTTTACCCTCATTTGCAAGTGAGCCTTCCTGGAAAAAAAGAGAGATTATCCTGAACTAGTCAAACTCTTCTGTAAGCACCTATATCATCTGAAAAAGCTCATTTTCTGTAAGACACCCTTGTTTAACTATACAAAATAACACTTATTCCACTAAACTATCGAGAACTTATCCACAATGACTTAACCCAACAATCCAAAGCGAACAGAAATACTTAGTACAGGAACTCGCTTATTTATTCTAAACGTCCTCTAAATCACACATCTACTTCTCTCCGAACAAAATTTCATAACAAAAGGAAAGCCAATCAAATTATTATTATTTTTAAAAATTGAACATTCAAAATAGCTTCTCTGATCTCGGAGTCTCGGACACAGCCAACTTTTATCCAATACCAGTCAAAACCAACATATACACATTCATTTTTCCAAAAGTTGGGAAAATGACGGCCAAGGACGTGTTCTGATAATTAATAACCGCCAAGGACATTTTCAGCATTAAAAAATGTTCTTAGATTGTCCTTGGCGGGTATTAATTATCAAAACACGTTCTGGGCCGTCATTTTCCCAAAAGTTAAATAACTTGTGCAGAAAAAACCACACTCTATCTTTAAATCAGCACTACATGAAAATCAACTAGAAAGCATCATTGAGAAAACTTCTTCTATTCAAAGAAAACCCACCAAACTTTGAAGGCAAATGAAAATCATTTCCAGCAAAAGAAAATCCCCAAATTCAGCTGCTCTAACCTTAACGCTAGCTCAAAACTTCATTCTAACCGCGGACAAACCAACAAATGCAAATCCATAAACACACAGAAAACAAAAAAAAGGACCCAAATTTGACTTAAAATCAGCCGGGGTAAACGTAGCCAAAAGCACGTCCCCTAGGTTTCTCAAACCCAATTCCGGACCCAATTCAACTCTTCCCCCAATCAGTTTTCCCAGATTGAGCCATCGACTTTGTTCTTCCATTATCAAAATTAGGTTAGGGTTCCGTACGGGAAACCCACAGAGAAGAATTCTTTTATTTGAGTAAAAACGCCAAACTTTGAAGGCAAATGATAGTCATTTCCCTCGTCCAGTAAAAGAAATCCCCAAAGCTGCTCTAAACTTAATCAGTTAACCCTAGCTCGAAAATTCATTATAACCGCAAACAAATCACCAGCACACAGAAAAACAAAAAAAGATCCAAATTTGACATTAAATCAGACCATACCTGATAATCAACAGCAGGATAAACATAACCAAAAGCACTTCCCCCAGGTTTCTCAGACTCGATTCTGGACCAAACTAAACCTTTCCCCCGATCAGTATTCCCAGATCGAGACACCGACTTAGCTCTTCCATTATCAGAATTAGGGATAGGGTTCCGTACTGCAAATCCAACAACCATATAAAAAACCAGAGCAATCAGATACCCAATAAAAACCAATCATTTCCAAAACAACATATAAATGTCCCAAAATACCTCTGGGAGATGGAGACTTAAATCTTCCATTTTCCGAATTAGGGTTAGGGTTAGGGTTTCGTACTGCAAATCGAACAACCACAACAACAAAAAACAATCAGACACCAGTAAACAACCAACCCAAAAGTAAACCTCAATTTTAGGCTCGTTAAATAAATGAGCCGATTCTAAACCTGACAACATTCAGCTCGATTAGGCTCGCAAACCTGTAAGTGTATATATGTAATGAGAACTGCCAACAAAACTTGTATACATATATATACCTTTGGGAGATGGGGATTTTTGGGACCAATCGGCCAATTCACCGCCGTGGACGAAGAGAGCTCGACCGGAAGAGTTGGGTGGTTTTCGGCTCCTGGTTTTCTGGGTTCTTTTCCTGTAACCTCCAGCCATTATTCGATCTGGTTCACCCGACCTTCAATGTAAAGATAGCTCCAATGGATTGTGGTATATGCTGTCGTATAAAATGTGCACAGAGGAAAGGAGAAACTAGAAAGGTGGAGGCGTGGAGCTATCAAGTTTTTTGGTTGTTCCCAAGTTTTTTTTTTTTTAATGTAAGTTGTCTTGGGTTAGCTTGCGCGAAGCTGTCACTAATCCCTACAGATCCTACAGTCGTTTCACGCTTACGCATGAGAGCAAGCGTGGGAATGAAGTGGCCTTTGCACCTCAGACTAATCCGTATAGCTTTTTCCACAGCTGTTTCACATGCTTACGCATAGAATAAGTATGTGCAAACTTGATCGGATAGCCTACATTAAATTAAATTAAAATAAAATAAAATAAAACTACCACCCATCTCAACATAAATATCGATAATTTTTGTAGGACATAATTTATTGCTGAGCGAATGTAATTTAGTACTTGGATCTCTTAAACAAATACCTATGTTCTATAATATGAAATAAATTTGTATGTAATATAAATCTTATTTGAATTATATTTAGAGAAAGATTTTAGAACTGTAAATAATATTATTGCAACACAAACACTACAAGAAAAATAGCTTTTTATAGTGTGCAAAAAACGCTATGGAATCATATAGACAGCGTTCCTCTGAACGTTGTATTTGCCCATATTATTAAAAGGTCCAGACTTTCCATAGCGTATTCTTCAAAAGTTTGAGTAGTAAAATCCGAACTATATATTATTTTGGAACTAGTAGAGTATGAAGTTTTGGTGCGAGGTGGAATGGATAATTTCCTTTCAAGTGCATTGTAGGGGTGCCCTTGCAGTTTAATGATTATACTTCTACACCTGATTACTTTTCAAACTTTTATCTTCATCTACTCACTAACCTTTGGACGGTGTTGTTAATTCATTTGTGTCATTTTTTCGGTTTACTTTGATGATCGAAATCGTTTGATGTTAGACTGTATTGAGGACATCAAACATGCCAAATGATATTATGATGATCGAACAAGGGTAAGAGCCAGGGTTGGGTTGTATGGGATTTTAGCCCGATGCCAAGAATGAGGTATCAATATCAATATGAAAGATGCCTTGAGTTTTCTGGTAAAGCACACTTGTGCCGCACGGATCTTTTTCTTTCCTAAGAGTTTAGCTCGTGTTTGGATTGATGGAATATATACGAACAAGCTTGTCACGTTCGCGCAATCTACTACGTTATGTAAGAGAGAATGAGAGGAAGATGCGTCTGACTTGTAAAGTAGTTGTCAACTCCTAATTGGCTGAGCGTACCAATGCCTGCTCGTGAGCTTGGTAACCCCTATTTGCGCAACCAAAAAAAAAATCGGAAAAAAGGAGATGATCAAGGAGAATTTTGAAAATATCTCATATAGTAAGGAAGTTTTTGATTGTTTGCTAAACCATGTTTGAACCTTAGACTTTATTGGAAAAAATCAATTATCGTTTGGTTACTCATAGAGAATGAATAGATATAACCTCAATTTTCTTTAGGGAATTGATATTCACGCTCTTTTTTTATTCAAATGCAAGTCCTTTTTGTTTTGTTTTGTAGTGATGTGAAATCACATGATTATCCTTTTCATGTGTAAAGAAAAAAATGTATGAAGGATAGTCTTTGTAATTCTACATGAATGAAAACAAAAAATGTAGTGCACTTGGATAAAAGAGGAGTGTGAAAATCAATTTCTTTTTTTAAACCATGTTTGCATTATTTTCCTTTCATCAATGAAAATATAGGAACAAGAGCATCTCTCTTCTTTTTTTTTGGAAAACAATGGAATTTTGGGCGGTTGTAAATATTTTTGCTGATAAAAAATCTCAATAATGCAATCGAGTTAAATTACATTGAATATGGTACAAACCTTTTATGCACTAGAGTTTTGGCACTAACAAAATCAGTTTTGGCATTATCATTTCTCTAAATAATTAAAGGCTCATAATGGGCATTTAGAATGGGTACCAATGCGAGGTCACTTAAAATTTAGGGAAAATGACGGATCAGGACGTGTTTTGATAATTAATATCCGTCAAGGACATGTTAAAGAATATTTGATAATGCTGAAAATATTCTTGACGGATATTAATTATCAAAATACGTCATTCACCGTCATTTTCCCTAAAATTTACTAAGGATTTTTAGATGGCTGTAGCCTTCACTTTCTTGGGCAGATGGCCCAGTGGTTTAGAGTCTGGGCCCTCAACACGGACAGCTGGAATTAGATTTGGGTTGCGGCACATTCCATTCGAAAAGATCGTATTGGGCCTTAAACAAACAAGTTGGTGTTGGGCCAAGCATGGGCTTCAGGCCTCATTGTTTCACACTCATTGGGCTCTGACCCACTTCATTGTTTTGCATGTTTATTTTGTTTGAGTATTGCTATAGGTACCGATGGGTACCGTACAGACGGCGTACTGACGGCCAGGCGGGGTACACTACGGGCCGTGCACGGAAAATTCGAGCCGTTCAATAATTTTAAAACAAAAAACTGAGTGGGTATCACAAAAAATCAGCTCAATTATCTAAGCTTCCCATTTTTCATCCAATCTTCCCATTTTTCCCTATTTTTACAAAATAGAAAGGTAGGATCGAGCACTTACACATATCGAATTGAGCTAGCTAATTTTTTGTGATGCCCACTCGGTTTTTTAAAAAAAAAAATTGAACGACTCGGATTTTCCGTGCGAGGCCCGTAGTGGACCCTGCACAGCCATCAGTACGCCATCGGTATGCAAACTGTCGGTCCTCATATATTTTTCGATTTTGTTTAGGGTTTCAATTCAATATATCCATTTACAAAATGAAAAAAAAAAAAAACCATGAGAGAACGTAGAAAAATAAAAACGGTAAATGTGCATCACGATTCAATCTCATTTCGTTTCCTTTGATAAATCTATTAGGATGCCATCCATTCGTTGCCCAAAATTTTGACAATTTCTTTATTCCCGTTCAAAGCTTGATCAATAAACGGAAAAAAATTGGGACACAAGCTAGAATAAACATAAACTAAATTACAAAAAAAGGACAGAGAAATGCGTGTCGTGTCTCAACGTATAATGAAAATGAAAATGAAAAATATAATGAAGAAGGTAATTTCAAGCTCAAATATAATGAAAATGAAAAATATTTTTTTAATTTTTTTTGCACTCTTTAAAAGATCTCAATAAGATCTATCAAACAAGATTCATATTGGTAGGAAAATTATTTGCGTAAACACATGATTTTTGAGCTTGAAATTACTTTCCTTTTCTAAAAGTTCCTTTTCGGAGAAACCGAAACGGCACCTTACCAGGGCTTAAAATGGGTGGGGTTTGAGTTATAAATTGGTAAATTTTGCAAATCTCTCTCTCTCTCTCTCTCATCTTTGATGCCATCGTCGTTGCAAATTACGAAGTACATTAAATTAGGGTAAATTAGACATTCAAGGTTGTAATTGATCTGTTGATTCTGACTTCCGAATGTAGGATTCGTAGGGCTGAGTCAATTTGTGGGGGTCGAAAAAATCCTTGAACCTCTTCCTTCTTGCTGTTGTACGGTGAAAGGATAGAACGGTGAACTGAGTACCTGAAAATCGAAGGGAGGTGTACCTCCGGGAAGACGCTCCGACGAGCAAGTTAGTAAGAGCCCAAGAGGTAGAGAAAAATATGATTTTAGTGAAGTTTGTAGGAATGTGAGAGATTAGATCTCTTACCTTGTGGTATCCCCTCTTATTTCTAGGCAAGGTTTTGAGTTTTGGACAAGTAGATGATTTCATTTTCGGCCATAAGTAGAAAGCTTCTAGATGACCCTTTAATTCCCACTTGCAAGCACTATTCCTGAGATATTTTCCCGAATGATAACGTACCTTCCGAACGAAAGTTTTATACTGCCGAACATGCTAAGGTCTTACTGAGCGATCATGCGGTAAAACATGCCAGGAAGGGATTACGCTCAGGAGAGCCTCTGGGGGTCGATACACGCTTGGTGGAACAACGGAGTGCCTTCCCACGACGTGTAGTGATGTTACGAACTAAGGGTCCCGCCCAATTGGTTCTAAGTATGAAAGAACCCTCTGGACCTTTCGATCCATGGATATTTCGGCCCCCTACAATAGCCCCTCAACTCCTTCTTCCAGCGGTCGGAGCTGAAGGAGGAGTTGAAATGTGGGGGCCGAACGATAGACAATCCTGTCGGATTTTCCTAAGCATACTAGCCGAATGCTAGGGGTGAAAGTGCTAAACTGTAGCGTCGCGTAGGCACACCGAACGCTACGAGTGGAAGTGCCTGAATCGTAGTGATGTGTAGGTACGTCGAACGCTACGGGTGAAAGTGTCTGAACCCTAGCGTTGCGTAGGCATGCCGAACGCTAGGGGTGAAAGTGCCGAACTGTAGCATCGCGTAGGCACGCCGAACGCAACGGGTGAAAGTGCTTGAACTGTAGCGATGCGTAGGTACTCCGAACGCTACGGGTGAAAGTGCTTGAACCCTAGCGTCCTGTAGGCACGCCGAGCGCTAGGGGTGAAAGTGCATGAACCCTAGCAACGTGTAGGCATGCCGAACGCTACAGGTGAAAGTGCCTGAACCCTAGCGTCGCGTAGGCACACCGAATGCTAGGGGTGAAAGTGCCTGAACCCTAGCAACGCGTAAGTACGCCGAACGCTATGGGTGAAAGTGTCAAACTGATGCTTCCGACGATGAAGCATCGGGTAGAAATGCCGAATCGATGCTTACGACGACGAAGCATTAGGTAGAAGTGCCGAACTAATGCTTTCGATGACGAAGCATTGGGTAGAAGTGCTGAACCGATGCTTCTGATGACGAAGCATCGGGTAGAAGTGCCGAACAAGTACTGAACCGATGCTTCCGACGATGAAGCATCGGGTAGAAGTGTTGAACCGAAAGGCAATGGAACTTTCGGGAAATTATGCCAAGCTGCTAGGCTAGTTTATAGGACAAAGAATTGGATCGAACGGATAATGTATTGCTCGGTGACACGGGTAAGATACTAGCCCCAGCCCATTGGCATTGGAAGCCCCAACAACATGCATCCTCCAAGTTTCTCTAGTGTACAACTGCCATTCCCTCTTGGATTTTTTAATTCCCCAAGGTGCACCGAGCCCCAAAGGGTTCAGGGTGGGGCTCAGTACAATCGGGAAGAGTTTCTGCTTCAGTATGCTTCCTTTCTTCGTCTGTTTTTAAGAGAAGACAATTGACCCTTCATCTTTTGAACATCAAAATTTTAGAAGTATGGATATTATTTTGAAAATCTAAAAAAGAAAAAAAATTCCTTTTTAGCTGCACAAGTGCTAATTATGTTCTTAATATCAATTTTCTACTTATTTGACATGCTTATGTTAACTTCACATAATTTTATAGACTGTGCATAACTTTTGGGGGCCCAAGGCGAAATGCCTTGCTTGCTTTTGCTCAGGGTCGACACTTAGTTTCGAGAACGTTGTAGAGGACTCTAGGTAGTGAAGAACTTTATGAACTCTAGACTAGCGGTTGGGGGCGCACTCTCCCTTGTGTGCATGTGCAAGTGAAAATATTTGGGGAGTGGGAGTGAGGGTGGGTAATTTTTTTGGGTGTGGGTGGTTAGGTTTGAATAATTTTACTATTTTGCCCTAAAGTTAATTCATGTTATATTAAAATCAGATGTAAAATTTGGATTGGATTTTGATTAGGACAACGACAATATTAAAAATCAAAAAAGAAAGACACCAACTTGTGCTCGTAGGTAGAGACTTTGGGCATATGGCCCAGTGGTTTAGAGTCTGGGCCCTAAACACCGACAGCTGGGATTCAATTTGGGCTGCGGCCCACTCCATTCGAACAAGATGATATTGGGCCTTACACAAACAAGTTGGTGTTGGGCTAAAGCATGGGCTTCAGGCCTCATTGTTTCACATTCATTGGGCTCCGACCCACTTCATTGTTATATGCACGTTTATCTTGTTTAGGATTTCAATTCAATATATCCATTTACAAAGTGAAAATAAAAGCCACGAGAAAACGTAGAAAAATAAAAACGATAAATTTGCTTCCGCGATTCATTCTCATTTCGTTACCTTTTGATAAATCTCTTACGAAGCCATCCAATCGTAGTCCAAAATTTCGACAATTTCTTTCATCCCGTTCAAAGTATGATCAATAAACAAAAAAAGAAGAAGTGGGACACGAGACTAAACATAAATCAAATAAAAAAAAGATTGCAACAGAGACATGCGTTAATTCAAGCTACTACACTAATACCGCTTGAGCTGCTTGACTATTCCCACTCTTAGCTAGTTTCTCCTCCTCTCGATTCGGATCCGGGGACCTTGTAGCGTCCTTGGCACGCTGCGCAGTGCAACACTTCATCCGGACTGTCTGTCTCTGCAAAATGTCCTTTCATTGCAAATTTCATTTTTGGGTGATGGTGGAGGAACTGTTGGGGGACCACTGACTCTACAAGGACTAAATGCTGGTGAAGGGCATAAGATCTTGCAGTAAAAAAAGAAAAGGACTTCTCACACACTCATAGTCTTTTGCTGCCAAACGCGTCCTTAATTTGTACAAAGTCCTTCAGCAAGTCAGTGACCTAATCATGCAGGATAAACTAAAGTCATATAGCGGATCAAAAAAAAAAAAAACTAAAGTCATATAAAAGTCTCATCATAAATTTGTACGGTTGAAATTATTTTGGAAAAAAGAGAACTTAAGATGACGAAGAAGTTTCAATGGAACAAGAAAGGGGGGGGACCAATAATGCTGCCAAACATGTCCCTAGCCAGAAAAAGGTTTGGGACACCGGGCTATGGATACTCCCAAAGGATCAAATCACCAAGTCAATTTCTTCTCTTTTAAAGAACCTAGGGGACAAACTGACACTTAACCAAACAGCTCCTAGGGCTTAAAATGGGTGGGGTTTGAGTTATAAACACCAAGGTGGATAGTACTTTGCAAACCTCACTTTTCTATCAACCCAGACATATGACCATTGTTTGTTTTGGGATTTTGGTTTCAGTCTTGCTATTGTCAGCCAATTGAACCTGTGATAAATACACTACAAGACAAGAAAATTAAATACGTATTTCTGTGTACCTTTTGCACCATTTAATATATATTCACACACTTATTATTGTCAGCCCATTGGGCTGATTTTAGAATTTTCCTTTTGGTTTTGAGATTTTAGGTAATGAGTAGAGAAAGATAGGTAGAGAAATAAGAGTAATAATTAAATGAAATTTTATTGAAAATCGTTCGCAAAAAGAGAATCCCAAATCCCAAAACAAACATAGTCATTGAGTTTGAAATTTGGTAACCTCTTGAGACTAGATCGCGAGAGAGGAATTTCTTGTGAATCTTCTAGTCCCGGCGTGGATGACTTGTCTTTAACCGGGCCGGAAAGAGAAATATCAGATGCACATAAACTGATCCGAACAACCCTGACCATGGAAGAAATAAAAACAGGAATAGTGAGGAAGCCCCCATTTGGGACCACAACACAAAGTTGCTTTTTTCCTCTTTATCCTCTAAAAACTCTACTTGATCAGTACAACCAAAAAAGATGCCCCTACCCTTTCATCTCAGTTCCCCTTGATTCTCTGTAGCACTTATTTGAACCCTTTCAGCCATTTCTGCAAGAAGGGCTAGACCTTGTTTGGCTGGAGCTTTCAATTAAAATGCAAGTGATTGTGTGAATCTTTCGTTTGGCGCATGGGATTTTCCCTTTTCCATTTGGTAAATCATGAGCCAGTGCAAAAAGAAAGATCATAAAATTAATTACACAGGTGTACAGGGGCATATGAAAACCTAAGTGGTGGTCATTTTCGTGTCGGACACATCAGGAATACTGCTATGCTAGGAACTCACGAGATATGTATGAGACACTCCAAGCGAGACACGCATGGGGACACGTCGGAAACACGCGAGTCTCGAGTGAGACGTGCTTGGGGCGGCGCAGTGTGGTGTCACTTCAAAATGTAAAAAGGGAAAATGTAAAAAGGAAATAGTATATTTGAATGGGACCTGTGTTTTAGAGCTCCTCTTTGAATGGGCCTCTAAGACATGAGGCTTCTGCCTTCTAGTGACTAGTATACAAGATACCAAAAACAATGGCCGTATAACTTTTGCATGTGCTGATTGCCACCAAAGGGAAGTAGTATCTTCCTATTGAATTTGGAAATCCTGCAGTGCAGCCCTCACTGCAAGGGTTGTAGGGCTGTCGATCCGGTCGTCTATTTCGTCGCCTATTGATCCGGGTCGTCCATAGTCGTCCATTGCCGAAATGGACGGCCTGATCGGCCGCTCTATAGCCCTGCAGTGCGGGCTCAGGCTCTTTATCTTGTTATTCCATGTCTGGCTTATCCAAAAGAAATTGAATTCCTATTATTACATCCCAAGAATGATGATCATTATACTATTGTTAAATCTTTTTTATCTTTCATTATCAAACCCACCCTTTGATCCAAGATTTTGTCACCAAAAGCACAGGGCAGGGGACAGTTTTGCCTTCTGATTCCATTCCATTGAATAAGGTAGTGAACACATAAAGCAATACCCACATACCATAAAATACTAAGAAAACCAATGAAGGTATGATCCTAGAAACCCTAACTACTGAAAATCTTTTGGGAACCCCATTTCAGATTTTTTTTATTATTGTTTTTTTTTTTCTGGGTGATTTCCATTTCAATAGGTTGCTTTACAACCACATGATATTTTCTTGAATTCTATTAATCAAAGTGGTCCCAAGGTGTTCAGCTACCATTGTAGACCTTTGTCACTACTTGTTAAATTTGGTTGGACTCCCATTAAAGAAGACAAGACATGCCTTGTTGACCCAGCCAAAATTATGAGTGGATTAACTAAGATTATCATTTTCACTAAAGTCTTTATCGTGTAAGTGATCCCAAAACTATAATGGCAAATGAATGGGGATGCTTTGTTTGTTGAAAAAGGAGTCTTTTTAATGTACTTTCTCTCTCTGATCAATGTAGCGCCAATCTTTTAGAGTGATTCTTGTTTGATGTTATGATCTACTAAAAATTACATCCAAACAGATCGCTAATGGTGTTACCGACAGGAGAAACTAAAGAAAAGGTGGTGGCTAAAAGGGGCTGCCAATACATGGAGGGGCGGACGTAGGGAGGTGCAAGTGCGGCCCGGGCCTTCCATACCTCCTAATTAATTATCCTACTAAACTAGACTACACTTTCAGATTAATTTGAAAAAACTCTATAGGATCGGCCTCTGCAGTGGCGGATCCAGGATTTACCTCACGTGGGGGCACATTATAGTAATATTCTTAAGAAAAATCGAAATTAAGTGCAAAAGCACAAACTATTGAAAATTGAATTGTAAATTTCATTTATCGGGTAAAAACCAAGCAAAGAAATGAAGGCCTAATTTTTTCAAATAATCAAGATATATATTATGAACCTTAAGAGAAAAGAATAAAAAGTCATAAATTATGTAGCCCCAAATTAAAAGTCCTTTCAATAAAATGTTACTTTTGCCGTGTAGCCCCAAATTTAATTGATGATTGGTGAGGAAAATGGTGAGGTGACGTGCGACGACCACAGAGACGAGCGACCGGCAATGACAAAGTAAATCAAGCGTCGAGCGAGTTTTCCCCATCGAGTTTTCTGTGTGAGTTTCTCGTTCTCCTACTCATTTTTTCCAAAAAAAATCTCATTTTTGCATAAAAAATAAATTATAAATTAAAAAAAAAGGGTTGGGGTGGGGTGGGGGCACTTGATCCCACATGCCCCTTACTCGGTCCACCCCTGGGACCTGCAAGTCTATTAAGTGGGAATAAAAAGTTGATAAAGTTTTTATATATGTGTAAAAAAAAAAAACTCAATAATTTTTGCAACAATAAAACTTTCTATGCATCTAGTCAGTCCAAAGAGAAAAAGAAAAAGAACTTTCTATGCATAATTGCATTGGGTGGAAAGGGTTGAATAAAAATCGTGATGGATCAAATAGGTCAAGATCTATACATAGTGAATTGTCTAGGGCAAATTATAACTTTGATGGACTTTTTAGGGGCAATTTAAATCTTCAATAGGGTCTTGGGGGCAAGTTTATTATTTGTGAGGTCAAATTGCTATATATATATATATATATTTATAAATCATTTGGATCAATTAAATAGAAAGTTAGGGAGGATGGCGGTTGGCCTAATGGTGAATGTCTGTGCTAAGAGCATCCGCAATGTAATAATCAAAACTAAAAAGTTGCTAAAGTTAGCAATGTGTGCTCAAAAAAGTGCTCACATTGTAATAATCAAAATTAGCAACCTCTTAGCAACTC
>JAOTQK010000001.1:3171588-3190816 GCA_025642025.1 Rhododendron ferrugineum
TCTAAATGGATAATCAAAATCTGATGTGGCAAGTTTTGATTATTCACTTTTGATTATCACATTGCGGATGCTCTAAGACCAGTAACAAGAATCTCGGGCTTCAGATCCTCGAAGACTTACAAGTTTTCTCTCTTTTAAAGTCTCAGGTTCGAAACCTCAAGTTCTATCAATATTTTTGGGTTAGTTCATACGATGCATTTGTTCCGATTTCAAAATGGATGAGTTTATGGTCCCCCAAGGTCGATTGAGGTGACATCCAGAACAGTTGGCCTAGCGGTCGTGTAGCAGTACTACATACCGTGAGGTTGCGAGTTCAAATCCTTTTAGAGAGGAGTTTGATATGGCCTAGCGGTCGTGTAGCAGTACTACATACCGTGAGGTTGCGAGTTCAAATCCTTTTAGAGAGGAGTTTGATATGGCCTAGCGGTCGTGTAGCAGTACTACATACCGTGAGGTTGCGAGTTCAAATTCTTTTAGAGAGAAATTTGATATCTATTGTGATTGGTTGAATTCGGGTTTTTGATAGGACAAAAAAAATTAATTAAAATACGCGTAAACTTACCCAAAAATATCATGTGTCGACGCTGAGAAGTAGACGAGTCATTGGCACATTGGCGTCCAAGAGAAGGCAGGGCATATGGATAGCAGTCGGTAGGGGACCAGCCTTCCCATCAGGACACGTGGTGCGACGAAATCGCTCTGTGGGGTCCACAGGTTTGGCTCCAAGAGCAGCGGGGACCACCCTCACGCCCCCCTACACCGACTTTCTACACGTAAGGGGACCACATAGCACGCGCGAAAATCCCCTTCACCTTAGCCGCCGCCGCAGAAGAAGATGTCTACAACCCGAGTGTGTACAATACTAATATGAGATTAATAAATTCTTTCTGCTTGTCGGTGAAAACAGTAGATTTTTCACCGCCGTATATTGTAGATTTTACCGTACGTTTATTGTTAAAATTGAAATCGTTCTTGTTATAAGGTTCATAGTGTAGTATATTCACGGATTAAATCAGCTTGATTAAATATCGATAAATCAATCAAAAGTTGAATTTTAGTTTATAAAATGGACGGTCTAATCCTGACAAGTTAAACTGTTCATAACTATCCGTTTTATCAACCAAAATTTAATTTTAATTTTAATATACACATTTTTTTTAGGCAATTCATTTTGACACTTCACGAATTAAAATTTCATACTATTAGAACTTTGGATGTTCAGATCAGTATACGTGAACTCCGATTTGTATATAAGTAATCCATCTCAAAGTAATTTGGGGGCCATTTGAAGTCGGGTCTAATACAACAATATCATGTGTGATGCTGAAAAATATAGTAATGTATAGGTTATTGGTAATGCCAAAATAATACTCTCAGACCCTCATATGTAAGAGAACCTTGTTGTTGAGAAATCTTTATTTGCATACAAAATATAAAAAAGGATAACAAAGGTGTGATCTAACAATATTTGTTTGAAAATAAATAATCAGAACGTTGAACATTTATTTTTCAACCTAGAAATGTGATTCACGCGGGATGATAACGATCTTCGAATCAACTGACTTTTCGCATTGAAGATTCGACATATTTATCAACATCTACAAATTAAAAAAAAAAACATCTACGAATTAAATTACTCCTAACTATTAAAGGAATCATTCAAATAGAGTCACACTAGATCCCAATTTGCATTATATGTGAAGTCATGCTAGGAATCATCTCGTTAAATACTTCGAGTGAGGTACAAAGTTTGGATTGATAAATGAGGAAAATGAGACGAGCAACGAATTGTTCAATTTAATTTATTTATTAAGCGAGTCGATGTTAACTGCTTTGTAATCGAAATATATGCATGTCCATCTAGCCAAATGGTAATTTATTCAAATTTTTGGTTTTAAAATTGTATAAGCTAGTTTATATGTTGCAAATGATCTTAAAAGTATATAATGTAACACGAAATCAAATTCAAATAACTTGATTTTTTTTCCGGTCAAACGGAAATTCAAATAAATTCAAATAACTTGATTTGGGTATGAGGAACCAACCCCTTAGAAGGATTTGGTTGCTTTTGTGGGTTCTTTCCGAGTCTTCATCGATGAATATTAGATCAGTTCCTACGTTAGGAATTGTCGAGATCGTGAAGCGATTTTTGAAAAGATATGATTTTCGCAAGTCGATGAGTATATGATAAAAACACATTTGTATGGAGATAATGGCTCTGATTCAGTGTGTGTTTATCACTTTTTGAAGATAAAACGCATTTTAAAATCGTACCAAATGATATCTAACTGATAAAATTTACGGGACGTTTTTGATAATCATAAAAATAAAAGAGTAATTCCCAATTTTTAAGAGGGAATTGATATTCACACTCTCTTTTTTACAATCCACACTCCTTTTTTTGTCATTATATACATGAATTTACTATTTTGCCCTTGAATGTATGAAAGAATGAATTGAAAAGGGCAAGAAAGTAAATTCATGTGGATAAGGATAAAAAAAGAGTGTAGATGGTAAAAAAAAGGAGTGTGGATATCATTTTCCTTTTCAAAATTACTCAAAAGGGAATTGATATCCACACTCTCTTTTTTACCATTCACATTCCTATTCTGTCATTATCTACATGAATTTACTATTTTGCCCTTAAGTGTATGAAAGAATGAATTGTGAAAGGGCAAAAAAATAAATTCATGTGAATAACAAAAGTGTATATGATAAAAAAGTGAGCGTAGATATCATTTTTTCTTTCCAAAATTACTCCCAGAAAGACCAAAAATGATGGAAGGAGAGTTGTGGAGAGAGAGAGAGAGAGACAGGAATAGTTGCGGGGGTCCCCACAAGGAAGTGATGGTTTTTGGCTGATTGGGGGAGTGATGGCGCGTGCTCCGACGTGGTCCCCTGATTGTGGTCCATGAAATCTGGGGCTGCCGCGTGGCTCGTGTACGGATACGAAGTCGTTGTCTGCGGGCTGGTCGAGCTGCAAAAGGAGGCTACGTCACAGGTACGTAATCGCCTGTTCCGGGGTCTCTCTCACGTGTTCCTAGGTTCGGCTGTCGTGTTCACTCGAATTCCTATCCAATGACGTTCCCCTCAAATAGTCACTTGTGAAGCTTGTTCTTGTTTTGATGTTATTCATTTGTTTTTTTGAATTTGTTGATTTTTGTCAAAATTTTGTGAAATATTAATTCGTCTCGACGAGAAAAATTAAAAAATTAATTTTTTTCTTCTACCCAAATATTTTAAAAATATCATCCAAGATAAAGTCTAAAAAACTTAGATAACAAGGCCTCAATAAATCACTTATTCCATTCGTTCCTAAATGGGAGTCTACTTTTATTTTTTTTCTGTTATTTTTATTTTGTTTATATCTTTCATTTTATAATATTTTTTTATAATTTAAAAAAAAAGTTCTAATAAAATTAATAGAGATCTATCAAACAAAATCTATATTGGATATTTTTATCATTATAGATTGAAAGAGATAAACAATTTTTTGAAGTATCTGAAATAGTCACATGGACTTTCATTTTGGAAAAGAGGGAGTATCAAACAACTACTGTGCTCGCTTTGGGTTTCTAGAACCAACTTCTCTCTGCACACGATACTCAATAATTTTTTTCTCTAATTGTTGCTCTTATTTATACTACTACTTTTTTCGAAATCCGAACCAAACAAAGCTGTTTTGGTTTCATTTTAAAAAAATGAAAGTGTCCATGAAATTCGGTCTATGAAAGTGTCCGTAAAAGAAAATGAATTTGAGCCATTCATTTTCTTTCATGGACATTTTCATAGACCGGGTTTTATGTCATTTTCTTACGAGAAAATTTTCAGTGCCCAGTGGATACCACGTAGGCACTTCCACATGGTGTCCGAGCAGCTCATCCGGGCCATTCAAAATTGTGTTGAACGGTTCAGATAAAATCCTCTCTCTCCCATCTGCCAACCACTTTTACTCACATTTTTCTCTTTTCAAATTCAAGCTTTTCGACGACTACTGCCTAGTGCAGTTGGTAAGTCATGTCTCCCCTATGGGAGAGGTCCTGAGTTCGACTCCTGCTAGAGCAATACCCTTGGGTCCCAATCTATAGATAGCTTCTGGATCCCGTACTAACTCTAACACCCCCACTAACCTCCGTTGATGTATGACGATTGAAAAAAAAAAATTCAAGCTTTTCAAAATCGGAATAAACGGCTGAGATGCACTGCTCGGGCACCACGTGGTGCCCGCTCAGGAATGAAAAATTTCTCTTTTTTCACTGAGGACCCACTAGCGAAGAAATAATTTTGTCTTGAAGTACGACTTTAGGAGTAGCATAGGTTCATAGGTGCACAGTCACTGAAGCCGCAACACAAAGAGTTTCACACACTCACAGGCTACTTTCGGTCGAGCCAAGCCTTTCAAAGCAGCAAATAAACTATTCACGTGATATAGTCACGTGGTTGCTCACCGTCCCCAACAATCAGCAGTGACTCATTTTTGTCTCTTTGCCACGTCCCACAGACATCTAATCACAGTTCTATCCACGTGGCATCCCATGAGCATCGGAAGAGTTTTTTTTTAATCCAGACTATTGATTGTCGAAGTCTAACGGTGTGAATTCTATGAAAATTCTCACACTATCCTCAACAGAGAGAATCCTCATAAAGGATCCCGATCAGTCTCATGGTGCTCCAGTTCCACGGACGGCGACCTCTAAAATGATGCATTCGCATACAACTGGTCGTACATTTAACCGTGAGGTTTCTGCAAAATAATTAACGTTGAAAGATTTTGAGACGCCATGTGACGGTGTTCTCAATAATTTTTTGGACTTGCCTAGCTACTTCGAAAGAACTTTGTCACACCATCTCCCTCTGGACCCTCTCACTTTGTTTCTGTCTAACTTGGCGGCGCCGGGCTGGTTGCCGACCGTCCAGTTGTAGCTCCGCGTTGCACTATTCCACCGCTAGTCCTACTATGAGTAGGATGGGAGGGTACAAAAATTAGAGGGGATTTGGACTCCCTCCTCCAATGGTGACTAAGATTTGAGTCTCACGAGAGGCGGGGCTTTGGGGGTAAGGACTATGGATAGTCTCTCAACCCCCATATGCTAATTAATCTTGACACCCCACTAACCCCTGCTGATGTAAATCGATTGACAAAAAAAAAAAAACGTATAGTGGTGGAGTAATTTTTGACTTTAGTAAAATTCTTTTTGTAAGAACAAAATGAATCATAAAAGTAAAAAATCATGGACCGAACTAGAAGATACTAAAAAAAGACAATTATAATTCAAGAAATTTGATCAATTTTGAGTCATTATCGTCTGCATTGTTTTTTCACTTCTCAATCTTGATTCCGCTCGTTAAGACAAACATCAACGAAAATTTAGAAGATACAAAATTAAGATGTAAAAAATAAGTTAAACCAAACCTAACCTAACCTATCCCAAACTTTATTCGATAAAGTATTGTATTTATTGATTTGGTTAAGGGATATTATTTTAAAACAACGCAATATAATTTATACAATATACTACTCCAAAATAAGTTGAAAATCCAATGATAAGAAAAGAGAACGCAAAAGGTATTTTGGTCACAGTAGTTTATCCTATTTTTGAAAAATGACCTACTTTGGATCGAAAGAAATTAACAAGTGATCTAGAGATACCGCTATATAGTGCCCAACACTTCTTAATACCACATGATTTTTACAGACGTTAAAGCTTCATCACATCACCCCTTAGACCCAGGGGCGGCTCCACCAAGGTTTTAGGGAGTTCAAGCGAACCCTCTAAGTTCAAAAATGCTCTAAAATTATGCATATAATTTTGATAAATTAGTCAAACAAAGCCAAAGTAAATGAAAATTTACTAAAATATATATGAGAGTAAGTAGATCATATAGCTCAATAAAACAAAAAAACCAACCCTAATAAGTTGCCAATCGAAATAAATATTGTTTGTTCATACAGTGTTTTGCATGTAGATGTTTTTTATTCTCCTATTTAATTTTTGTCACCGCTAATTTGGTTATTTTCAAAAATATTTTGACAAAAGTCATAATTTTTTAATTTTTCGATTCGCCTCGACGAGACGACGAATCAATAATACACAAGAGCTTGACGCAAAACTAACAAAAGCGTAACGTATTGAATAAAGACAAAATCCAAAACTCGGACTTTTTGTTAGTACATTTTTGTTACATATAGACAAGGAGAACATGGCCAAAGTTGAAATCCTAGAGTCGCACCTGCTATGCTGCACAGGAGGGTACAATGGATTAGCCGCACAACATCCGTCCCCTCTCGCTCGTAGTAATATTGTCTCTATCTACCTGTATATGATCAAAATTTACACACAAGTGCAATCATATTGGAATCTACTCTCTCTTTCTCTCTCTTCGCTTCTCTCTCTCTACAATCAGTGCGTCAATGGCGTTCCACGACCACCTCTCCCACGAAATGGCACTCCACCACTTCACCGACCAGCACTTGACCGACAACACCGCCGTTCTACGGGGAATATTCCCGGAGCACTCACCGGAAAGCACCGGAAAGCAACCGCATATCACCGGTGGCAGCGGAGGCGGAGGAGGAGCCCCGACGTGGCTGAACAGCGCGATTCTCCGGCAACAATCCGGGCACCCCCACTACGGCGGCGGTGGAGGAGGAGGTGGGGATGGTAGGTTCCTTCACTTACAGACGACTAACAACAACACGACGAACTCCGACTCGTCGGCGTCGAACAACCAGTGGCTATCTCGGTCGATACACGGGGACAACGACGACGTTCCGACGGCGGCGATGCTGAGTCATCGTCAGCAGGTAAGCACGGACCGATGTTCGGATGAAGCCTGGACGATCGCTCTACACACGTTTTAAATTTCGTTGAAATTATAAAAAAAAAATTCAAAATTAATCAAATTATATAAATTCACCTTTTTCAACATAATTGATGTTGTCACCGCACTTTTTAAATAAACCACACTTCAATATTCTAATATTCAAAATAAACATTTCAAGAACACTAAAGATAAATATTTGAATTGTGGTTATCAAAAAGTGGAGTGCCAAATTTATTGTCTATTTTTGTCAGGTCGATTGCGGCGATGAAAGTCCGACGGCCGGATGAGTCTAGGCATTGGTAGGTGGAGTGCCAAATCCATTGTCCTTTTTTTGTCCGGTCGATTGCGGCGATGAAAGACCGACGGCCGGATGAGTCTAGGCCTAAGATTTTCTCAAAAAATGATGTTATTTTAGTAAAAATTTAATTTTTCAGAATATTATTTTGCTATTGGAATGGATAAATATGCTTATGATAATCCTTTGCCAATTTGTATTGGCAGCATTGTAAACATCACCGTTTATAGGTTCTGAATTCTTGTTTTAATGTTCGCTCACCGAACCGCAGGAGAAGAAGAGCGAGAGTGACGGCGGCGGGGGCGGAGAAGATCAGAGCAATTGGCAAAACGCAAAGTGCAAGGCGGATATACTGGCTCATCCTCTGTACGAGCAATTGTTATCGACTCATGTCCAGTGCCTTCGAATCGCCACCCCGGTGGATCAATTGCCGAGGATCGACGCGCAATTGGCTCAGTCGGAGCACGTGATGGCCAAGTACTCTGTTCTTGGTCATGGGAATCAGCCTCTCGATGATAGGGACCTCGATCAGTTCATGGTAAGTTTCATGGTCAAATTCACCCTCTATATATGCCTATATGGTTTGTTTATGGAGAAGCAATGAAAAATTAGGTACAACGGTAATTTGTAACGTCCTTCTCCGTGTTGTGAGTTTCGTGTACGTGTAGATGAGCTTTACAAATAACTGTTGGTACCTAAATTTTTCCAATAATGCGAAGGACACAATCCTGCACCACAACACTAACCGCATCTGCATACGTGGTACTGCATGATTGGTGGTTGAGAAGTTGTTTGAAAGAGGTTGTTTGCCCATTATCAATTACCAATCATGCAGTGCCACCTAGACGGGTATGGTTGGTGTTGTGTCTCTAGCCTTATTGAAAATTTTCTCGGTCTGTTACGGCTTCTCGGGTCGATTCTACTGATTCGAAACGTTGATGTTTTAGAACCCGTCAAAAACTTCTAGCATTTCAAAATTCAAGCATAAAGTTGAACAGATATCGAATGATTTTGAAAACACATATATCCAGCCAAAAACTTATGGTCATACACTAATTTGGAACTCATTTATGTTAAGGTTAATGTCTTTGCGATCATCGATATTCGAGCAACATGATTTTTCACATGATTAATTTTCTCGACGGGTGCTAAAAATAAAAGATTCGGAGAAAACTGGGAAAAAGTCCACAAAGGCCCGTAACAGGACCAATCTCCCAAATTGAAGTTTTTGGGTATATCCATAATCAATTGGCAGAGTTTTTGTAGTTTAGGTGATTTTTTGAATTGGGAGAAAAGTTTCAAGCATCTAGTTGTTTTCAGAGGAATTTTTCAGTGCTGAGCGGGTATTGCCCACGTGGCACTCGCTCGGCGAATCCGAGCCGTCCGATACACTTTTAGACGGCTCGGATTAAAACCCTCTCTCTCCTCTCCCCCAAACACTTTCCCTCTTCAAATCTGAGCCGCTCAAAAATGAAATGGACGGCTCGGATGGCCGACCGGGCACCACGTGGTACCCGCTCAGCACTGAAATTTTTTCGTTGTTTTCATAATCAGTTTTGTGGAGAGAGAGAGAGAGAGAGAGAGAGAGAGAGAGAGAGAGAGAGATGGCAGGATATTTCGGGGAAGATTCGAGCCAGAGTGAAGAATCTCTGTTTTCATATTTTATGCTTTTGAAGAACTTCGTATTAGTAGATACAACTGTACTGGATTTGATTTAAAAGACAGTTAATTATTTTTTTGATTGCGAAAACCACCTTTCTATGTCAATTGGAATGTCCAGTTGTCGCATCATGAGAGGAATCATTAGGTACAAATACTCCAATTATTGAGACTTTGGGAGTGCTTTGGGGAATATTTTCCTTTGGTACTTCTCCACTTGTTATTGGATGGTTTGGTCTATATCCTGTGTGTTCTGGGAGTTGTTGTTCTTGTTCCGAAAATGACCGATCAGCTTCAAGTTCAACTTCTCTTCAAACCGAACTTTTCACATCGGATTCGTTTTCAGGAATGAGAATCACAACTGGGGTTCCATTTTACTTTTGTGCTATTGTGTTCGTTACGACATTTACTGTTGTCGTGCGCGAAAAACGGCTTTTGAAACTGAATTTGAGAAGCATCGTGTTGAAAGATTTTGGATTCTTAACTTTGCAAAGTCTAAAGTAATGTGAACACCAAACTTGGAAGTTGTTTGGCATATTTCATCTCGTATCTGTTGTAGTCTTTACTGTCATATCATTTTCACGCTATGACTGCTATTTCCATGTACATACCTACGTTTTTCCAAAACAAATCAGACTGTTTATAGAACATCGGTACATTGTTTTTAACGACTCTCGGTTTGTCCTTTTCAGCTGAATCTTCCTTTTTTTTACCTGTCTTCTTTTGCGTTTGCTCCGTTTATTGTAGACACATTATGTTCTACTACTCTCTTCCTTCAAAGAGCAACTGCAACAACATGTCCGGGTTCATGCAATGGAAGCTGTGATGGCTTGTTGGGAGCTTGAGCAATCTCTACAAAGCTTAACAGGTGATCTCATGTTGCTTTTTGCTTCAATCTTTCTTTCGTATAAAACATCCAAATTGTAGAAAATAGTCCCTAATGTTTGCCATCTACCTTCACTGTCACGTTTCACCCATGTCTATTTTGAAGAGCTTGCGGGAGTAGCTGCATGCGTACTCCGTGCATGCACAAAAGGGGCTTTGCCATGCCTTGAGACCATTGTTATATGTCATACTACTAGTTGGATACTGTCTTGATAAATGTTGCTGGACTTTCACTCGGTTATTGGCATTAATGTGATCATTTTTTGTTGTCCTTGTTGTCAAAAGAAGGTTTGCTTTCTCCGACAATCAATTTTGATTTAGAAGCCCAAATTCTGGTAGCAAAACTCATTAGCTTTTGAGTTGCATTAGGCATTCATGCAGTTAGGTAGGAACTTTTTATGGTTGTGACTTTTGATGGGTTAAATGCTAGTAATCAAGCTAGCTGGACAAGGACTTCGTATACTGCGTGGGAAAATATAAACTGTCATTTTTTCCTTTGTACATCAATATGGCCGGTGGGCGTTTATGTTTATAACATTGAAATAGGTTCAAGATTCAAAGGGTCTTATGCTTTCGGGTGCTTGATGGCATGCCTAATGGTAGTTATAAAAATCAGGACCGATTAGGTGAGAGGAAAGAATCGGTAATAAAATCATGAGTGAACTTCATGAACTCTCTGTTTCTGTTCAGACAAACAGCATTATTGGAGTGCTGGATAAATAAAACTTCAAAAAATACTCTAGGGAAAGCATGAAATTACATTATCCGCACTGATTGAATTCCCCAGACATGCTCTGTCCAAACTCAGAAGTTGTGAAGTTATTTATTTATTTTTTCTTTCGGGATTACCTGAACCGATGCTTGAGACTACACAATCCGGGGTCTGTTCAGTTGGGTTTGGTTGCGACTAGCGCTCAGTTGAGGTTGTCTGAACAAATTCAAATTTCTTGCTCATTTTTCGTACGATGTTTTTTTATGGATTTATTACTGCATCCGGTGGTTCAAAAGTAACTATGATAACATGAATGGTTAACATAAATGAGTGGAAAATAGAGGGTATGTTGCGGGTCATGATTTGTCAGAAGTACCACTTGGCGATGCGACATGATACTTCAGGACTCTTATTATTTTGGTACACAAGTAGAAGTATAATTGGTTTAACTTCTATTCCTGACCCCAAATATGCAGTTATTATGTATAAACAACAATAAGTCATGACATCCTGTTTTCAACCATGCTGAAATTCCTTCGGTTTCTACTAAAAGAAACCCCTCACATAGTTGTGATTCATCAATGCATTTCCTTGCTCCAGGTTTCTACTTACTACTGGTACTTCCATTTTGTTGTTTTTGTGACTAACTGCATTGGATAAACAGGTGTAGCACCTGGTGAAGGCACAGGTGCAACGATGTCAGACGACGATGATGAAGAACATACGGATGGTGACGCCAATTTATTCGATGGAAGCTTAGACGGACAGGACACCATGGGGTTTGGTCCTCTTGTCCCGACTGAAAACGAAAGGTCTTTGATGGAACGTGTGAGGCATGAGTTAAAGCATGAGCTCAAACAGGTAAAACATGTTGATGTAGCGTCATAAATAAACGATTTAGAGAACAATTCATTTGGACCAAATTTTATGCAAAAGAGCATTCAGAAAGGCCACACCTGGTGGTGTAGCAATTTTGCACGAAAACATTGTTTATATTGCATTCCTCTTGGTTTTCATGTATTCACCGCGTTTAATCTCCTTTGTGTTTCTTAGGGTTACAAGGAGAAGATTGTGGACATTAGAGAAGAAATTCTACGTAAAAGACGAGCGGGGAAGCTGCCAGGTGACACCACGTCGCTACTGAAAGCTTGGTGGCAATCACATTCCAAATGGCCTTATCCCACAGTAAGTTTCATATCCACTGATCAAATGCCAACGGCTTCATTTAGATGGAGGTTTTTCACTGGCTTTTCTTAAACAGTTGGTTTCTTTTTATGCATTTTTCTCTGTAGAAAGTACTTCTCATTACCTTTTCTATGAGCTTTTTATGTTGTTTTTGGATGAAGAATTTGTGGAGGGAAAGGAAATGAAAGGAACATACCTTCGATTGGAAAAGGAACTGGCACAGCCTTTTCCAAATCTTTGCTCTAGACACAGCCTTACTCAAAATTTTCGCTTCTTTGTTACTGTTTTTTGAACCCAAAATGCTAAAATAAAAGCCAGTTGAAAGCCGTAACATACTGCATCCAAAGCCCGGTTCAACAATTTCTTCTTCTCGTTTCGTGTGTTCGAGTATTTTGGTTGAACCTTTTTTTTTCCCCAACTTACAAGTTTGTCAAAATTCCAATTCAGGAGGAAGACAAGGCCAGATTGGTGCAAGAAACAGGCTTGCAATTAAAGCAGATTAACAATTGGTTCATCAACCAGAGGAAAAGGAACTGGCACAGTAACCCTTCATCTTCTACGACTACGAAGAGCAAACGAAAGAGGTAGTCTAATCATGGCTATGCATGCTTTCATGATTAAATCCCGTTTTCTCAAAAACTCATTGTTTCGAAACTTTGATTTGGACAGTAGTAATGCAGGTGAGAGCAGAAATGATCGTTTCGCGTAAACTCTCTCGACTTCAACCCCAACAAAGCAGACATTGTCACTTCTTTTTGCTAAGATGGTTGGTAAATCATCACCCCCACTGCAGTAGGAGGTTGCAGCCTATTTGGAGTAATTTTTGTCCCTACAAAAACTGAATGTCTACTAAACGATGCTGCTGTTTTGATTCCTGCATGGATGCGGTTGACTAAAAACGGAGTACGGAGCTATGCCTGTTGGTAGGTATTTTTGGGGACTATCTCATTTAGTAGATGATAAATTTTTTGCATATCGAATTTGGGAATGTAACAGAAAAACAATTTAGAATAGCAGGTTTTTTTTTTTTTTTTTTTAATTTATTCGTGTGCAGGTGGACTTGTAAATGGACGCTTTCGTTTTATGGTAATGGGGATGGGTATATGTTTCGGGTATAATTTATCATGATCTCTATATGGCTTATCAAGGATTTGTTGTTGTTTGTTCTTGTGAAAATGGGGCTATTTGATGATCAGAAACTCGTACGCCAACGACATTGTACTTAAATTTTTTTTCCGGTCAAATGGAAATTATTGTACTTGTTAAATGCTTTCTATTGTCGGAAATCTACTGTGAAATCGACTGGGGCTAACTCGCTTGGCCAACTATTTTTGTTGGGTGATTTGGAAATGAGTTGGCCACCTTTTTATGTATCCATAGGAGAGGTGAGTGGGTCGATTCACGTCGAAAACAAACATTAAGTATTTCTTTCCCTGAACGGAAGTTATTTCTTTCTTCAGTGGACTGTCGGTTGGGTTTAATTAGTATGATTGTGAGTTTATTTTCCGTTGAAGGTTATAATTATTCAAATACTTGTGTTCTTCTACCGCATATATATGATGATGAAATTAAATAGAATATTTCCTGAGAAATTATATCCTGCTCGGATCTTTTTGTTGGCATTACTTATGGATACTCCTCGTATGAAATCGTTATTTGTTTCATCTGTTTGAAAGCTTCATCTTTAGTGTCGTTTAGAATGCAAAATTCCAATTGTCAGATTAACAACGGACTGTAAATTCACCAAAACTGCTAAAGCCTGAGTTTTGCATGTTAGTAGCTCAGGGCTGGGCCTGGGGTCCAAAAAATAACTCAAAAAGAGGGGGATATATATATATAGAGAGAATAAGTTCAGTCCGGATCAACCGGACAAAGAGGCTGTCCAGACAGTCCCCGTGTGGGTCCCTTTTGCGCATTTTTTTAGAAAATCTGAACCGTATATTTTGTAGGGCCCGCAAAATAATGTATCTAAGTAAAAAATTAGCTTGTCCGGACATCGATAGGTATGTCAAAAGTTGAGTTTTTACACGAAAATATGGACGACCGGGAACAGTTTTACTTTAAAAACAATTGACAGATCACAGTTGTCCATTTTTCCGTGTATAAACTTAACTTTTGACATACCTATCGATATCTGGACAAACTAATTTTTTGCGTAAACACATTATTTTGCAAGCTCTACAAGTTGCACGGTTCGCTTTTTCCATAAAAATGCTCGAAGGGGGCCCACACGGGGGCTGTCCGGTTGATCCGGGAAGAACTTTTTCTCATATATATATATATATGCATTTCACAACACTAATGCCAATGATATAGTTGGTCAGCAGACAAAGAACCTTTAGTCCACACTGTGTGGCTGAGTACAATTCCTCCAACACATTTTTTGAGTGTATATTTTGTCAAAAAATGATTTCTTGGTGAAAATTTGGAGTTGTCAAAAATGATGTCTTGGAGAACACAGAAACATAACAAAATCATTCAACAAGAGCATATTCTTTATTCAATGTGGACTAAAATTTATATATAAATAAATTATTCATTATTTAATTAAGCCACAAGACTCCACTTAACAATTCGACCTAGGGCCCAAATACGTTGGGCTGGCCGCGTAGGGCTGAGTTTGCTTCCTCCGATCTAAGGTATTAGGTTTAATTCTCTGTACCAATAACTCTCGGTGCCACCTCACCCAACATGTAAGCATGTGAAAGAGCTGCGCGAGGAGTTATAGGGATCAGTCTGAGGTGCAGGCAAGTTGATCTGAGACACCCTGCATTACCAAAAATAAAAAATAAAAAACCTGTCACGTATGTTTAGGCAGCTTCGAACTGGAGAATTTAGCGTCAAATTCATAATTATAATCCTCGTCTTTAATCTTCTCTCACTTCTACACCTTTATGAGTAAAGCCTTTTGAGACTCCTTATTAGATCAACAGATCCTTCATCCGCCCTTTGCAAATAGAGTAGTCTTTCTTTTCGGTGATAAAAATATTACAAATGGTAAGTTTTAGTCCAAAAATACCGATGATAAAAACTACTCCCTCTGTCCCAATTTAATTGTCCTTTTTGAGAGTTTGTACCATTTTTCAATTGATTACATCTTGTAAATTATAATGTTTAAGGTAATTTAGAAAATATTGTACAGTATTATAGAACTAATCGAGTTCTATCAAACAAGATCCATATTCGATATAAAATTCATTACGGATTTAAAAGATATAACTTGTTTTTAAGTCGGTTAGAATAGAACGAGGGACAATTAAATCAGGACGGAGGGAGTATTAGCATGAACTCACCCTAATTAAAAGTGTTTGAGAGGGAAAAATATTAGCGTGAAAAATGAGCCGTTCGATGCATGTGGATTCATGTGCGTCGAACAGCTCCGGACGCAATTGTGTCCGGAGTTGTGTAAGTAGCGTCGCTCTTAATTTTGCGGGCGTCATCTTGGAATCAATATCAATGATCCAGCCGTTGATCTTGTACACTGTCAGAAAATTAACTTAGATCTAATAAAGACAAGCGGTACATGAATAACATTGTATAAAATCGACTTTAAATATAATTTTAACTTTAAACTTTCATTTCGTTGGCAAAAATTCTAGAACCACAAACAAATTCATAACCACTTGCATAAACAAACAAGTTGTGCGGACCCCACACAAATTGCACCTCTCGTGTGTAAGTACTGTGTTTGTGTATTCTTTTGTGTGGTTCTAGCTTGCTCGTTTGCTAATACTCTTATCATATGAAGTTAATTTATTTATTTATCTGTCAAATCTTTATTGTTTTCTCATTACAGAGCATAGGACGTACACACGGACGGAAACATTATATATGTAGTACACAATTTTACATACCATCCGTTACGTATCGTATCACTCTATACGTAACGGAATTTTGGACCTGAGAGATGTCCGTTATTTAATTGCGTGTCAGTTGTTACTTGTTACTGCTCAATGATATAAAACCGTAAGACCGAATGATATCTTCTAGGGTGTCATATGAACCAGGTGACGCTGGTTATAGTGTTTGGCCAGCGCGGCCGCCACCTCGGGCATACACTCCGGAGGAACGTCAATGTTCAAGCGCTTGACCAGCTCCTCCGGATTCTGCAACTGGTTCGCATTCTCCGGCGGAATCCCGTCGAACAATTTCGACACCGCTTCCTCGGTTGACATGGCTTTGTTTTTGAACGATTTTAGCAACATCAATCGACCTGGAGCATCGAAACCCGACGTCATAAAAAACTTATAGCCGTTCGGTTGCTCGTCCCGCCGTTCGATCTCCTCAATCGCTGCTCTGATGACCCCTTCCAATAGGATGCGAGTGATGTCGACTGGGGTTTGAAAGATGGGGGGGCCGGGGAAGAGCGGGAGCTGAGGGCGGCTATTATTGGGTCCAGTGCCGGCTCTGGGCTAAGGCCCAAGAGGCCCGCGCCTTAAGCCCCCAAAAAATGTGTAAAAACTAGGGCCTCCTACTTTTTTGGGTACTCATTATATATGTCTAATCTTTTTAGGTATAACAACATTAGAGGCCCATTTAAATACCCAAACCACCTATTTTTCACTTAAGGGACACAGACCCAAAAGTTGGGCCCAACCTGACTTACTCAATCAGAGGAAACAAAAAAGAAAAAAGAAAGAAAATGCAGATCACGGGCGGCTATCTTCATGTAGAGCATACATGCATTTGGCTTTCAAAAAAATCATTTATCTACTTATTATTTTATTTTCGTAAATTTTATTAAGGGCCTCATTATCTACGTTCGTCTTAAGCCCCTAAAATCTCAGAGCCGGTCCTGACTGGGTCCCATAAGTCGGCAATTTCTCGAGGGAACTATTCCAAAAGCCACCACATAAAAAATCAAATGTAGCCTCCGCATTCTAACAAAAACTATTCCAACTTCAATCACCTCCTATTCGGCGACTGCCCCACAACTGCCCTCAACTTTTAGGTTCTTTTACTCCTTCTTCTGGCTCTTCTAATTTTGGAAAATTACTCTTAGTGATGTAGAACACTTGGAGGCCCAATTTCATGATCAATTGGACCGGTCGAAGCCTCGGAAGTACAAACGTTGTTTAATTGCATATTACCAGATTTGGAAACTTTCGGGCGAGCTCGTTTTAGGAAATATTTGTTTCGTTAATAACTTTTAGCGTATAATTCCGTAGAAGTTGATTCTTTTTGGGAAAACCATGTTTTTCTTTCCTTTTTTCAATTTTATTATTTTTTCCAAATTTTGGAAATTTTCGTTTTTGAGTTAGGGTTTTGCTAGGGTTACGCCATTTTCCTATAAAGGGGTTGTAACCTAATGTTTATGAAAGTTTTTATCAATATTATTCAGACTTTGTCTCTTTCTCTCATGGACTCGAGTTTATCATTCGTTCGATTAGTACGCAACTAATCTCTCTTCGTAAATTTCGCTGCGTCACTTAGATAAAGAGAAAAGTGTAATTACGTCATCACTTCTTCTTTATCATGTCATGTCTTCACTCACATGATGAGTTCTATCTAAAATCCCTGCGCATTGCTAACGAAAAATAGTTTGTTGTCATCGGATGAATACTTTTGAAAGTGGTAAAGTTTTGAGTTTCAAACATTAGGGGGTTAAGTGAAAATCATTCACAATTGAGGACAGTTTAATGTAATTTACCCTAAAGCATCTTGGATAAGGTAATGAGTCGGACCTTTCTATACTTGGCTGCACGATTAAGGGAGTGGAGTGACGACCGACTTTATGTTACTAATAGTAATTTTTTAATTAATAAGATGAGGGACCGACTTTATTTAATTACGGAGTATTTCAATAATAATAATTTAGGAGACAAAGAAACAGATATCATCACCGTGGGATCTCCGGACCCTGTAGTGAGCAAGTCACTACAAGGGGTATATTGATCATCCGGACAACAACAGTTATGAGAGGCCAAAATTAAACACATCAGTTTTCGTCTTGTCTTTGTTATTTGAGAAAAACTTATTCATGGAGGAGTCGTGAATTAGTTTAACGTAGCTCAATCACACCTGTCCAATGGACGATCCGGATTAGTAACGGTCAGAGATATTTATTATCGATAATAGTTTAAAAATATATCTCAATCATTGATGGCCGAAACGAAAGGCTAAGATTGCAAGGATCGGCTTCTCCGTGAATAACTTATTCTCTTGTTATTTTATTAACTTTTAGACTCCTTTTATACCGTCACCAGTTTTTTTATTATTTGAATTTACGGTAGTACTCTTAATCTATTCGTTCATTTGTTCAACAATAAGGGTTAGTGCAAATTTAATCTACTAATGAAACAAAAAAAAACACGTACGCATTAATTCAAGAAAAACAGGATGGACAATGCTACTGTTGTTTACTCTTTCTTTCTCATATCAAAGAAAAACTTAAAATATAAATTCCTTCCCAACCCCCTAATTAGGGTGCTCACCAAATCTAAATACAAATTACGCACTCGTTGGGCCAAGCGCCCCAAGTATTTTTAGCCTTTTCTTTTTTTCCCCCTACTAAACCTTGCCCTCCGATTCTAAAGAACAAAAATATGAGACACAGTTTTTGTTCTTTGAATCGGAGGCGGAACGAATTGAAAAGGTGTTTGGATAAGTGATTGACTAAAAAAGAGTCTGCTTTTCTACTTGGCTGCACGAGAAGGGAGGGACTAGGGAGTGAGTCACTATCCAAAAACGGAGTGAGTGAGTGGCCGACATTTTATTATCATCACTAGGCCAAAAGGCTTGTATAGTGTCATCCATGTGCTTTAGGTGTAAGGTTATGGTTGATGTTTAGGATAGTATTTTTTAGGATGTTCTAATTGTTAATGTAATTTTCAAAGAACCTAATTTGAATTTCTCTCATTGTGACGTAGCACCGCTATGTTTCACCGCTCAACATCTGTCTCGGTAATCGACGATTCGGATTTTAGACAACTCTTCTAGGGAAGAGTTAACTGGAAGGATTTTTTAAAATTTGGACTGTCAAAAACACTTTTGGACGGTGAAATTGAAAGCGGTGGGAGGAGCGGTAAAAGTTGAGGCGGAGACTTTTTTGGGGAAAAAAAAAAAAAAAACTATGCATTGGTGAAATCCTTTGTCATCTTTGGAATCCCCTAAGAACTTTTGTAAACTGAACTCTCATTTCACATTTTAACAAATCAATGATTTCTGAATACAATGAAAGGAAGCCCTCGCTCTACTTTATATACAGAGATCAGTAGTTGTTAATTCTCAACTAACTGCACGATTACATTAACAGAAATCACTAACAGAAATCCTTACTGGCACACAAGTCTGAGGTCAGCTGACATCATCTATAGTGGAAGCCGTTGTATCACTTAACATTCCCTGTTCTAATTCTAATGTACACTCTACTAATTCCGCAAATGTATACAATATTGGCCAAAAACGAAAAGAAAAGCCGAGTTGTAGTTAAACCAATCATTAATGTATGCTCCACTTTCTTAATTTCCCCCATTAAGCATGCTTCACTTGCTCTTGTTTCTTCTTGTTCTTCTTCTTGTATTTTTTTTTTTTTATACATCGAGAAAAATCTTATTCTATACTATCCGCGGGGATGCTCTTGTTTTTAATTGATAGGCGCGTGATATTGCAGATATTTAGCGCCGAAGTAGGGCCATTTTAGCATGTTAGACGTGCGATTTTATCCC
>JAOTQK010000001.1:3204524-3219069 GCA_025642025.1 Rhododendron ferrugineum
TGTTTGTTTGGGATGAGATTATTAATATCATGTTTGTTTGAGATGAGATTAGATGATGGGATTGGATTGATAGAAGAGATTGATAATGAGAAGGGATTGATAATGATGATAGGTTGTGATGAGATTATTAATACCATCTCCGAGAGGGTATTGCTAATACCCCCATTTAGGGGTCTTGCTTATCCCATGGGATTCACAGTCCGAAGGGATTTGTGTTACCAAACAAAGAATTCATAATCCGGAGGGACTATTAGTCCAATCCCAAGGCCGAATCCGGTTAACAAACGGGGCCTGAATGACAACTTGACATCCACAAAATCCCTCCTCCCAGAGGAATTGTCAAAGTTATTGTTTACCTTTCGTTTTTTTTTTTTTTTACCTCCTTTAGTTTAACTTTTAACAATTTGAAGAGTATCATATTGCCAAAGAATTACTCGACAACAAATGTCAAATACTTACAAGATTTTACACCTTTTTGTCAACTCCTTGGAGCTAAATGGAGAGCACATTGTAGTAATATGTAGAAGGAAAATGATAATACCAAAATAGTTTTTGTTGATACTAAAATTGTAGTGCACAAAAGGCTTGTAGAATAGTCCACGGATTTGGGGCCCTATTAGTTAGTGAAAACTGATGCTTTAACGGTGGCCTGATGGGCCTATGATTAGAGCATCCATAGTGGTATAATCAAAATCAAGAGGTTGCAAAGGTTAGCAACATTTGCTAAAAAAAAGCTTACATTGGAATAACCAAACTTAACAACCTTTTAGCAACTCATCAAATTTTGGCCCTTGGATAATCAAAACTAGCTAGCAACCTTTTGCCAATAATCAAATTTAGTTGTCCCCACATTTTCTCAATCAAGTACACCATCATTACACAGAAACTCTCTCTCTTTCATTTTCAACATGTTTTTAAGAAAAATACTTTTAAAAAGAGTTTTTATTTTTTTGCAAAAAAACAGTTTTTTTATTAAAACTTTTTTTTCAAAAATTGTTCTTTTGAAAAAAAACTGAAAAAAATCTTTTTTTATTCAAAAAAAATTTTTAAAACTTTTTCCAGAAAACTGTTTTTTTTTTTTTTAAATCAAAGTTTAAAAAAAACTATTTTCTCTTTTTCTAATAACCTGTTTTTATTAGTTTGAAAACTATTTAAAAAAAAATATTTTGTATGTCACAATTTCTAGATTTTTATAAGTTGAAAAGGTGATGTGGCAAGTTTTGGTTATTCAATTTTGATTTTAACATTGTGGACCTCTACGTTACTAACCTTAGCAAACCCTTAAGTGGATAATCAAAAGATAATGTGACAACTTTTAATTATTCCACTGTGGATGCTCTTATTAGGGCCAACCCTGCCTTATCATATTGAGTAAATTTTTTTTTTTTTATAGATATAAGCCTCGGTGATTATTGAAGTAGCAAAATACTAAATTTGTAGTCCGTCAATTGTATACCCCATAATTTAATTTATAGTCATATTTGACCAAACGAACATGTGAGGATGAAGAAATCAATCAAAGGCTCAATAAATGTAGGTGTTGGGATCTTGACTGATATTATCCCCTAAAAAAAAATGTACTACTCCTTCCGTCTCATAAAACTGATCTCTTATTAAATTACGTGCAATTTTAAAATAATATATTTATTAATATATATATATATATTTGCATCGTTTAAAAGATCTCATCGAAATCTACCAAATAATATCCATATTGCACAAAGAATTATTTCGATAAGTACATTATTTTTAAGTTAAAAAAATTACATGTAATTTCGTAGGGGACTATTTACGGGACGGAGGAAGTAGGTGTTACCGGGGATACCAACATCCTTGGTATCCCCTCCGTTCCGTTTTCAATTTTCCGGCCATTTTCAGATCACACTTGGATGATCGACTCCGTTCATTTTATAGAGTTTGACGAGAACCATAAGCATACCAAAAATCATGTTCATCGGACTTTAATAGATACATGATCGGCACACGTGAAAATTGCAAAAAAAATAAAACTGGGTTCTAATTCAGTATGGTTTTGGATCCAATTTTGATTTTCTTCAATTTTCATGTGTGCTGATAATGTATCTACAAAAATCCGATGAACACGATTTTTGGTATGTTTAAGGTTCTCGCTAAACTCTACAAAAATGAATGGAATCGATCATCCAAATATGATCGGAAAATGGCCAAGAAAATTAAAAATAAACCAGAGGGGATACCAAGGGTGTTGGTATACCCGGTATACAAAAAAGTTTCTCAATGTGTTTGATACTCATATTTATACATAACTTAATTGGGCTTTCATTGATATTAGTAACTTAATATAATACTCATATTTGACCAAAAAAACATGTGAGGATGAAGAAATCAATCAAGGCGCAATAAATGTAGGCGTTGGGATTTTGAATGATATTATCCCCTCAAAAAATGGAATTGATTTTGTCACTCCTCTTTTTATTAATGTCACTCCCTTTTTCTCACAAAATAAATCATCTAATCAAGACGCAAAGGGGAGTGACATTAACAAAAAGGGTTGTGGCAAAACCACTCCCCCAAAAAATATGTACGGTGTTTTTTTAATTGGAGGAGGCTTTTCTCTGCAGTTTTCCGAAAGTGCAACCTGTGCAATTCGGTATTTTTCGGGTCATAATGTGGATCTCGTTGAAATACATGAGCTTGATTTAAAATTAAGTTCATTTGACACCAGTTTAGTATCTGATTTGAATGAAAAAACAAATCATAATTGGGTTCTGCGAATTCAGAACCCGTTAAAATTTTGTTTGCGAGTTATTTTTGTGTTTCGAAAACATACTAATTAGTATCCAATCAACATAATTTAAACTAAATCTGATCGTTTCGACGAGATCCGTAACATGAACGAAACCGGTAATTGGCGTAAGTCCGGTAAGGGGTCAAAAAAGGCCGAACTGGACGAAACAATTAAGGGTGCGATTTCAGTAAAGCTGCTGAGATTAATTACATATTCCTCAGATTATTTGCAAGAAATCGAAAAAAATGACAACTAATACTATGGAATATGGATATCTTGTGGCCCTGTGGGACTCTTATGATGGAGTACTGTCCTATTCACATCTTGCTGGCGCATTTAAGAAATTTGTCCTAGGAGTCTCAAAACAGGTAATAAAACCAAAATTAGCTCAGCCATCATTTTTGGTCCCATTAATACCAACAAAACCAACTTGTTAAACTGAACCCGGGGGCGTGCGGTGTAGTGTGTGCTACGCAGTGTGCTGTGCAATCTTAACCGTTCAAAAGTGTTTTAGATGGTCCAGATGCAAATGAAACTTTTCCGGGGAAAAGTTAAACTCTTCCCCCCGGAAAAGTTAAACTCTTTCCCCCGGAAAAGTTTTATTTAAATCTGGATCATTGATTGTCGTCCATCAAAAGTGTTTTAGATGGTCCAGATGCAAATGAAACTTTTCCGGGGAAAAGTAAACTCTTCACCCCCGGAAAAGTTTTATTTAAATCTGGATCATTAATTGTCGAGATGGACGGTCCGGATGCTGCACAGCACACTGCGCAGCACACACAGCAAAGCACGTCCCCGGGTCCTGTTAAACTACGGAATAGTCGAACTATTTTGGACAATCTGGACTACTTAACTTCATTATTAATTGCACAATATATCAACCCTTCTAAGGAAATGTTTTCTATTAATACTAGACCCCGTTCAGTTACACGGAAAAGATGAGAAATAATGGGAAAATAAACTTTCCTGTAATTTCTTATGTGTTCAATTATTAGGAAAGTTGTAGGACCCACAGCTTCAACTTTTTCATTAAAAAACATTTTCTTGCAAAATATAGGTCTTGACAAAATGAAGAAATTTTAGTTTTTCCTCAAGATTTCTTTCAAGAGAACACATACATAAAAATTAATTTTGTTTTCCTTTAATTTACCTGACTTCACTTTTTTTGAGAATATATTTCTCACACAACGTTTTTCACAACTGAACGAAGCCTAGAGATAGACAAAAATTAAGTTATTCGATTTATTAGTTTCTGAAATAAACAACCCATATTGAATTTTTCTAAAACTTGTCAAACCAAACTTGAAAAAGTTACTACGTACTTAATTTGGTTGTTCAACTTATTATGTAATTAAAAAATTTAGGCTATCCGAGATCGGCTCTATTGAAGCTTGTTTGAGATTGCAGTGTGGCCCACAGCCGGCCAATGGGGAAAGATAAGCTCTTGGATAAAATGTCAATTGACAATTGGAATTTCTTACTGCACTTCACTGTCTCACAAGTCACAAGCAGTACAAGAATCCAGTAAGAAAGAAAAGGAAGTTTTTTTTGGGTAAATAAAAGAAAAGGAAGTTGTCTCTTTCCTTTTCGAGAGAGGGAACATATGCCAGGAACTGTATTTTTTAATTTTATCTTTATTCAAAAAAAAAAAATTACATTTGTTAATTTTGCATCAAATTTTTGTGATTTACTGATTCGTCTTAGCGAGAGGAATTGGAAAAGTAAAACATTTTGATCGAAATTCATAATTTTTTTCAGAAAGACAAGAATAAGTAAAAAAAGCTGACTTATTGACTTATTTTTGTCTTTATTCAAAAAATTATGAGTTTCGATCAAAATTTTTACTTTTCCGATTCCTCTCGTCGAGACGAATCAATAAGTCACAAAAGTTTGAAATAAAACAAACAAATGCAAAAAAAAATTTAATATGAACAAAAAAATAAGTCACTCAACTTTTTAATCCAAACCCACCTAACTGTCCAAACACTCCCATAAAACATACTCTATTTACCACACAAAATTCAAGTTGAAGCTCCAAAATCCCTCCCAGACACACACAATATGAAAGATAAGTGGCGCCACAAAAATGTTACTATGACCAAAGGTCGTTTGGATAAAATTATTCGGCATTATTGTCACTGCATTTTAGTTGTTTTTTTTTTTTTTTTTAAATTGTTAGATTCGCGTAGGAAAATTATATTTGTCACTCATTCGTATTGGCAAACGGAAGCTAAAAAGTAGGGTTACATAAAATTAAATGATCCAATGCCTCAAAAAGTTCATTGAAGACAAAAAAAAGGTCCAAACTTTTTTATCGTATAAATGGTCATTTTACTTGAAATGTTTTACCACTTCGGTTTGTATTTTTATACTTTTTCGATTTCTCATTGATATGAACGATTAATAACAAAATGTCTCACAAAGGACTAAAAAAATTAATTTTTTTTTCAAACACATGAAAATGTTTTGCACATCGCGAGTATCAGGGTTCGGTAAGTCACGCAACATCAGCTTGACATGCATAACAAGAGTGCAATAATTATTAAGTGGTCCTAAGGTACGTACCACCACGTATTTTCATAACGTCTGTCAATACCGCGTATTTTTTGAGATTCATATACTTAATTATGGAGTCGATGAAGATGTGAGTGACCAGGAAACAACCAATAATTTTGCTTATAAAAAAAACCCAATAATTTTCGCAAGGGTCAAGATGCTTTCCAGTTTTAAAGAGGGACGGACACTTGCAGTTTCTCAATTTTTTGGCACATTTTGGGATCAAATTGATGATCGGAGCCGTTCATTTTGTAGAGTTTGTTATATACTTTAACCACTCAAAAATTTATGTTGCTCGGAGAGCAACCAATATATGTTCGGACCACATTTATATAAAAAGAAATCCACCGTGCATGCAGGATAAAATTCATTTTTTCAAGCTACAAGTGATCCAAACGGTTATCTATCGGTATCCGACCAACATAATTTTTTGAACAATTGCAAAACTTAACTAGTTCTACAAAATGAACAGCTTCGATCATTCCTCATGACCGGGACGGGCCCAAAATCAGAGAAACCGAAGGCTCGAGTCCCTCCTAAAGACTGGAGAGGATCTGGACCCTTTACGCAAATTGTGGTTGGTCGTCTGGTCAGAGTATCGCCCACATGGAAGAACCAAATCTCTAGGTAAGTTAGATGGGGAAATTGCCATGAAGTTTCTCATTCCTTTCCATGCCATTTCCTCTCTCCTTTCCCTCTCTCCCTACTTCTTATCTACAAATAATTCTAGAGAGAGAGTAAGACCCGTTCCCGAAAGAAAAATAAGTATTTATTTTTAAAAAGACAATTTCAAGTTCAAAAATCATGTGATTACGCAAATAATTTTTCGATCAATATAGATTTTGTTTGATAGATTTCATTGAGATCTTTAATACGGTGTAAAAAAAGGTTGAAAATTTATTTTTCTTTCACATTATTTTTAAATTTGAAAATATAAAATAAGTACTTATATTTTAAAAAGGTATTCTGGAACGAGGCCTAAGATGCAGAGAGAAAAAAGGGAGGACAATGGAGAACAATGAGTCTATCCCCAATTACTATTAATGCCATGGTCCCTCTTTTGTCTGCCACCTCTCTCTCTCCTCTCCTCTCTCTCTCTCTCTCTCTCTCTCTCTCTCTCTCTCTCTCTCTCTCTCTCTCTCTCATTTCATTCACCATCATAACCTCAAACTTCCCCACTCAATTCAATGACTTCTCTCCTCCTTTTTTTCCCCCTGAATCTTTTCTACTAGGAACCCATATCTAGCAAGTAGTAGCTCTTTCTTTTTCTCCTTCCCCCAGGCAATTTTTCATAAAACAGATGAATTTCGCATAAACCAATAAATAGGGTTACATGTATAGAAAATATTTAGTTTTTTAGTTTTATTTATTTATTTATTTATTTCAAGGGGAGTTATACACACACACACACACATATCAATGGCTGGACAGCTCCCTGGAGTGGAATGTGCACGGCGGCGGCGGTTCCACCAGAGCGGAGTGGGGACGGAGTTGCCGAGCGCGGCGGCGCTCGGGATGACGAGGCGGTCGATTTTTTGTTTGTACACCACCAATTACCAGGATTCCCATCTCAGCTCAAGCTCTTCCTCTTCACTGGTAATTATAACAATCTTTTGTTCTTTGAAAATTAAGGATTCTTGTTTTTTTGATCGGGAAAATGATTCTTGTTGAAATAAATAAGTTGCACTTTTATTCTTTTGGCATAATTGAAGCTTTTAGAGAAGTTCGTTTCAAGGTTTCAAATACCCAACGGCCAAAAAGGCCAATTAGTTTGAGATTTTGGGCATTCGAGATATAGATATTTACTTATCGGCCGATAACTCATATCATCGGCCGACATATATGAACATAAAACAGGGGATCCTATAGTGCACGAGTGCACTACTCCTCTTTAGTTACCCCTGCACTATAGGGTCTCGGATTCTAACCGGAACTGCTATGAATGAAATAAGGGGATGGTTTAAATTTTGCAGTTAAAGAACAAAACTTATATATCACTAAGATTCAAATGTGAATGGCAAAAACAGCATAGGAACAACAACCATGCATATCAAGAGGAGAAGTTGGGAGGTGTGGCTGGTGAAGCTAAAGATAGGTTAGATGAGAGGCTGAGGGCACAATGGAAACCTGAAACCAAAAGGTAATAATTTTTTTTTTTTTGTTGTTGCTGTTTTTATGCTTCTCAAATTGCATTCTAGGAACACCATTATGATTTAAATTTATGTAGGAACAAAAATTTCATTGACCCATTTATTTGTTGTTTTGGTAGGTATAAGAAATGTTTTTGGGCAATGATTTTCACACTTCTCTTTTCATGGTCGCACTCTTTTTTGTTCTTTTGCATGCAAATTTTCATAAACACCCTTTCAATTGTAGACTGTTTTTTACATATAAAGAAGAAATATTGTATATTCAGTTGCAAGAGGATAGAAAATGCAGTGCAATCTCATTAAAAAAAGGAAAGATTGTGAAAATCAATTACCAATGTTTTTCCTTCCGCTCTTCGGTCCTTAATTTTAACCGGAGGAAACAGTCTAAATCTGGACTGTCCATTGGTACATTAATTAACTCTTGCTGAGCAGAGTCTCTTAGCAAATCTGATTCATTAATTGTTCCAATAGATAGTCCAGATTTGGATAGTTTCCTTCGATCCAAAACTTGGACCGGAAAGGATCTGATCCCTTTTCCGTCCTACCAAATTCAAGATCCAACATAGCACATTTAATTCATAAATTAAGTGTGTGACAAGTGCTTAATTTTGTAAAGCAAAATTGCCCCTATTCCTTATTTGGCACAACTGAACTCAGGAATACTAGAAGCCAACAGAGCATGAGGAGTACTATTGAAAGAAGAACAGTGGAATCCAGGGATCTGCAAATAGAGGTGTTTGGAGCAAAGAAAAGTACTGCTGGATCAAAGAGGTTCAACTGGGCAAAACTGGGGTGGAAAGCCACAGACCAAGTGGAGTGTGCCATCTGTTTGGAAACATTCAAGAACGGCGAGCCACTGGTTAACCTACCGTGTGCCCACAGGTTCCATTCCAGGTGCTTGGTTCCTTGGCTAGAGACCAATGCGCACTGCCCTTGTTGCAGAATGGCGATTTTGAATTAATTAAGTTACAAAGAGTCATTATGTAGTAATTCTGTGTTTATACATAACTCATAAGTATTGTGGTGTTGTTCCTTTTCTTTGATTTGTAAATTGAGCAATGTAACACCAATAAGATTTTCTTACAAATTGATGTTACAATTGAGGTTTTCTTTCCATTTGAGTCCAGTGGCCAGTTCAATTTGCAAAATTAACTAATTGCTCCTGGAGCAGAGTCACGTGATGCTCCACCACCCCTTGGCGTGGGCTCCACCACCAAGTATGTGGCTCTCTAAGGGATAGGTTAAGTTATGCGTGGGCTCCACCATTAGGAGAGTATAATACTCTTCGAAGCTCTCTTAATGCATTTGCTTTTCCTATTGTACTATTTTCATATTGGCATCTTTATGATTAATGAAAACTTTCTTTTGCCGTTCAAAAAAAAAAGTGTGTGGTTCTCATACCAATGTGTGGTGGAGAAGGCCCTAGAGCACCCTCTTCAGGAGCACCGAAGAATCACTCGTTTGATTTAGATAAATGAATCAAGTTACTACTCGGCTTGCACAAAGGTCGTTTCGTTTAATACGTATGTTACTTAAACAAATATAGCTTTAATAATTATTTTGGACGCGTTATGATTTTTTTAATCAACCTGGAAAAAGTTATTGTTTGGCTCGTTCACCTCAAGATATTTAAAAAATATAAACTATTAGAGATTGAGACACGATTAAATCTCTATTGCAGTTGACCCGATCAGAAAACAGTCTAAAATCTATTTCCATTGGATGGGAGAACCTATGGTACACAAAAAAATAATAATTTGATGACAGAAATTTTGATTACCAAAAAATTGCGTAACTATGACTTAAAAACTGCATAATAATATGAAAAAGCTTAACTAATTTATAAATTGCGTAGATATATTGAGGTGTAGCGTACACCCCATTCGTAATTTCCAAAAAAAAATATAATAATAATGTAACCAATACCATAAAGATGTATCACTAATGAGCTAAAAATTAGATAAACGATTCTCACATTATTTTTCTCTAAATTTGAACTTATGGTTTTTTTTTTTGAAATGATTCCATAATATTGTTCTTTAACTTGTTCACTTTCTCGCGTGTGGAAGGACAAATATCATCGCACATATGATACGGACAAGCAACATAGCTAGCCATTGAAATACGGAGTAGTAGGAAGCTAAATCAAGTAATTCGCGTACGATTATGAGCATAAGAGTAAAAACGTCTTTCAAACATAACTCAAATTGTGAAAATTTTCTAGTGTGAAAATTGAGCCTGGTAGCATAAAGCAACTCCAGTTGAAGTAGGGGTGTCAATAGGCCGGTCTAGCACATGAACGACAAGAGTACAACACGTTTATGAGCACGTTTAAGAGTGGCACGATCATAGCACAGCTCGACACGACACACAACATGGCACGATCCCTATGGCTATAAGTGGGCCAAGCTGGGCCGTGTTTTGGGGTGCATGGCATGGGCAAGAAACTAGCACGGAAAAGCACGGGCACGGGCACGACATTAGCACGGAAAAAGCACGGCATGGAGTGTGGCGAGCCCGACACGACTAATGAACGGGCCGTGCTAGCTAGGCACAACATGAAACACGTTTGGCACGGAACTAAACGGGCTGGGTTGGCAGTTGGCACGGCATGGCCCATTTGCAACTTATGAAACCAAGAGCGAAGGTTCCACCGGAAAATTATGTGACCAAGTTTTTTTTTTGTTTTTTTTATCGATAAATATAACACTTTATTTTACCTAGTTAAGAACTCAATTTCTTTCAGTTTCGATCCATTGATGAGGTTGTCGTTTTCAATCTACCTCGGAGGAATGGGTTTTTCATTTTCTTTGGCAAATACGAAATGGACAAAGCAAATATAGGGGCTATCACTATTATTTTAGAAAATGAGACCTGTGCTGAGGATATTATTTTAGGAAGTCACTTTCTTTCACTAGGGGCTATCACTAAACCTTTTTTTCCAAGCACAAATATTGATTAATCTGGAACTCAGAAGTATATAGGGTAACATAAAACCAAATTCATAGTATCTACAGAACGATCAATTTTTGGATGCCGAGCGGGTACCTACGTGGCAGTACCCGTCGGTGATCTAGGCCGTCGAAATGTGTTTTTGACTGCCCAAATTTATTCTCTCTCTCTCCGCCCTCACCAGCACTCTTTTTCCTCTTTCTCTCTCTCTAAAATCCGGACCGTCCAAAACACGTTTGGACGGCTGGAATTGCCGACGGAGTACCACGTGTGTGGTACCCACCCGGCACTTATAAAGAACTTATTATAATAGAACTTCAATCCAAAACGTGTGGAAAAAACACTTCATAACAGATTAGAATAGCAATATTTTCCGTTAACAAGTGCACTAAAATCTTTAGTCAACATGTTTAAACTTGTGGATATACTACAAGTTGTGATGTGCATTTATGATAGACTTTGTTAAGAGATATATCTAAGACAATCCATGGGTTTGGCGTGAGGTACGTAAAAGCTTGGAAGTTCGGTTTTGCTCCCTCCTAAGTTTTAATTTGAGACCTCATGTTTGCAGGCTCGGTTTTGAGATTTTCAAGATCCGAGACATGATTTAAAAATGAGGCCTCTCATATTGATGTATATCATTTAGTTGTTCGATATACGTAATTAAATAGTCTTGCGGCTGGTTTAGGTTGTGTGTTTGGGTCTTGGCGCCATGTTCCAAAGCATTGTTCAACACGAGATCGACTTCATGCCTATAAACACGCACATCTTGCCACTATACCACAAAATTCTATATGTGAGATACTTGACCTACATAATATTTATTATATTCTTGTATTTTGGAGCCTTATTATTTGATCAAAAATTGAAAGCCCTAGGCGCTCGTCTTGTGGGCTTATACCCAGGGCCACGTCTGTCTGTTTGTTATTACTTCTTGTGGGGTCAATATCCATTGCAGTCATTCTCTCGACATTAAATGAGCTCCATACTAGTGAACCATAAAATTGGTCCCCTAAGATTGTTCGGCACTCCAATTTACCAAAAAGGCAAAGAGAAAAAGCCCTGTTCTTCCTCTCGATTTTAAATGAGATCACGTGACCATATACGTCAAAAATTACGAAATGTCGTCATTAATAGGACTAGTTTGTTTTTCATGATAAGTGAAAAGAGAATAACATTCAAATGAAAACTGCATTCGGAGAATTACATTGATGGAGCACTTGGAAGAGTATCGAACAGTCGAATACTCATCTCGGCTCAAGCTACCATTACTGATAGTGATGGCACCTTATAATCTAGTAGGGCAGCCTGCCCTATCAGATTTTAGTTCGGCCAATCCAGTCGTCCGTTTCAACAATAGACAGTATGAATTTTAATTCGAGCAATGAACGGTTAAAATCAATAGAAATTCAGATTAAATTTGAGTCATCCGTGCCGAAATGGACGGCCAGATCGACCGCACTACGGGATACCTCAGTGTGGTCCGGATTGGATTAAATTTGGTCATGTATGCAACATCTCCTTCATGTCTAGGGGAAAAAATTGAGAACCAAAATAAAGGCTCCATGACTTCAGTGACCTCTCAATTTCAAGAACGACCAATGATTATTCTTGTCAATCGCGCGTGCTAATAATTTGATCGATTTTTAAGTTTAGTGATTTTAGTTGAACCAAAGATCACCATCCATTAGTTTTCTCTGGAGCCCACATCGAACCATGATTGAGTAGTGACTAATGATTTTCTCTCTCACAAAGTACAAGGACATCCAGTTCAAAAACAAAACTAAAACATCTAGCTGCACAAATTATCATAATATCACACACTCAGGAGTTGCCTCAGTGGTTCGGGCGGATATTCTGACTTTAAAAGTACTCTTCAAAGTCTGGAGTTGGCGTGAGGTACGTAAAAGCTTGGGAGTCTGGTTTTGCTCCCTCCTAAGTTTTAGTTTGAGACCTCATGTTTGCAGACCCGGCCCTAAGATTTTTAAGGTCCTAGGCGGGATTTAAAAATGAGACCTCTCATATTGATGTATATCATTTAGTTGTTCGATATATCACTACAAGAAATTCGGGATCTCCCAATGGTTTTTTTAGTAACGCTTTGAAAAACCGTCAGTATAGACGGTGTATAGTAACGGTTTGCAAAACGTTACCAGAAACAGGACTATAGCGACGGTTTTCATGCTACCGTTAGTAAATTACAAGACTATAGCGACGGTTTTTAATAACTGTTACTAAAAACTGGACTATAGCGACGCTTTCCATTAACCATTACTATAAACTGGATTATAGCGACGGTATTCATTAACCGATAGTAGGTTTTTACACTGCCAAATTCAATTTTCTTCCATGTTGATTAAATCATTCTCGTAAAAATTTAACTCAATCGGATTTAGAAAGCTTCTTTACCGAAACACAATTTCATTAACAAAATGAGTTTTTTTTATCCGATCAAGTGTGTAGTGATACCCGATTAACTTCATTTTTGGTATGAATAATGTACAAATGAAGTACTCGTTAATAGGTAAAAGATAGACGGTTTCGATCGGGGAAAAATGACTCAGGTGGGGGTCGGGTCTTACAATCTAATACTTTAATGTCTCGGGATGCATCCAATGTGTCCAATCAGGCGGTTGCCAATATCCGGCGATCTTTAATGTTGGTGACAGTGACGGAATTAGTGAGAGGTGAAATTCCAATGATTTAGATTGACGATTATAAAAATTGAGTTTGTAATTACATTTAAAATAAATACGTTCAATGTAATTCATAACAAATTACGTCTTCTGTTGTACTTGAACGTTCAGTAGCGACTCAACCACGACACAACCGTGATGATTGAGACCATTGATTTTGTTTTTCTTGTTGATTAAATTATTTTCGTAAAAATTGGCTTGATTGAGTTTAAAAAACTTCTTTATTAAGACAAAATTTCATTAATAAAATAAAATTTCCTGCCCGAATAAATGTGTAGTGATACCCTATTAATTTCATTCTTCGTACGAATAATGTACTCTTTACTATGTAAAAAATAGACGGTTCCAATCGAAAAAAAGAAGAAGATATTAATAGGTGTTTGTAATGTATAAACCGAATTTAAAAAATTGGCAGAGAGTTGTACCACATCTTAAGTTCCCTTAGGTTGTGTGTTTAAGTCTCGGCGCCATGTTTCAAAGCATTGTTCAACTTCTTGCCTATAAACACGCACATCTTGCCACTATACCGCAAAATTCTATATGGGAAATACATGACATACATAATATTTATTATATTCTTGTATTTCGGGGCATTATTATTTGATCAAAAACTGAAAGCCCTAGGCGCTCGTCTTGTGGGCCCATGCCCAGGGCCGGGTCTGCCTGTTTGTTTTTACTTCTTGTCGGGTCAATATCCATTGCAGTAATTGAGCTCCATACTAGTAAATTGTAAAATTGGTCCCCTAAAGATTAGTCAACACTCCGATTTATCAAAAAGGCAAAGAGAAAAAGGCCCGTTCTTTCTCTCGATTTTAAATGAGATCACATGACCGTTACGTCAAAAAACACAAATTGTCGTCATTAATTGGACTAGTTTGTTTTTCATGTCAAGTGATAAGAGAATCACATTCAAATGCACGGAGAATTACAATGATGGAACACATGAAATGAGTATCGAATAGTCTCATCTCGGCTCAGGCCCCCATAACTGATAGTGATGGCACCTTTTAATCTTGTAGGGCGGTCCGCCTTATAGGATTTTAGTGCGACCGATTCGGCTATCCATTTCAGTAACAGACAGTTCAAATTTTAATCTGAGCAATGGATGATTGTGATCAATAAAAGCTTAGATTAAATCTGAGCCGTCTGTGTCGAAATGGACGGCCGGATCAGCCGCAGGTCATGTATGCAACAATTGCCCTTGTCAAACTAGTCTACTTGTAAACCAACAAGGGTGAAATCTGCCATTTTCTCCCCCATGAAATTACATCTCCTTCATGTTTGGTGAAAAAATTGGGGGGCGACTATTCGTAGCCCCTTATTTTCTCCCATAACCCGTTAAAAATCTTCGAAAATTATATTTCGGTAACTACATGTCGAAAATATGTTCAACCTTCGGTAAACAACTGCCGAACATATATTTC
>JAOTQK010000001.1:3238585-3272584 GCA_025642025.1 Rhododendron ferrugineum
AATTAACTAATTACGCCATAAAATTAACTAAACCTAGACACTAGCGCACCCTTTATTACATTTCCGGGTGCTTATCAGTAGACACCCCAATCTGGGCTTCCAGATTAGTTTACTTACGGTTTTTGATTTCCCGATGATGAAACGGATCAAGAACACCCCGTGAATGATAGGATGTTTGAGTTTTGAATGTTTGCAAAATCATTGAACCTAATCTAGCCGAAACCACTTCAAAAAGCCAGAAACCCTACTAACACGCACTGATTGAGAACCAGCGCGCAGTTCAAAGTGCCAGGTGTTGGTCAATGGTCCTGATTAACTGTTGACCAGCGCGTGATCATTTAGACTTGCGTGCATGTGTCCGTGACCCGTGCGCGTTGGTTACAGTTGCGTCCGATCTTTAACTTTCCATTTCTGAAAGGTTTTCATTTCTGGAGGGTTTCTATAAGGTTTCCATTAATGGACGGTTTCTAGAATGTTTCCATTAATGGAATAGTTTATACTAATAGATTAATTTCCATTAATGGAGGGTTTCCATTAATGGAAGGGTCTTGCCCTATAAATACCCCTCCATATGCTTCTATTTAAAGGGTTCAAAAAATCCATACACCTTGGGTTGGAAAAAAAGGTTACAAAATTCTACAACCATTTTCACACTTTAAACAATCTCGATCTCAATTCAAAACTCAAACACCCATTCAAACTCAAAAACCAAAGGTATAACACATTTGTTCTGCTCTCTGTTCTGATCCCTGAGGGGGGCTGACAGGGCCAAGGCTGGTAATTAATACCAGTTCTGGCCCAAAATTCAGCAGGATACAAAAACCGTGCAACTAGCACACCTGCGCGCGACGGACCCGTATACGCGCGCGCTTGTCATGGGTTGCGCGCGATAGTCCTTGTGGGGATGGGGATGCTAGTCATTTTTTGTTTTTACCATGTTATTAATCACTGTGATGCATGATAAAAACTGATCTCCCGATTTGTATGTTGATATCTGTAGCATAGCTCAGCATGCTTTTCTGTTTACTTTGGAATGCCCCTGGGTTGCTTCTGAACATGTCTCAGAGCCCAGACATGCAAAGCAATTCCTGAAAGTCCAGTCATGACCACTGCGCGCGTATCTCACAGTGTCGCGCGATGGTCAGTCTATTTCCAGTGATTGCCCTTGCATGGGCAGCTTGGCCCTTGGCCTCTGTTTTAATACCTCCATTGTTTATGGGTTGTTCATCAATTTTATTCATTCTATTTGTAATATTTATTTACTTTCAATACATATTAATTGTTTAGTTTGCCCCCTGAGTGTGCACTAGTTCTTCCAGAGTCCAGAAGGGGATAAAATTCAACATTTGGTGAAAGGTCAACACACGCGCGTTGGTATGGCTCTGTCGCGCGCTGGTTAGCTTGTATGTACGTAGATCCATGCATGCAAGTTGGCTGCTGTGCATGCCAAAACCATACTAGGGCACTGTTTTGATGTCTGATCTCAGTGTTGGTTTTTATCCCATTTATTATTCAACATTCCATCCATCCATGTTATTTTCAATCACATCCTGCAAAGTTTTACAGTTTTAATCCCCGATTAACTGTTCCCCTGCCCTAATTGGCTAAAATCGATTAATAAAAGAAGAATCGCAATATTTTCAAAATGCCTAAGTAGAGACCGATCTCCGGATTGGGTGAGAGGGGTGCCATAAAACTCTTCTCCTTTCGTAACCTGGCTCCCGAACCCAGATATGGTTATGACGGACTGGTGCCTTCACTTTTTCAAATCAAACAGCGCGGTAGGTGCTTCAAAATACGGTTCTTTGGGTGTCGGACCTTCAAACCCGAGTGACGACTCTGTATTCCGAGTGCTTACTATCCGCGCTTGCGCTCCCTCGATCCTAGAGAAAGAAACGGAATCCTTTTTTCTCCAGGGCATACTGCCCACAATCGGATGAACATAATTTACAATAAGATTAAAGGTCTTCATGAGCTTTACAAAATAACGGGTTAGATTATAAAAACAAACCCGACACGAGACCACAAATGGACAAACTGCATGTTTTTTGTTTGGTTTTTTAGGTTACCGACAAACCAACTCCATTGGACTCCAAACCGATAAGTCCCCTTATATACGAAATGGGATTTTCCTTAAAAAAGAAGTAAAGAAATGGGTTTAGCCCCATTTTCACTAACAAAAAATACTACAAACTTAACGCATTTTACCATCTCGTTTCTTCTATAAAAAAAAAGTTTAGCATTTTACCATCTCGTTTCCATTAACAAAAAAGTTCTCAACAAAAAATTGTTTTTGCTACAGTAACTATACTCACAAACCTATCAACAACTAATTCACTACCGGAAACAATTTGACATTTTTCAACAACTTATTTATTACCGAAAACATCTAACAATTTTTCGACCACAAATAAAAATTTACAAAATTTTCACTACCAAAAACACCCCTTAAAGTCCCACTTACGATAAGTTTGAAAAAATCCATGAATTAAGAAACAACTAGACTAGCCCATTGAAAGTGATGCCCATTGCCCGTTGAAAGTGATGCCCATATCACTTTTTCGTATACACAAGTTTTCTAATACTTCTTGACATAACAAAGTTGGGATAAGAGTCAATAGTTGATTCGTAGTCTTGCAAAATTCCAAGACCTCAGCGGTAGTATACGGAAACATAGTAGTCCCTCTTCCGTCCTTATTTAATTGTTCACTACGGTTTTGCGTGTATTTTCAATGACTTATATCTCTCGACATCTATTGCGTTTTATATTTTTAAAATCATTGTCTTATAAAAAAATTGAGATCTACTGTATTAAATAAGATTCATATTGCATATTTTTAGCAATATACGTTGAGAGATATAATCCATTGAAAATATATGTAAAACCGTAGTGTACAATTAAATACGTAGAAACGGAGGGAGTACTAGTATTTTCTCCCCCTAAAAATACGCTCCTCCTTCTTTTTAAACCTTTCTGTGGCTATGCTGGCTGGGGTTACTTTAGGGGAGGCCCCCTCCCCGGTTTTTCCACTCCTCTCCTCTAGGTTTTTCTCGTCTCCTATAGGTGTAGTCCAAGAGTTGCTGAGCTCCGGCAATCAGGTCTCAGGGACCGGTTCGGTCTGTCTCCTTCTTGGCATCCCACATCTGGAAGATTGAGGCCGGTGATGAAGTAATAAAAGATGAGGTTGGGTTAGGGAAAGTTTTTCCTTTTCTAGCAGTTGTGGTCGACTTTCACCCGACTGGTTTTTCCAGTCCGAGGCCGTTGAATCTGAGCTATTGATTTTTCATTTCAGAGAATTTTCGGGATACCAAACGTTGCTCTATACGAAATGGGCTTTTCCTTTTAAAAAGAAGAAAAGAAACGGGTTTAATGTCCATGTACGAAAACTTTGTAAAAAATACAGTTCATGAATTGAAATATAGTAGTAGCTATGTCAAAGCTAGACATAAATTAAGAACCAACTAGACTAGCCCCATTGAAAGTGAAAGTGAAAGTGAAGCCCATATCACTTTTCCTTTTACACAATTTTCTAACACCGTTTACTTCTTGACATAACAATCGTAGTTTTGGGAATTTTCAAGAACTCAGAGTATCTCTAACACACCTCTATATCTCTATTTGAGAGTGTGGATACGACAAATTGAGATGAGATTTTATAATTTATCATTTCTTCATTCACTTTTTGTACTTTATGGGAGAAGATTAGATGGATCCACGGTCTTTTTTAGCGATTTGGATACCCAAAAATATTTTGGTCATATATATTTAGAGGATTAAAATATTTTTGGCCGACCAAATCTCTAAAAAAGACGATGAGCCCTCCGAAATTCTCCTATAAAGTACAAAACAGTCAATGAGAGGGAATAAATTCCAAAATTTTAGCAATGTATCATATCCACACTCTCAAATAAAGATATAAAGGTGGATTGGAAATGCTTTCAGTGGTAGTATACGGAGGCTATCAATCAATCAACACTATATATAAATATACCTAGATTCAAAAGTCTCTAAACCCCAATTTTAAATTCTTACAATTTTGATCTCATGTCTATTGCAATGTTTTTTTTTTGATAGTCAAGGGTGTTCAGACTAACTTACGGCGACCTCAACTAATCATTTACCTGGTCCGATCAAAGTCAGGTCATCCACGTCAGGACTAGGAGATTTACAAAAAATTACTTTTTTGGAGTTTGATCCCAAGAATTAAACCATGATCAATTGTGTAGGGAGCAAACCCACCAACCAACCGAACTAAATAACCATGAGGCCCGGCTTGGGTGGGCCTGGATTCTAGAATTTTGGCCCACGTGTATCGAGATGAAATAATTCACGAAAGTTGGCGTAAAATCAATAAACGGAAAAACAAATTTGAATTAAAATAAAAAGTAATAAAATTTTGGCCCACGTGTATCGAGATGAAATAATTCACGAAAGTTGGCGTAAAATCAATAAACGGAAAAACAAATTTGAATTAAAATAAAAAGTACTAAAAGTTAAGAGAAACGTGATTTAAATGTAATACAGACTTGTATATCCACCTACCAAACAAAAGTGTCGGTAAGAAACTATGGAATTGCAGTTGTAACGATAAGGTCAATAATGCTAGCTTTTGAGTTTCTGACATTTCCACCCACAAAAAATGCATTATATATGTTGTCGATATGTTGTCTTCCACCACCACTCCACACTAAAAAGCCAAGTAGTACTGAAAGAAGAAGATGCACAACCATCCACCATCAAATCCGCCGCACCACCACCAAGAAGGGCCGCAACACGGGCCGCCGCAGCCCGGGCCGCCCGGTGGGCCTCCCCACCATGAGCCACCTCCACACCAACCCGGGCCTCCTCACCATGGACCTCCGCCTCCTCAGCCGGGCCCCCAAGCACCTCCGCCCGGGCCTCATGAGCCTCACAAGCCAGGCCCGCCCGGCCCACCCCATCACGGCCACCACCACTGAGCCATAATCGTCGGTCCCGCTTTCACAGTTGATTCATGTTGCATATATTTGATGTGCTTCCATCTGTCTACTACTAGGGAGCCATAATCAAAACCAATAAAGTGAATGAACTGTGAAATGGGTGTATGAGGGGGATTCCATGGCCCTTGTAATTATGTGATGTTATAAATGGTTCTCTGGTAACCATGTAATGAAGCAGCACTATGTTTGATACTATTAGGAAAAACTATCTCGTGCTCTACTTATTTCTCGTAATTATGTGTAACTAACAACGCCGAAGTGAGGATCTTAGAAGCGCGATACGCACTGGTGTTCGAAACATCTAGCCAGAAAAGAGTAGACATTAATTCCATTCTTGACAAATTTTCTGGCATTAGCCTTTAGACGGACGAGAGTGATTTTTGGTGTTGCTTGTTTTTGAATTACCGTACACATGAAGCAAAGAATTACAGGTCGTTTGGATGGAGGGAGTTCGAGAGAGAAGAAAAGAAAATGAGGGAATAAGTATTCTCTTCTTGTTTGGATAGCCAAAAGGGTGAGAAATGGTGAGAGAAGGATGGGGAGGGTGAGATTCATGAACCCCTTAAGACCCCCATTCCGTTTCTCCCCATTCCGTTTCTCACCAAAGTTGGCGCGATTCCGTGAGAATGAAAACACGGGCTGCCATTCTGTGCAAAGTTTCCAATTTTATCCCTGCTATACACCGCTTCCCTCGTCGCCGCCACACTACCACTTTGTTTCCTCAACCCATCATAACCGCCGCAACCCACCCTTCTCAAAATCACGAGTACCAGATCGAGACAAACAGAGAGAGAAGGGAAGGTTGAGATTTTGAAGAATCGAGAGTACCAAATCGTCTTGCAAACCCAGATCGAGAGGTTGTTTGCAAACCCAGATTCTCTTGCAAACCCAGATTGAGAGGTTGGGGTTTTGAAAGCTATGTTTTTTTTTGTTTTTTTTTGAAAGCTGCGTTTGAATGACCAGAACTTGCTAACCCAGATGTCAGTCACGACCCAGTTGTGTTAGGGGTAAATTGGTAAAAATACAAATGGCACTCTCTTTTCTTTTCTCACATATATTTTGTCCATCCAAACGAGATGACGAGAAACTACCTCTTTCTTTTCTTTTCTCACCCAGGTTGCCAAAGGAGCTGTTAGTCTCGGAGTGGAGGCGCCTATGTAATTTGCCCATGGTGGCCAACTGGCCATGTTTGTTAGTTAAGGCAGCCTTGCGAATTGCTAAACCACCAAGAAGTTTTGTTTGGAAACATTCTCCCAATTAACCAAATGGAATTTCCAGGCCATCAGCTTCTTTGACCCCGGTTAGACAATCCGGTAAAAAACATCCATGCTTCTTACCATTTCTCTTTTTGAGTATCGGTAGGGACACATTCAAACTTGCGTCCACTCTTATTACATCACCTGTCACCAAGTGGTGGTGGGAGAGAATGTAAGAAAGGATGTAAACGTGCATGTACGTACGCCTAGCATTTTGGTTTCTATTTTTGTTTTGGGTAATTGTTCTTATTAAGCAAACCAAGTAGGAAGGACTATAGCTAAGGATGACATACGTACACTGATGGGAGTGCAAATAATGGCCCGATGCATGCGAGTTCAACACGGTAGATGTAGGGTCCACACATGTCAAACGGTTGGGGACATATTTGTGTTCGGATCCGTGCAAGTCTTTTGTGCGTGTCTATAGCATTTTCTTGGGACATATCCTTGGAATCCAATGTACTAAACAACCAGAAAAACTCAGAAACAATCTACTAAACAATCCAACTAAGACAGGATTGAGGAATAGCATTGCAATCAATTTGCTAAACAACCAAAAAAACTACTATCATACTCCGTGTTTTGTTTTAGGTAATGGAATCTTAATTAAGCAAATCAAGTAAGACAGGATTACGGAATATGTTTGCAAATCAATGTCCTAAACAATGAGAAAAACTATGAGCATCAATAAAGAAACAATCCAACCAAACCACCTAAAATAAAATTAACAAAAATAAAAGTTTGAAGCAAACGTTACGATCACCTCCAGTGTCTAAATCTCCTTCAGAATTTTAAAAACCAGATTTTAGTTCCAATCTGTAGTCACAGCTCATACTTCGCCTTGAGAGTATACAAGCAAAAGTCAAACCAAATACAAGAAATGCAACAGTTAGTGAAGAGATGTCTGAGGATCAACTTACGCACCAGTTAGAGTTGTGTATATCCAGAGGAAACATTATCTTCTTTTTGTAATGGTCAACGCGAGTAGTAGTAAATTTTCCCCGATAAGAACAGATGTTGAAATTACTGTCTTTCGGGGTCGGTCTCATGATACACTCGTTATCACAAATTACTATCTCTAGCAGTTGAAGATCTCGTTGCTTGTCTTTGTTACACTTTACAAGAAGTGTTGCGCCCCACCCGTTTGCAATTGCAGTTTTTATGTTGTGTATTCCTTGCTGCCCGCTATGTTGACCATAATTTTCGCACTCAAACTGTTTGACGAAAGGTTCCTTTGGCTTATGGTTTGGTGAGGACCATTTGAAAATGTAGTACATATTAAAGCAATGTGAGGATCACTTTTCTTCCTATAATATCCTCATCGATCATCACCCTATCCCTAAACCTAATTTTTGATTTACTGATCTACCTGACCATCAACCGCTACTCTCTAATATGTCCAATCCATTTTATTGCTTGTTTTCTTTAGCGGCCTTTCTTTATCACAAAACTCGTAAAAGTAGTCCCCAAAATTCATAAAAGTGAATCATAAAAATTTGTAAAAAATGAGCACCAAAAATTCATGTATAAACAATTACAAAATTTCATATATTTGGCCACAAAAATTCATAAAGTAAACTAGAAAAATTCATAAAAATGAGCCACAAAGATTTTCCCCTATCCAAATAGGAAAAAAAATATTGACGATATAAATTTATACAAAACCTAATCTTCGTAGAACTGTGAGTAGGGGATTCGCTTGTTCTTCTTAGACGAATTGTTGCGTCAAAGTAAATCTTTGGTTGCTTGCCAGAGCACGTTCCATGTTTTACCCACTGTTCTTCCCAAAACTCGAAATGCGAATCAATTTTTTATCTTTAATTTGGATTTCAAAAGACTCGGCCAGTAGAGTAGCCGTCAAGATCTCTCCTCAAAGAAGCAACCTAATTTAGATAAATACAAACATCAATCCATATATATATATATATATATATTCAGAAAAAAAGAACTTAGGAAAATGTAAGAATTCATGTAGATATGTATAATACCTGTTTCTTTGTCAAATATTATAGGTGAATTGACAGTTCTCATGGGTTTTGCCATTCAAAAATCCAGGCCAAGGGCCAAGGATCCGACGTTCACAACTTCGGATCCTCACGTTGCAATACGAATTGGGCCAAGTCAAAGAAAGGAAGTACAAATCAAAGAACTTCCCAAATGTTGGTAGACAGAAAAGTACAACAATGAATGCAAAAGTGCCCGGAAAACCCAGTTTCTCAAGTATATTGTTTCTCCCCATTTTTCAAGAAACAGAGAGGAGACAGAGCCGGGCAAAACCCACAAACAATCCCAAAAATGTTTGAAACCCACAATCAAATTATTATGTTGTGTACTCCTTGCCGCCTACAAGTCGACCATAATTTTCGCACTAAAATTGTTTGACGAAAGGTTCCTTTGAGTTCTTTAGGCTTATAGATAGTTTGGTGAGGACCATTTGAAAATGTAGTACATATTAAAGCCCCAAACCTGAAATCAATTGGTGAAATCTATACTTCATAATAAAAGAGACTGATGTTTGCCGACTTTCCCCAAACTACCCTTCCTACTTGTTCTCCCCAAAAACCAACGCACATATTCCCTCCCCATTCTCCCAAACAACACACCCCATTACCAACGGCTCCCCCAACTAGTGTCCCCTTAGGACCAAAAAGAGGGAAGTTGCTTTATTTGCACAGCTATAAGTTGTTTTTAATTTTTTCAAAGATTATGGCATCAAACCACACCCTTATGTGCTCTAATGAGCCATTAGTTCTATTTATAGCCATCCACCTCCTCGATGAATGTCAAGGATCATCTTCATCCATGGCTCACATTCTCCTTCTATAATCCTCCTATAAGAAAATCTCTCTTTTTCATGCTTCCATTGTGTGCTAGCTAGAACCCTCCACACAATGTTCTGGGATATATATTTCAAACTCTCTAGCTCGCTAATCTCAAAGATTCCTCTATCTCCTTAGTTCTCGAACCGTTCCGAATATTCTAGCTAGAACTTTCTCCACCATTCTAGGCATTGAAAATATTATCTAATCTTTTAGAAAGTTCTCCGTTAATGTCGAACATGAGTCTCAAACCTTTCCGAACTTTTGTAGGATTCGCTAGTCTATTCGAAAAATTCGAGATCTATAGAGAGTCACGTGTTTACTTTCAACAAAAGTTAGGGTTCAGTTTTTGGCCATAATCTCAAAAATATCATCCTTAATCCTAGTCGGGGGCAAGCCACATCAATTCCATTGCGTGTTGGGCAAACTATGGTGTTAACCGGAAAAATTCAAAAGATAATACATTAAAATTGATGAAATTAAGTAGTTTATTAAAGAGGGGAATAAACAGATTTTTTTGAAATCTTTTTTTTTTGTTTTCAAATTATTGCATAGTTTTTAAATAAATTTTTTGATTTCTTTCAAATTGACAAATCGTTATTTTGATTAGTAAATAAAAATACTCAATTACAACGAAATAAATCAACTCGAAAATAGAGATGGAACAAGGTACCGAACGCCGAGAATTCATGGATCCAGGTAGGAGAGAAAATTGGAGGAAAGATCCTCATTAGGATAAATTATTCGATGTCAGGTGGCATTGCTGCCACACGGTTTAGTTCAAAACTAAAGTTGTGGTGTTCTGCCAAGACAAGTGTGCAAGCCTTACTCCCACGTGTACTGACTAATCTAAGGTGTTCTTAATTTGAACACTCGAAGTAGCCAATCGATTTGGATCGAACTGTCCTATTTGGTTTGGTTTTCACGGTTCAATTGTCAGATTATAGTTCTAAAAAAAGAAAAACAGATAGTTTTGGGTCAATTATTGATTCTCAACTTTAAAATCATAGTTAGAACCGAACTGAATCGTTTAGCATCAATACACACGTAGTCAAATGTAATTACGTATTTTCATTTGGTAAGTTAATTTTTTTTAGGGGATAACGTATTAATATTTTTGTTATCTACAAGGACAATTGAACAAGTTTGTACTGTGTACACATCTCCGGTCCCTTTTTCGGGTGGTGTTGGTGCATACATCTTTAACGAAAAAAATTATTTTGATATCAATATTTTTTTTGAAAAAAGTTTTAGAATATACTAATTGGGTAGAATCGGAACCTACCTAAAATCGCCCGATATAGTTGTTTGATATTGGTTAGGCTCGACATAAATACTAAATCATATTTCAATTCTCAATTTTCAAGAACCGTTTGGAACGATATGGTTCTTGAACTTGTAGAGAACCGCACCAATTCTGACCGTGCGGGACGAAGAATATCTCTCCCTGATTCCCGAGTCCTGACCTTGATTCGGTCCATTGATGTGGCAGTCTGGTTTGAAGCTTTTGTTACCAAGTCAAGTCCATTTTTGTGTTTTCCTTAACTTACACGAAAATTTACAGACCAAAATTGGAGTAACAAACTAACAATGTTGTCCTAATCAAAATCTGAAAGATCAAAACCCGACGGCTCCCATCTCCCCTGGACCTTCTTCCTCTGTAGCTCACCAGTTACACAAAACAATTTGGATTCAATGCTTTCCAAGAAAGCAATTGGATCCAATTACAGCCGAGTAACGGATGCCAAAACCATAACCCTAGCTCCACCAACCCCACCGCAACCACCACCGCTACCAGTGCCGCAACCACCACCAGGCCTCGCTTTCTTCCCATCCCTCAAACCCCCAAACAAAACCCTGTCTTTCCACCAAATCTCCGTCCTCCTCCTCACCTTCGCCGCCTACGCCGCCTTTCACGCCTCCCGTAAGCCCCCCAGCATCGTCAAGAGCGTCCTCGGCCCACAGCCCCAAACCCAAAACGCCACCGCCGACGCAGGGTGGCCCCCGTTCGACGGGTCACGCGGGCCCCACCGCCTCGGCGAGCTCGATGTCGCCTTCCTCTTGGCCTACGCGGTCGGTATGTACCTCTCCGGCCACATCGGTGACCGGATCGATTTACGGGTGTTCTTGACAATTGGGATGATGGGTAGTGGTTTTTTCACTGTAGTTTTCGGATTAGGTTACTTTTTTAGTGTACATGTATTGGGTTTCTATATAATTGTTCAGATTGTTTGTGGGTTGTTTCAGTCAATTGGGTGGCCTTGTGTTGTTTCAGTTGTAGGGAACTGGTTTGGGAAGTCCAAGAGAGGGTTGATAATGGGGGTATGGAATTCACAGACCTCAGTTGGAAATATTATCGGGTCTGTGGTGGCGTCGTCGGTTTTGGGTTTTGGGTGGGGTTGGTCCTTCGTGTTGCCTGGGGTTTTCATAGTGGCGGTTGGAGTTGTGGTTTACTTGTTTCTTGCTGTGAGTCCTGAAAATGTGGGATTGGAGTTGGAGGGGAAAGAGGTTGAGGTGAATGTGGAGGGACTGCCTTTGGTAGTTTCCGAGAAAGTTGAAACTGGAGAAGTAGGGTTGGTTCAATCCGAGAATGCGGATTCGTTGGGTGCAATTGGGTTTTTGGAGGCTTGGAGATTGCCGAATGTGGCACCATTTGCGTTCTGCCTCTTCTTCTCTAAGCTTGTGGCTTACACTTTCTTATATTGGTTGCCCTTCTACATCAGGCACACAGGTAACCATTTCTACTGACTTTAGATTGTGACATTTGAACTAATTGTGCATCTGACTCTGCATTAGTTACAATTTCGTTCTTCACCTAGTGTGAGTATCCTGTCAAGTTGTGTTGCAAGTACAAATATTTTAAACTAGGAGAGTTTTTGTAGTTCTTATGGATGATCAAATGGCGCCAATTGTAGTTTGCAAGGTGCTTGGAGGTATTGAGAATAATCATGTCAGATAACTTCAGAACATTAGGCAAAAGCTGCTGGCGAGGAAAAACTTTTAGACTACGTTTGGATTGACGTTGAATTCAAACAAAGGGATGCAACATTAGGTTTCAAAGGAGAATAACTGAAATATAGATTTGAAGTTTGCTTATGGCTTTTGACATTGAGTTTGAAAGCTTTATCTTGATGGGCTTGAAATTACTAATAGCGGAGTGATTTGTAACCGTCCATAGACATATCTCTTCTACTTGTAATCCATCTTCAACTCCCATTTAACAAATCACATAAAGCTAATCCTCTTATGTTTTTATACATATTGAACCTGAATTTTCTTAATATGAAATCGACACTAGTCAAATGGCTCCCTAGGTCCCATGTATATTCCTCAATTGAGCTTGTTTAGTGTAGTCTCTACTGATGGCTTTGATCAATGCACCGCATCCATCTGTCACTACGGATAATGGATTTCTAAATAGAAGCATGAAACACAATGAACTTATTCTTTTTCCATGGGCCATCCAAATGCTTCGTTTTGTTTTGTTTGAGCGTGCTTTGTTGAAGGATTTATAGAATAAAGGAAAATGTAAAGGACTAGGATAAAAATAAATAAATAGTGAAATGTAGAGTCAATTTGTTTCTTTCGTTTCTTTCCCTGTCATTTTCCTGTCCCATGACATATACCTTCAGAAATCCGCAATTCAATAAACTGCCCAAGAGTTCAAGTTCTTAAATGCGACTTTGTCGATTGCTAAATTTCCACTCTACATTCTTGTTGTTTCGTGATTGCAGCCGTTGCAGGTGTGCACTTATCACACAAGACTTCTGGGATCCTTTCCACCGTATTTGATATTGGAGGAGTTATTGGTGGTATTCTAGCAGGGTTCATTTCGGATGCAATTGAAGCTCGTGCCGTTACTTCACTCATATTCTTGTTACTTTCTATTCCTTCCCTTATCTCCTACCGCATTTTCGGAAGCATATCTATGATTAGCAATGTTACCCTGATGTTTCTTTCTGGGTTACTAGTAAATGGACCATATTCACTTATTACAACTGCAGTTGCAGCTGATCTTGGTACACAAAGCTTGATTAAGGGGAACTCACGTGCGTTAGCTACTGTGACTGCAATTATAGATGGTACGGGTTCTGTTGGGGCAGCTCTGGGTCCACTTTTGGCAGGTTATATTTCAACCAGAGGATGGAACAGTGTGTTTTCAATGCTTACCGTTTCTATTTCTATCGCGGCTATGCTCTTGATTCATGTAGTCAAAGCTGAGATTAAAGAGAAGATGAATGAAGGAAAATGGCTTCGGTGGAGCGTAGTCGCGCAGTAAGGAAAAGCTTTATGATGATACACCTGTTATTGCAGAATGCCATTAGTCGATACTGTATTTCTAAGCCATGATAATGGATGGGTGACGGTATATAGTATACACGGATTCAAAAAGTTGGCGCATTGATCATTTATTTGATTTTTGTATTTTATAGTAGACCCAGGTTAGGCGTAAGAAGTTTCTTAGTCTGTCATACATGTATATATTCGTATCCTTTTTGGAAGTCGACTTTCACACACTGTACTATGATTAAGGCTTTTGTCAATCCACGACTTGTGGGTTTTTTGTATCACTTTCTTCATACGAGAATGAAACTTCGATTTAGGTCCGAGTGAAATTGTTCCATCAACTGTTGTGTGTATTGTTCTATTCCTCCTGGTTCCTTTATGGTTATCTGAGTTGCTGCTCTTTTATGTTTCTGCTTTCGAATATGAGGCTTGTATTTACTCTGTGAAGAGAAGTTAATGATAGAAACTTGTGGTTTTTAATGCATATTGCTGGTTTAGAAATTCTTATTCGGCATTAGATGAACAAAATCCAATTTTTGAAGCTTACTGATTTTCATTTTCTAGCGATGATATCGTATAATTGTTGATACGCAGAGACCGTGACATAAATGTTAAGAGCCGTCCGAAGAAAATAGCCGTAACCAAAAAATGCATCCTACATGTTCATCGAACAATTTTAAACACATTTGTGTCTGATGTGCACACAGTTTCATTATTGGGTTTTCCGATCTCAAATCATTGAATCTTCGGCCACTTTATTTGGAATGGAAATCGCGAGGATGTGTTTGGATAGACAATTTTTTGATACATTTATGTGAAAACCATGAAGAATGAAGTGAAATAGCTAAATGCAATTCTTTCATTCGTTTTCAAACAACTCTCTCCACAACTATGATCCAAACAAAGCCTGTTCATTTTCAAATAACTCTCTCCACAACTCTATGATCCAAACAAAGCCTAATAGCATATTCGCATACCAGCACACAACTATTGAACAGCAAGGTAATATGAAAAAGATCAGTGTAAGATCGGTGTACTCTGCTCATTAACCATGTAAGTTAACAAGGACCATACAAGAAGTCAAGAATCGCAAAATTTGTATGCAAGTTACAGTCTACTGCCAAAGATATACAACACTTATTTCCGATCCAACAATTTCTGGATTCTCCATTATGCTGGCACCCCAATTGGACACTAACAATACAAGAAAGTTCTCCCCACTAAATGTATCTGTATACAACAATTATCCGAAAAATAGCCAATTATCGCCATCATCGTCATCACTGGCTGTGTATTATTATTGACTCCTCTGCCATCTTGACTAATATAACCTCTTACCCTTCTAGCAGGAACTTAATATTTTGAAGCCCTTGCGCAGAAATACTCCGTTTGACTCTCGGTCTCTGCACCACCATGGGAGGCGGTGGCTCTGAATGGAAACAAACCATCACAACCGTCAAATTATCTATAGCTCCTCTCTTTATCGCCTCCTCCACTATCTCCTTGCAACACTTCTTGACATCATTGTGTTCTTGCAGTTTCCTCCTAGCAAAATCCACAGCATTTTGGCTTCTGAACACGTCCCACATCCCATCGCTCCCAATAATCAAAAATTCATCTTCTTTTGTTAGTGTAAGTAACTTCAATTCTGGTTCAGCACTCAAGGGTCCACCCATTCCAGTGGTGGTTTCCTTTAATCCGTTCATGTGCCAATCTCCTAGGGCCCGCGTTACGCCCAGTTGACCATTCAAGTATCCATCGTCGATAAATCCTCCCAATGACTCAATCCTCATCCTTTCATTATCGCAGCATGGCTTGTGATCTTTTGACATTTCTATGGCCATTCCGCGTTGAGATAGTACTGCTCGGCAATCACCGGCATTCGCTACAAGTAAAGATCTGAGAAAAGTGACCATAATTAAGCTAATGCATGCACAAAACATACAACGCTTCTTAAAAGAAAAAGCCTATGCAGGCATCCCTAGAGTTCAACAGTCCCAAATCCCAATTTCAACTTTTGAATGTGCAGTAAAATGTACAAATTCATCTTCTTTAGGCACCCATCTAAATCATACAATCCTTGAAATTTAAAAGCAGATGATAAGCAAACAACATACATTGAACTTTGGGAAGCATTAGAAAGACAAGGAAACCCCAAATTCAAATGCCAATATATTTATTTGCAAGCTCCTGGTTTAAAATTTGCTCATAGCAGTAACTATTTAGGTGTACATGTCTTTTTTGTGTGTTCTTTACTTTCTATTATTCTGTAAAAAGGCAAGTTTTGCATTTCTTGTTTTGGGTGGTAAAGAATGCAGCCGGAATGGTTTCTTGCGTATGAGCAGAGATTTACTTGTTTTGGGGTAAAATTATTCTTCTCTCAAAAAAGTAAAATAGCTCACTAAGTTTTGTGTCTGTTCTCACTTCTTCTAGCTGTGAAGTTGTGAACTATTTAACTCATCCGTCATTCTATGTGATCGTAAACCGAAAGCTAACACCCTCATCTACTCTTTGCACTCGATATACATCATCCCAATGGCATATCAATTTTACACTGTGTTTGGAAAATGTGGACAGGAAGAGCAAGGAAGAGAAAATACAGGAGAGGAAGTAGCAGAATTATTAGAAGGAAAAAGTTGAGAAGAGGGATCAAGTAAAAGAGAAGGGAAAATTTTCCTTTCCTCCACCCAAACAAGGAATCAAAGAAACAGGACTAATTTTGTTAAAATTTCCTCTTCCTTTCCTTTTCTTTCTATTTTCTCTTCAATGTAGTAGCCTGAACCAGGCCAAGGACTATTTTCTAAGGGGGCTATTCACTGTTCACAGCACTCCAACCCTAATCACATAATCCTTCAAAATGGCCTTCGCTCCCGCTCTAAATCATCGCTCTGCGTTCTCAATCCTCTCACTGATGAATTTTAGTTGTTTGGGAGGTTTTTAAAAGAAGCTTTCACGCTTGCACTCCTGCACCCGCACCTCTCCGCACATTATGTGACTTAAACTCGAACCACCCCCATGTCTTAAAATCCTACATTCCGGCCCAGTATTTGGCACCAGAAGCTCACTTTAATAAGCCCCAAAGGTAAGGTGAGTATAATGCTGAATTCAACAAGATCCTACATTGTAAGTTGTAACTCTGCTTTGCTTATTTCCTTTTTCAGGAAGGAACCACAAACAAATGGGCAACCAACGGTGAATAACTGCTTACCTCCCAAATATCATTGCAGTGAGAGCAGTTGTGCCAGAAGACAGGGCAGACTCAAGAGAGCATGACTTTGCAAAGGCAGCATCTGTTTCCATAAATGACCTTGTGACCACTTTCTCAAGTTCTAAAGGGAAATCAGCATCCTCAACAATGACCCTTGGTAAGTGGTCGCGGACAAAATTTGCTGCACCCTTTCCCCCGTGTCCATCAAACACCTATCATTTTAACCAGTTGTCGTTTTCAGATGTCACAAACCGAAAAACATTTCTGAAATTTGATGTGCAATATTGCTTTTCCATATTCTGCTCCTGAACATCATCATTCATCAGCTACATTATTCTTTTTATCCCACACGTGACATCTACTTGCATTAAAACATTTGAGAGCTCTACATTTGAAATCAGTAATTATCCTGCTGTTCCGAGTTAATCAATTAACTGAATTAGGACAAGAACTAATTATCTCGCAGACTGCCACAGCAGACAAACAATGGACAACCAAAGTAGGTTAGAGAACTTACACCATAGAAGGAGATAACTTCCTCACCAAGTACATTGTAACCGAAGTTCTTTGCTAGGTCGGTAATGCATATGTGAGTATCCTCCATATTAGAGCGACAACCAATATCAGACCACTCTCCAGACCTAAGGGCTGGGATGAAGTGATTAAATGGATTGTATCTTCTGTTTGAAACTGACGCATCCTCACTAATGCTTTCCAGCTAGGAAATTTCAGAAAACAAAAGAGAAAGGTTAATTTGGAAAGTAGGATTACAATTTACAAGAGAAAACGAAAAGAATATCTAACAGGAGAAAAATCTTTTTGATTTTATTATCCTGATCAATGATAATGAGAGATGGATATTGTCTTTCCTCAGAGCAATGAAGAATTTCAAAACGAACAAAAAAAAGAAGAACAAGATTATAAGCATGAGGCAAGGCAAGAAATTCATATATGACAGAAACTATTGGAAAAAATGCCCACCTGATAGAAGATTTCACAAACCACATGAATTATAGAAGTTAGGTAAAGAGCCAGACAAAAAGATGAGTGCCAACTTTGACATATCTACGAACACTTTAGTTATCTTTGGATCATGGATTCGTGAAGGCATGTATGATGAGAATGGAAACTAATACGGAAACCATAAAAACAATTAGTTGCTTATTCTTTCTTTCCCTTAGTGACTCCCTCTACAAATCAAAATTCCAACACAGCCTTACGGTGAATCTTGCAACTAGATCCTGGGGCGAATCTTTCTCCTGGAGCCTGAAGTCAGGAATAGGATGTATGGCACATTGTAATGTCCACACAAAAGGATTAACCAACTCCTTAAGAGGATAAGCCAAAAAAAATTCAGTACCTGTGTTTTACCGTAGCACACACTATAAAATAGGTTTATATAGCAATCTAGCAGAATCGAGACATCATTCTAACTCAAGGAATCCGATTAATATAAGGTTTCCTCCAATGTAACTCATAAAGGCTCAAACAAGTTCCTCAATTAACTCACAAACAGGAAGCTTAAAATCTAAGGGATACATAAATACTGGCAACTGGCAGTTAAATTATTGGAGTGAGTACCAAAGAAGTAGTATAGAAATCAAAAACTTATGACAAAAGTGGTTCTGAAAGAGAAGGAAATCGCAAGTACTCAGATACTCATACAAACAAAATTAGACATATGGCCCTTGGATATAAATTCCAATTCAAGCAAGGCACAGATACACATTTATGAGATAAAAGTACTTCATGTGTCATCTACATGAGTAAAGTAAAATTTAGAGCCAGAATAACTTAGATAGTACTCAAAGTAAAACCATCCATACCCAACTCAATTTCAATTCGTGAAATAAAAAATTTATGACCTAATACAGTACATCTACATGAATTAACACCAATCAGAGAGAGAGGGAGAGAGAGAGGGAGTCCTAAAACTAAAAGCACAGTAATCAATAAAAACAGCCCTTTGGATAGAGGGACTTGATGGGAAAAGAGAAAAAGATTAGAGTTTCTTGCCAAATTACCCATTTGGATTACTGTCCCTTTTGGATGGTAAGAAAGGACGAGATAAGAATGGGTAAGAGCCAATAATTTTTTTTTATTTTTGTACTTTTCTACTCACCAAAATACTCGATCCAAATGAGTGATTTGGCTAAATACCAAAACCCTTTTTCTTTTCTTTTTTTCCTTATGAAATCCCTCCATCCAAAGAGGCTCTAAGTAATTTGGCGAGAAAAAAAAAAGGGTACAAAAAATTATATTTTTTGATTGGCTCCTTCCCCTTACTCACCAAATCTCACCCTTTTCTCACAATCCAAAGGGCTCTCAACTCTCCAGTGAAAACCAACACAGACCCAACTCAATTACAACTAGTCAGATGACAAATGGATCCTTGAGCATACAAATTAGGTACAAAAAACTAAGTTATGACCTAAACCACACCAAACCCAGATGAATTAACCCCCTACAAACCCAAGTGGGCGGTGGAATTGGGTTCCAAATTAGTCGAGCTGCACTAATTTGAGCTGCACGTAAGCTGGCTCGGACGCCTGAGTAACAAAAAAAATTAACAGCCAACAAAAGACAGGTATCTGAAGCCTCCTAAAATTTACAGCACCAATTATCAATCAGAGCTTAATCACAGACATGAGAAGATATCACAAAAAGGGATACAGATCAAAGAATTCAAACACATACAGGAAAAGAAGAATTCCCCAAATCGCAGGAACAGTCTTTCTGATCCTCCATGCCCTCAGTTGCTTGTTCTGAGTCTTGAACACACATTTTGGGTGGTCTTAATTTCAGTCTGCAAGCAAATTGGAAAGTCTTTTTTTTTTTAGAGATAGAATATGAACAAAAATGGGTATTTGGAGAGAAGATTCGTTGGAATATCTTGGAGTCTTTTGGTAAATGAGTAGATTTTAGTTTCTCTACTCTGTGGAGGGGCTCTGTTTTATGGTAGATGGATGGGAAGTGTCTGTTTAGAGAGAGAGGAGCAGCCGTTAAGTTCCAGAGTTTTCTGTGAAAGCGTGAGATGTGGGGACGGCGGAGGTGTTGGCGTCTGATGATGTGATAGAGTGATGGTTTTTTTTTTTCCTTTTTCTTAAGGCGAAAATGTCGGTTATGCGGCTGCAAACATCTTCTTCTTTTTCATCATGAGTATCTTAAATTGACCAACTCCTACGTCTATTTTTTGGAAAGTGATTTTGCTACGTTTATTTTTTTTTAACGATACTTTTTTGTGTCTCTGTTGGGTAACGGAGATAGAGAAAAAAGAAAAGCGCCGTTAGAGAAAAGAAGAGTGTCAGAATCACGTCTCTTATTTTATGCTCGATTAAAAAAAAGAGAGTAGTGATTTGCCCATTTATCTGTTATTTATATTTTTGTTCTTATAGGTATGAATTGTTACCCTTTCGCGTGTTTTACACATAAAAAGGCAATATAGTAAAAAAGGAGGGATGATAGTAAAAAGAATAGTACTAAAATTAATTCCGGTAAAAAAATATTTATTTTTGTGTTTATTTCATTATCAGGGAGAGAGTTAAAAAATTGCACTCATCTAGTTAAGTTGTCAATCTAAGTTTAGTTTTATAACAAAAGGGTCCATACGACTTTCTATCTTTTTCGCAAGAGAAAAAAAGTAAAGTGTCTTTTTTATAAATTTATGAAAAATGAGTAGTTTTTTTTTACTTTAAAAATTTTTGTGCGACGGTGAGATTGATCTCGATCTCAGATTAGTTATCTTTGAATCCTGAGTTATAAAAATAGTGATTTTTTTTTATTTCATTTGTTACCAATATTTAAGGGGAAAAAACTTGTTCTTGAATTGAATATTTTCTAGTTTATAACCAGATTAACTCTATATTAGTAAACAAAAAAGTAGTTTTCAGATCTAAATTCTATACGGACGACTCCAATATCTTATTTTCACACTTTGCATAGTTTTAATGGAGTCAAATGAAAAGTTTCTTCCAATTTTTTTTTTTTTGAAGAGATTCTTCGAAATTAATTTACGAATACAGTAGGGGTCAAGTTTCACCTCAAATCGGTCATTGAACCAAAATATCTCCGCAGTGTATTTACAAAATCACGCACATACATTTTATTAAAACAAATGTGATTCATTTACTAGATTACCAATATCCGATCGATGTGATTTTGGACGGGTTGTTCGACGCGTTGAACATTCCGCGTCCATCCTTTCTCTAAATTTTGTTGAGGGTCGCGACAAAATGTGATATTGCGTCAATACAGTCGGATTATTTTTAATGTAAGCTAATCAAATAATGCAACGCTCTACGATAATAATATTTTAATCTTATTTTTTTTCCTAACTATAATACTTTATGAATTTGCAAAAGTCGAGTGAAGTTTCTGTTGCTTGAAAAAAATTCCTTTTTGACTTCCAACCATAGTTAATTGGACTAAATATTGTTTAAAAACTCTTTAAGATTTAATTATAGGTACTAATTAATTAGTCTATGCACCCATTAAATTTGAGGACATCACATGTAGATTTTCTTTTATAACTTAGATGTTTTCGCCAACTTACGCACATCTTGACTAATTTTGGGAGCCCAATTAATCTCATTGCCCACCAGTGGGGGGATCTTGTAGTGCGGCTGATCCGACAGTTCATCTTGATATGAAGGGCTCGGATTTAATCTAAACTCCTACAAATCCGAGCCGTCCATTGTTCGAATGAAAATATGAGCCGTCCATCGGCCACACTACACGTGTAGTGCGGGGGTGCACTACAGCACCCTGAGTCCCCAACGGGGAGCCTAATTATGCTGGAGCAAAACTCCGTATGGATTGGTCCCAGAGGAGTTGATAACATTATAAAGTTTTGACGTGAGACCTTAATCAGGGGAAAACAAACTCTTAAGTCTCAGGCATTTTCCACCGACTACCAGGTCAACCCGTTTCGATTAACATGTAGAATTTTGCGTTACTCGTGGATTAAAGAAACTCTAGGGACTAGGGATATAGAGAGTAGAAAAAGCTGGATTCCCTTTGCATGCTATGTGGGTGAGAAAATTGTCTTTGTGCTTTTCCCAACTTTAGCTTTCTAACCACTAAATAGTGCTGTTTTTAGGTGCATAATATTCAAAAGTCGTTGAGTTAGGTGAAGATTATAGCACAATGCAAAATGCCAGAGGTATGGACGGGGGAGTACTGACAATATACCGGCGGCTTGTGAGGCCCATTTTTGAGTCCCATACGAATCATCCAAACCGATCTTATCGGTGGGCCCACACACACATCAATACATTGTCGGTGCTCTTGCCGTCGATATCTATAGTGGGACTCCTAGCTTCTTCAAATCAAAACACGCCTACTTCTATTCCATTCTTCCAACTTATTCTTGTAAAATGCGTATTCTTCATTTTCAAGCAACAACATTTGTCCAGATTTGTATACTTACTTGGCCCGATCAGATGTAATTTGTCAGTTGTGCATTACTTATTAAGAGTATTGTTGTAAAACAATCTTGCCATAACAAGTGGCAACTCAGGGAATTCGGTACAACATATATATGGGTCATATCAATTTTATTTCCGTAGAAAAATAGTTAAGCCAATCTCTCTTCATGATAAAAACTAACTACATATGCAGTGCAAATTGTAGTTTTTACTTTATTACGTTATTCTTCATTTGAAAAAGAACAAAAAAGGTCCTAACTTCAAAGTTTTTTTCCTCTGATTACTGGTCCCCTTTTGGCACTCCAAAAATTGATGTAGACACTCCAAAAAACAAAGGAAAGTGGCTTTGGAGTTTCACTGATTTTGGAGTGTCTGCATCAATTTTTTGAGTGCCAATATCATTTCCCGGAAACTTTTCAACTCATAAATCCAGGAATGACCTCATTATTTCATTTTCATAACCTTTTCTTGCTTAAATTTCGACCGGTCAAATGAATTTTGTTTCAAAAAAAAAAACACACACACACACACTTTATAGGTAGCTTTAATTTTGGAATTTGTTTATGATACTTCACCCCCTAAAATTAGCTATAGCATCGCCGCCGGATAAACCTTGAAAATAAAGCTTAAGAGGCCTGAAGTTAATTAATATGGAGTTTGCAAGAAAAGAGGTTTTGTTAACTAGTTTGGGTTTGACATATGTAGTTAATCCATATCAGTTCCATTTCAAGGTTTCTTGATATATAAATATGTACTAATTAAATAGTAATCTAATAAGTATGAGTAATTAATCTTTGAAGGACCAGTAGATCAAGACCTCCGAATCCGATCAAACTAGCTACATGCCTTTCATGCCTAATTTTGATTGTAGAAGCAAGCCTAGGTCGGTTTGGTAGTCACGGATGAAGAGATCGATTTGAATTTTCTCATGTGCTATTAACTCTTCTGAGCTCAATAAGTACGAACTTTGTCTTGATTTTAATTGAACTCCCGATTAGTAGATTAGTAAATGGGTGAATTTTCAAAAATTAGTTGAGTTGTTTGTAAACGGACTAGCACACCTCGTAAAAAATCAACCCATAATAGTTCTTTTAATCCGTAGGTAAATATCCAATGTGATATTTTTTTATTTTTTTAGTCCTTCGGAATATCCAAGGTGATATCTCAACCTCCGAAGAAAAGTGCTCCATGTTTTTTCCAATTGGTGATGATTGAACCACGTATGTCAAACTGAAAAGTGGCTGTGCATTTATTTTGTGCTGAAAGTGGCCTTTAAGTGTGAGCTACAAGACAGGTAATATGTGGAGATGATTAGAAGAGACAATGACCGTAGATTTGTACCTTTTGCCTTTTGGGAAAGGGAAAGAGAGTTTTCTTTTTTTATAACCGCATGTTCGAATTAGCTTGCGCACACCTCGATTAATTTTCGGATTTTAATGGTAACGACTAGGTATAACCTCGAGGTTTGAAATGTTTGACTTTTATATATAAGAATAAAACCTACGACCTCATAGACATTTTACTTTCTCATAATTACTTAGCCAAACTCCTTGAGATTGAAAGGGAAACATAGTATAGACTATATATATAGATATGAATAAAGCACTCTTCTTTCATGCCCAATGGCGTCCAGCTCTGTTTTGATTGGAGTTTTGCTAATTTTGCAACCCACGTGAAAAGCCATATTGATCTTTTTATTGTTTTAATTTATAATACACCTTGGCGATACGAAAGGACCTTATATTAATTTCATGTGATTGTGTCGGTGATGTGATGATCTCTTCATGTGATCCGGACTATTCATTCATAGGCCATAATATACATCCATAATACATCATCTATGTATAAATCAACTCAATCGGATGTCCTCAACGAATAACATATATTTCAAAAGAAATGGGCGGTCTGAAGTGACATGAAGCCTTAAAATTCTGACCATTTATTCTTCTCAAGAAAAATATAATTTGCTGAGATTGCTACCCACATTTGATTCGCTTGATTTCATGCATGGATGACACACACAATAAGATTTTTTATAATGGATGGCTCCAATCATTAACACAAGAGTATGGTAGGCCTCGTTTGCCTCATTTTGTGTTAATCCGAGAGGTCCACATAAAAAACTCAAATAAAATCAAAAGAACCTTTCTCGACTAATACAATTAAAGTAGGTTTATAGTACGGATAAGAAACATACATTTCTTAAAACGGATAATAGAACTTGCTGTAAGACCCATAACCCGCACAAATCAAGGTTTTTGAGAAATGTATTGAGAGAGCGTTGGATTTAATTGGTTCTCTAGATTAAGGTTTTTCATGGTACATGAATCATGAAAGGTCTATCTTTATTTATTTCTATTATCTTAATATTGTGCTCATGTATCGTGGTGACTCTAAAAAATCATTTGTTCAAATCAATCCAACCCCTTCTCATTCTCACCTACTCTCGGGAGACCATTATGTCGTTTATGACAAAAAATATTAAAAGTTTGGAATAATAAATAATTCAATCAATAGTGTGTGTTACGTTTATATATATATATATACACACATATTATGTCATGCAGGGGACCAAGTCGAAATAGGGTTTTGCTTTCTTAACCTAAATATTGGCTAGCACAAGCAGGCCCGGGCCAATGGCTAGGCTTGAGAGGCCTGGGGCCCCAAATTTTGGCCCAAAAGAGGGGGGCCCCGTTAGGAGTAACATATTTCACAACATAAATGTAGAAATTAACTGTAGTTGGTTCAGCTAGCGGTACAAGGAATCTTTAGTCCACATTCTGTGGCTGAGTTAGATTCCTACCCCCAACACAATTTTTGAGTGTATATTTTGTCAAAAAGTAATGCCTTTGTGAGAATTTGAAGCTGTTGAGTATTGAACTTGTGTCTTGGATAACATAGAAACATAACCAAACCATGAACCAGAGCAATTTCTTTGTTTAATGTGGACTAAAGTTTATATATAAACAACTAGCCATTATTTAATTAAACCATAGGACCCACTTAACGATTTGGCCTAGGGCCGGCCCTGAGCACAAGTAATTGGTCTATTGTAGGTGATGCAAAAGAATCTTCACATAGTTGGTTGGATTGGGGTGGAAATTGACTAAAGCAATTGGTGGACTTTAGGTGGCATATTGCTATCCAATTAATATAATGAGCCAATTTTGTGCATTACATAATGGAAGATATTCTTAAATTGGGGTCCTTTGTCTTCTTCCTCGTCCCCTTAATAAAGCAATTCACTACGGGTTTTTCTTTTTTCTTGGTAATGCAGGTGTCACGGGTCAGTTTGCGCGCACTTCGGACTAATTTATACAGTCCCTCCTACAGCTGTTCCGATCACACGCTTACGCGTGAGGGTGAGATGATCCAAGAGTTGTTGGCAAAAAAAAAAAATCGAACCTGAAGCCTTACAAGGAAGTAAACCCCAAAGTCTCATACAACCATTTGGCCAACCCCCTCACTTAAATTCACACTATGCCTTGAAGTGGACTTGAACCGCCACGCTCTTTAGCACAATATTTTGAGTATCGCGTCTCTCGCACAATTTTTTCATCAACGCATCTTCCAAGTAATTTAAGTATATTCCACCAATATGACAACTTATCAATGTTCAGATCATCTATGAAAAAAGCTCAGCTTAATCTGATAACCGTCGTCACATATTATCGTAGTCGTCGTGTATGATCTTGCCTTCTAAACAAACAATTAAGGGTGTTCCGGTTTCTAAAAAAAAGAACTTTTAGAAAAGAAAGGTAATTTCAAGCTAAAAAATCATGTGTTTACGCAAATAATTTTCTTACCAATATGGATCTTGTTTGATAGATCTCATTGAGATCTTTTATATGGTGCAAAAAAATTAAAAAAATATTTTTTATTTTCATTAAATTTGAGTTTGAAAATTAAAAAAAAAAAGAACTTTTAGGAAAAAAAGGAAAAATGGAACGACACCCTACAGCCTAAGATTGGACAAGTGCTTGAACCCATGGGGGAACCATTAACACACCCTACAGCCCAAAGAGTACTAAAATAGGCAAAAGTCAACCTCATATTGATATCATCATGGGTATTTTACACCTGGCAAAATATTTCTCTTGGGTAACATCAGAAACTAATAGTAATGAAATCAAGCTAATGAGGAAGAGGGGTCTTTATAAAATCGTGTTTGATCTTGGAAAAAGATCGGAAAAGACATTCATTCTCATATAGATGGTCTTTTTGAGTATTTTTCGTTGTCGAACATTGTCTACTTTGGTATTTATTTTATTACTTTTTTGATTCCTCTCATTGAGAATAAATTTATGTTGTAAAAATTTGACTCGAATCTTATGAAAATTAAGAGAAAATAACAAAAAATTCGTGTCGAAAAGTGAAAAAAATAGTTAGGTCGAAGGCCCCCACAAATATGCTCACAAGGCCATAAGAATTCTATAATGGGCCTGGGTTTGGGATCATTGGACCAGGGTGTGTTAGAAAGTTGGTCCAAATTTTTTTTATGTTTGAATCTAAAGGAGAGAAACTTATTCACGGCTCCGCCGTGAACAAGTTCTTTATAGCAGCAATCAAAACAATCAATCGCGATTGTTCAAAAGTCTTCTGGATGGTATGGATGTTAATGAAATTTTTCCGAGAATTAAAGAGTGAACTTTTCCGAGAAAGAGTCTCCTGGAAATTTTTTATTAACATCCGAACCGTCTAGGACTCCATAACACTTTTGAACGGTAGCGATTGGCTCCGTATAAAACTATTCCCGGCTCCACCGTTAAAAAGATTTTCTCTTAAGTCCAACCTATGATGGATCCAATCCAAGAGCGACGTGGGACTTGGGGAGATAATTTCAAAATCAAATTTTTGCACCGATAAATTACGAGGTTTTGCATCAATTAGGGTTACTTATGATATATTCACCTCCCAGAAATTATAGTAATCACTAATATGTCTTTTAGTCCGACTCCACCGCGAGCTCTCTGATTAAAACGCGTACGATATGCACCCATTTGAATTGTTTTGAATTCATCGCATTTTTCATGAACAATCATTCTAAAATCACGGCCACTTACGCACACACACTAAATGTGTGTGGAGCCCACACACTTGTGAGTGTGGGTGTATACTTGGGTGTAAATGAGCGTGATTTTAACATTTTTGTTACAAAATTCATTGCTTTCTACTCGTAACATTTGGAAGAAAAATGCGACGGGGAGCTGTGTAAAAAAAAAAAAAAAAAACAGAAAAAGGAAAAAAAATCCCCAAGAGATCGGATTAAACCGGGCAAATTAATTTTGAGCATTTTTCTTAGTTGAATAACATTTTCAGAAGGCAAAATTTGTGGCCGTTCAAATCTGAAGTACAAAATGTGTTTCCCATACAAATCAAGTACAAGACATTTGTGGTGCCTTTACTGCTCTTTATCTGCCTTTTCCTCCATTTCTCTCCAAAAATCAATATTTTCTTCAACGCCAGTTGTTTCCAAGAGTCAATTAGTTGTGGATTGGAGGTGTTGCACGCGCAGGAGCGTAATCTATCACATCTACATACGGATCTCTTTCTCCCGCCAAACTTCTTCTGCTTTTCACGTTCTCTTCAATTCCATTGTTCTCTGCTACATTATAAATATAGAAAATCCGATAATTAGTTCGATTTAGTCGACTAGATTTTAGCACATAATCTGTCTAAAAACGACAGGAGTTATGGCTGTGCTGTGTACTAAATGTGCGCAACACGTGTGTTGTGCACCCATTATCAGATCTATCACTTTGGACTTGAAATTCAACTTAACAATCATTTTCAAACTAATATGCACTCCCATGCTCATGCAAATTTGTTACTCTACGTGTGTGACCTTTTCCTATATAGTGAATATATATTTACAATAGGTGGGATTAGTAACACAGACAAAAATATGCAAAAAGATGCGACAATACACACACAGAAAAGCTGGGACAGGTAACACACAAAAAAATTTGAAAAAAGATGCGACGGTATGTGACAAAATTAATTTACCTGAAACCCCTCTGTAGGCACTTTTGCTGGTCAGAACACCCTCCTTTACCTGAATTCAACAACAATTTTGTTTTAATTTTTTTTTTGTAAATTAGAAGTTTTATTATTTTGGAAAACAATCTGATGCACAAGTTCAAATGGTTTTGAAAAAGTTGGAGACCCACGTGGAAGTTTTGATCATGCTGAACCGGAAGAAACCCTTGTCCCAGTCGAACCCCTACATAGAAAAAAAAATAGCAGAAATTTAAGATCAGGTTCACCCATTGGTAAAAAATAACTTTGTCAAAAGCCATTTTTTTCTTACTACAAAGTAAAAAAGCCCAAAAAAATAGCAATATAGCTGCACCGGTTTGGCCACACTGATACCATATGAAATCACGACCTTTGATCTAAACTTATCTCATTTTTCAATGCAAATCAAACGATGCGAATGATGTGGGAGAATTCGGCACCAAAGATGGCATTGTCGTTTCTCGGGATCATTGAATGGCAAGGTTCGACTTAGATTGTGACTAAAATAAAATAAAAATTTGCTATATTACAAAGGGATATAAAAGTTGGCAAACCTTGAGCAATGCAAAAGAGTAAGTGCAAAAGAAGCAGGGAGGCCACAAGTGAGGAAGACCTCATTGTCAATACAATTAGAAAACAAATTTTTGAGAGAAGATTTGTTTGGTTTGCTTCAAGTCATGAGCCCTTTTATGCTTGTCGACGCATGTGCATACGTATATGGTTGATTTCTTTGGGCATAGCCTGAATTGTTAAGAAATCTGTATGGGTGATTTCTCATTAAATTGATTTAATCTTTATGGGTGATTTCTCTTCCCTTCCATAAATTTTCTTCCAAATTAAAAAGAAAAAAGAGAAATAGATTTTCCTGGCATTTACCCCTGGAATTTGCCACAATGATGCTATGCCTTTGCGACGAATTCATGCATAATCGCATTGTTCTCATACGACTACCTTTATATATATATTTTTTGAGGTCCAACGGAAAAAGATTCATCAACGTCAACAAGCCAATAAACGGCATATATACACATAGATAGTTCAAAAAAAGGCTACGAGGGAGCTTCTAAGATGTCCAACACCCTTGGCATCCACCAGGGCAAATTCCCTAGCTGCAAAGGAATGGAGCTAGAGACAATCAAATCTTCTTCTTGTTGGGAGCCAAGTCTCGCCAAACAGTCTGTAGTTTGGTTTGCCAGACGATAGATGTAAGCTATGGTTGAGTTAGTCTGGGCGGCAATTCTACGAGATGTGGCGCTGGGGTGGTTAGGAGGTGTTCATTCATTACAAAAGTTCACTGCCGCATTAGAATTTGATTCAATGGTGACATTAGACATGCTCTGTTCTCATACTACTACTAAGCACGCTTTCAAGACATGTCTAGAAAGACAAAAATGTACGTAAATTGACGCTTCTCGTGAATGTCGAGAACAAAATATATATCAGGGAAAATGAAAAATTTATTTTGTTCTTGTTCTTTACTTCTTTTTTATACGTACGTATTATATTTTTGTAAAATCGGCCTACAGGAAAGAGAAAATATTACCAAAAGGTAAGTGATGGAGATCCAAAGGGTAAGGAAACTACTACTAATTAGTTCCAACTTTTCAAATGGAGGATTTTTTTAATTTCACTTAAAATTTCCATAAGTAGCTTAATCTATTCTTGACATAAATGAACTTCTATATTATATGGGATACAAATATTTACTCTAGCATCTCTTTAAAGGAAAATACATGGCCAAATTTCATTAACTAGATACTACTGAGTTGGTTGTGTGCGTCGCACTGCGTTGCACGAAACCTAACATTTGCACAAAAACATTTTCGTCCATCATCATATTTAGTAAATATTTTTGACTCCGTAGATCGTAGCATGCACCTTCGATAAGATTATACAACCTACAATCGAAAGTAAGAGATTTTGTGAGAGTAATTAAGCGGCTTAGGTTGTATTTTCACCAAATTAAATGGACTAAAATGACTAAAGCCTATGTTTCCACAGATTTTAGGCAGGTCATTCATTCTCCTCATATATATTAACTAAAATACCATTTAGCGGAAACAACTTGACTATTGCCATTAGCTTATATCCCGTTTTAGTTTAGTAGAAATGCACCATTTTTTAGTACTGCACTGAAATAAGTTTGTTGCACTGAAATAATCTACAAAATTTTATTTGTTTTATTCCAGAACGAAATAGGTGGCTCTGATGGATATATTCCCTTGAATGAAGCAAACCCTAAAGTCCCATATGACCACTTGGCCAATCCCTGGGTTGAATTCACTACGGTCTTTCTTTTTGTTTTAGCGCAATGCAACAACGTACTGAGGTCGAGATGGGGTACGTGTAATATTGAGAAGTGTTATCCGTCCAAATTTATGGATAATTGATTCAGATTATGTTAATTAACCATTTTAAGGAAAAAAGAAAGATATATTTACTTAATCCCTCTCCTTCCAACATTGTTCAATTAGAAGAAGTAGTAATTCCACATAATGATACGAGTCTGCATGAAACTCAAACCTAAAAAGTGCGGACAAGACTTTCCATTATCAATGCTATTCGATCTGAGCCTCTTATTGGGTCCATGAACATTCTTAACACTATGCCCTTGGAGTGCACGTGAACCTCCCCGCTCTTTAGCACGAGATTTTGAGTATAATGTGTCTACAAATATTTTTCCATCAACGCATCTTCCAAGTAATTTATATTCCATCAATATGATAATTTATCAATGTGCAGATCTTCCATGAAAGAAACTCAGCTTGATCTGATAACCATCGTCACGTATTATCCTAATCGTGTATGATCTTGCCTTCTAAACATACAATTAAATCATTTAAATTGGACAAGTGCTTGAACCCATGCTTCTTGCGAGCGGATTCTTGCGTCCATTTGGAGATGCTTTGCTCGTCTGTCTTCACTCTTCTTTTTTTTGGTCATTGATCTTTATATTTAGCTTTGTGATCATGTATTGAGTTTCTTTTTTGTGCATGTGGTCATTGATCGTTTCGAGAAATTGGGAGAAAAGAATTGGTAAAGGTTAATTTCTTTGGTGCAACTGATGTTCCAAACGGGGGTGGGTGGTGCGAAATGATGAAGTTACCCCCGTTTTGACGGTTTGATTTAACAGAGTTTGGATTGGGGACTTGATTGGTACACATTTTGTTTGTTGGGGACTAAATGTCTCCAATATTTACATTGAGAACCAAATTGAGACGCGACCAATACTTTGGAGACTAAAAAGGTTAATAAGCCAAAATAGTTAGGTCGAAGGCTCCAAAAAATTCTCACAAGGCCATCAGAATTCTATAATGGGCCTGGGTTTGGGATCATTGCACCAGGGCCTGTTAGGGGATTGGATCCGGACGACTTCAGACCAGTTCGGTCCATTTGGTGCATCTGGGCCGTCAAGTTTGGTCCATTGGACCAGGGTGTTTTTGTTTTTTTTTAAAGACACCCATTTAAATCTGGGCTGTCCAAAACACTTTTGGACAGCCCAGATACACTAAATAAACCAAACTGGTCCAAAACAAATTGATTATTCGACCAGGCCTGTTAGGAAGTTGGTCCAACGTACCTTTTTATATGTTTGAATTAATCCAACCTATGACGGATCCAATAGCGACGTGGCAGTACTGAATTCCTAAAAATTATAACGACAGTTGTTTCAGAAGGAAAAATTTGTTTCACCGGACAAATTTTGAGCATTTTTCTCAGTTCAGTAGTAACATTTTCAGAAGGCAAAATTTGTTGCCGTACAAATCTGAAGCACAAAATGTGTTTCCCATACAAAATCAAGAATAATACATTTGTGGTGCCTTTGCTACTCTTATTTCCTTTTCCTACATTTTTCTCCAAAACTCAATATATTTTCTTCAAAAACATTTTCATCAACGGCAGTTGTTTCCAAGAGTCAATTAGTTGTGGATTGGAGGTGTTGCATGCGCAGGAGCGTAATCTATCACATCTACATATGGATCCCTTCCACCTGCCAAACTTCTTCGGCTTTTCGCGTTCTCTGCAATTCCATTGTTCTCTGCTATAATATAAATATAGAAAATCCAATAATTAGTTTGATTTAGTTGACTAGATTTTAGCACATAATCTGTCTAAAAATAACATGAGCAGTGGTTGTGTTGTGCACTACTAACTGTGCGCAACTAATAGTTGTGAGCAACACGTGCGTTGTACACCCATTATCGGAACTATCACTTTGGACTTGAAATTCAACTTAACACTCGTTTTCAAATTAATATGCACTCCCATGCTCGTGCAAGTTTGTTACTCTACGTGTGTGACCTTTTATTTTTATTATTTTTTTATTTTTATGTAGTGAATATGTGTTTACAATAGGGAGGAGAGGTAACGACACACAAAAAAGCAAGAAAGATGAAGCGATAGTACACACACACAAAAATCACTTTTTTTAATCTTTAAAAAATATATATACACACACATTATATATTTACCTACGTATATATTCTAGGCAAATTCCAATGCGGTAATTAATATGTCTATCTATGAAAAATAAAAAAATTTAAAACATGAGAGGGACTTTTGAATGATATATGGAGTATGTGACAAAATTAATATAATGTACCTGAAACCCCTTCGTAGGCACTTTTGCTGGTCAGAACACCCTCCTTTACCTGAATTCAATAATTTTTTTTTTTAAATTAGAAGATTTATTATTTTAGAAAACAATCTTCTGCACAAGTTCAAATGGGTTTGAAAAAGTTGGAGACCCACGTGGATGTTTTGATCATGGTGAACTGGAAGAAACCCTCGTCCCAATTGAACCCCTACATAGAAAAAACATAGCAGAAATTTAAGATCCGGTTCACCCATTGGTAAAAAATGACTTTGTGATCAAAAGCCATTTTTCTCTTACTACAATGTAAAAAAAGCCAAAAAATAGCAATATAGCTGCACCGGTTTGGCCACATTGGTACTATATGAATCACGACCTTTGAACTAAACTTATCTCATTTTTCAATGCAAACCAAACGACATGAATTATGTGGGAGAATTTGGCACCAAAGATGGCATTGTCATTTCTCGGGATCATATTGAATGGCAAGGTTGGACTTAGAATGGTTCCACGTTCCACTGTGGTCTCATTCAATTTATGTTGAATGTACTTTTTTTCTTCTTCTTTGGCCTTCTCTATGATTCAAATTTCCCTTGTATCTAGAGTGGTCCTCTTTGATGTACCCTTTGTCAAGTTCAATAAAATTTTGTTGCCGATCAAAAAAAAAAAGGTTGGACTTAGATTGTGATAAAAAAAAAATTGCTTTATGACAAGGGGTGGACTCTAAGGGATAGAAAAGTTGGCAAACCTTGAGCAATGCAAAAAAAGCAGGGAGGCCACAAATGAAGAAGGCCTCATTGTCAATACAATTAGAACGAATTTTTGAGAGAAAATTGTTTGGTTTACTTCAAGTCATGAGCCCTTTTATGCTTGATGCTTGTGCATACGTATATGGTTGATTTCTTTGGGCATAACCTTATTAAAAAAATTCCTTTATAAAGATTAAGGAAAAAAAAAAACCTTATTACAAAATCTTTATGGGTGATTTCTCATTAAATTGATGAAATCTTTATGGGTTATTTCTGTTAATTTTTCTTCCAAAAAAGAAAAAAAAGATAGATTTTCCTGGCATTTACCCCTGGAATTGCCACAACGATGCTATGCCTTACCGACGAATTTATGCATTGTTCTCATACGACTACTAAGGGCGCTGCATGATCGCATTGTTCTCATATGACTACTAAAGGCGCTTTAAAGACATGTCTAGAAAGACAAAAAAGTACGAAAATTGACGCTTCTCTAGAATGTCGAGAACAAAATATCAGGGAAAAGGAAGAATTTCTTGCCGTGCATTTATCGACAAATTTTGTCCTTGTTCTTTACTTCTTTATACGTGATGAAGCTGTTTCCCGCGCGCACGGCCACTGACCTGCAAAACAAAGGTTGACTATGGCTCCGGCGTTGGAGTCGC
>JAOTQK010000001.1:3291397-3303555 GCA_025642025.1 Rhododendron ferrugineum
GCGCGTGTAGTCCACGCCGAGGTTGGTCGACGCTCCTCTCCTCCGCCTATAAATAGCAAAGCCCATCTCAGGGGCAGGGGTCTGATCTTTTTCTTCCTCTCCCTTTCTCTCTCTAGAAAAGCAGAGCTCTCAAGCTTCTTCTTCTTCTTCTTCTTCTTCTTCTTCTTCTTCTTCTTCTTCTTCTTTTCCCTCCATATATTTACTGACTTCATCATCGGAGCTTCTTCCCGGAGGAACTCCCCCCTCCGGTTTGCAGGTACCAGGAAGCTCACTCTGTTCAGCGCAAAGGGATCAGAAGGTGCTAGAGAAATCTCTCCCCCCCACAAACCCCTACATAGAAACATCACAAAAGAAATTTAAGATCAACAATCTATGCATTAATCAATAGAACAAGACCTCGTTTGAACGAATAAGAGCAAGTTCACCGGCCTGTTGGTACAAAAATAACCTTGTCAAAACCATTTTTTTTTTTTGCTGACTACAATGTAAGAAAGCCAAAAATAGCAATACAGCTGCACCGGTTTGGCCATATCGGTACCACATGAAATCACAACCTCTAAACTAAACTTATCTCGTTTTTCAACGCAAATCAAACGACGTGAGAGAATTTGGCAAACCTTGAGCAATGCAAAAGAGTAGATGCAAAAGAAGCAGGGAGGCCACGAACGAAGAAGACCTCATTGTCTCAATACAACAGGAACTAAAGTTATTGAGAAAAGACTTGTTTGGTTTACTTCAATTGATGATCCTTTATATGCTTGACGCATGTTTCTTTGGGCATATCGTACGTTATTAAGGAAAGTAATAAAAAAAAATTGTGGCCGGTTAGGTATCTCAGTAAATTGATGAAATCTTTGTGGGTGATTAATTTCCCTTCCCTTCAATAAATTTTCTTCAAAAAAAACAGAAATAGATTTTCCTGGCATTTTACAACCCAGTAATTGCTGCAACGATTTTTTTTTAGTTAGGCAAGAAAAATTTTATTAGTAGCCATACCGACAAATCTATACTATATAGTATGTACTATTATTACCTAAAATAAATTAAGCTCTCTCCTTAACTCACTTCTCATATGTTAGTGCCCCTCACTCTCTAAAAACCTCTCGCCCCTCTCTCTCAAAAAACCTTTCAACTTCCAGATAGGGCAGCCGCCTAGGGGAAGGCGACGCATGGAATTTTTTTAGTTTCACTTAAATTTCCATAAGTAGCTTAATCTATTTTTGACATACATGAACTTCTATATATGGTATACGTACTTAAAAAATATAAACCTTAGCAGAACAAAATCTTACTCTAGAATCTCTTTAAAGGAAAATACATGCCCAAATTTCGTTAACTAGATACTAGTGAGTGCGTCGACCCAATACAGAACGTTTGCATAAAAACATTTAATCAATACCCAATAAGTATTTTTGACTCCGTAGATCGTAGCACCTTTCGTAAGATTATGCAACGTACAATGGAAAGTAAGAGAGTTTGTGAGAGAGTAATTAAGCACTTTAAAAGCGGCTTAGTGATGTAGGACAAATTAAAATACTTAAATCATGCCAAAAGAAAGCGGCATTAAAGAAAAGATATTTTCTAATTAATTAAAACAAAATCCTAATTTTGTGGACCAAGAATCCTAATAAAGGTAGAAATCAAAATCAAACTGAATACGGAAAGTTAATAATTCTAACCTAAACGAAAATATTCCTAGTCAAAATCTTATTCTAAAACAATAAAAATAAAATACAAAAACTCTCTATTTTTGTCCTACATCACTTAGGTTGCATTTTTTTTGATAGGTAACACAAGTTTTATTAAGAATACTTGACAAAGGGAACATTAAGTAGGGGTAGAGGGAGAGAGGAATCCAATGAAGGGTTGGATGAAAAAAGAAAATAAAAAATGATGGGCCAAAGCCCACCAATAGCCCGAGGGCCAGGCCCCAAAAAATAAACCTAAAAACCACATGGACCTGGCCCAGAAAAGAACCATAACAAACCCTAAGCCCAAAACTCTTCCAATCACAAGAAAACGCATGCACCGCTGCCGCCACTACAACACACCTCCTCCACCATCCCAAGCTGCCGCCACCAACCGCCTACACCCAAGCCCCTCCATCCAAACCGCCACAAGCCACCTCCACCCCTACATCACCACCACAACCAACAACCACCGCCACCCACCAAACAGACGACAAGCAAGTAATCCGATGCCAAAGCAAACCCCGCGAGCAACTGGAACCCATGAATAAATGTACTAAAATGACTAAAGCCCTTTTCACGGATTTTAGGCAGGTCATTATCCTCATATACATCAACTAAAATACTATTAAGTGGAAATAAATTGACTATTGTCATTAGCTTGTAGTCCATTTTAGTTTAGCAGAAATGCACCCTTTGTTAGTATTGCAATGAAATAAGTTCATTACACAGAAATAATTCACAAAATCTTAGCATTTGTTTTATTCCAGAACGAAATAGGTGGGCCTGATGCTTCCAAAACCCTTGTGTGTTCTGAATGGTCTTTTTCTCTGTTAAAAGAACGAAAGACGAGAAATATGACAGGACATCTCAAACCAAAGTCACATCCACCTAAACAACAATTAAAAGTGTTCTTGAACAAATTTTATGTTTGGCCAAATGATGAGGTACACCTTTGCTGGTAAGTTCAGGACAATTATTAACTTAAGATTGTCTGGCTAATTTTCCAATGATTTTTAGCCAAAGATGTTTCAAGGCAGAATTAGGGGTGGGCATCTATCGTGTCATGTCATCTCGTGTTCGTGTCAGAATTCTCTCAGCTTTAACCCGACCTGTTTAGCTTTTCGTGTTATCGTGTCGTGTCACATTCGTGTTCGATCCGTATCAGAAATATGCCGACCCCAACTCCGCTAATTTCGTGTCGTATTATCGTGTCCGTTTATAAATTCTCGTGTCGCGTCATCTCGTGTTAGTATCAGAATTCTCTCAACCCTAACCCAACCTGTTTACCTTTTTGTGTTATCGTCTCGTGTTAAATTCGTATTCCGTGTCAGAAATAACTGACACTAACCCGCTAACTTCATGTCTGAATTGTGTCGTATTCTCTTGTTTTGTCGAAAATTCCCACCCTTTGCTACAATACCATGGATGCACATTGAATACCCTTAATTCACGGTCCACCACATTCTTAGCTTATTGGGCCACTACACATTTGACCCAACAGAAGACATGTGAGCCCACATCCGATAGTTACTACAGACTACTAATAAATCATGTAAACGATAATTGAAACATGGTGGGCCACTTCATGAAAGTTGCAGAAAATAACAAACAAAAAAAGGCATTGCCAATTTAATGCGGAGCTCGCAGAAACGTAAATCGGGCGACAGCCAAGTAGTAGACGCTCTATACTCTTTGCTCCAGAGAGGGTTCAAACCCCGTCGGGTCCCTCCCTTGCCCCAAAAGTAGTAGTATACACACTAGCTTTAACAGGGGAAAAAAAATGTAATGCAGCCCACCTACTTCAATTCATTGATTGTAAAGGTCTTTGTAGTTTCAGATCATGTGCAATTTTCATAAATATTTTATGGTTCCCAACTTAGATAATGATGTGGAATTTTTTTTGGACAGTGGCATTTGTAGCCTCTCATTTTTGCTAACAATTTGTACTTGTATGTTCAATCAAACTCTTAGGGTCATGGACTGTCATTTCATGGTACTTGCTACAACTATTGGCCTATTTGCTAGGTAGAATTTTAATTAGTTTTAACAGTAACAAAGATATGATAGTATTTATTTTAGTTTTTTTGGGCTACACTATGAGGGAAATAGTATTGGCAATAGAGAAGAAAAATCAAATTATGCACTCATATAATTGTGTATTCGTGTATTTTTGAACCCAAATGGTTAATTTGCTTGAATTCTCTGGAATGATAGTGCAACCGCCTCTCCTTGATCGATGGAGTTTGAAAGTTTTATAACGCGGAAGCACAAAGCTAAATGTCAACACATATACAATGTAATCATTTTCATAATTCTCTCCCTAATGAACCTATTTTCAATCTTGATGTACCTTTTATCTAGTTTCTATAAAAAAAAATTCTGATAAAAATAAAATAAAAGAAGAGGCCCAAGCTAACGAAGAGATATTGAGTGCACTAAACACACTTAGTACTTGCTAAAAAGGAAGCATTAACATATGTTTTTTTTCGAAAGGCAAAAAAATTTCATTAATTTCTGAAATTGATACAAAGATTAATATGAGCAAGGAATGAAGACATCAAATCCTTAGCCCGAGATCCAAGCGATCTACAACACTAAGAGTAATCCTATGCCTATCCGAGACCCAATCCCCAAGTTTGGCAAAAAGCCAAACACGGGAACATATATTATTATGATAGTTTGCATGTAACGACATCATATAGGTTACAAGGTATATATAGTGATTAATAAAGCCCAGTAAGCACTCCAAAGTGCTTAATTATGACTTAATCATGAAATAATATATAATCTAACAATAATTGTACAATAGACTACTAATGTACAAAATATATCTAACCCTAAAAAAACTGCAGCTTTTCTGTAATGCTGTCCATCTTATATCCCCATCCATATTCATCTTTCCTAAGCCTCTCTATACTTTATTTTCTTCATGTTTCCTTCTCTTTCCAAAAATACTTCAGTTGTGTATTGGAGGCTTTCTCCTTGCTGGAGAATAATCCATCTCATCTATGTCTAAAGTGTCCGGATACCGTTTGCGGGTCGCCTCCTGGTGATTGGAACCCGGCGATGAGTCAACGGAAAAACTTTCGTGTTTTCCTCCAAGTTCGTCGGTACTCGATTTGCCTCCATTCGTTTCATTCTGTATTCATAAAGAATAGAGTCATATATAAAGGAAGTGGGGATCGTAGTACTGGGACACAGGGATTTTCTGTCTTCAAATATTTGTGTCTTTCTGTTCCGATGCATTGCTAGTCACACATTTCAGATCGAACTTGCGAACTTGAAACGTAGCTGTATGATTCTCAATGCATTTCGACAGAAGGACAATAGTATTTGGGAACATAAGATCTCGTCCCTATAGGTGCACAGAAGCTGGTCCGGGACACCCGCATTACCCAAAAAAAGATCTCATCCCAAGAGTGGGTGATCATGTGGGGTCCTAGTTTGTAGCTTGTTCTTTTATGGAAAACCAACCTTGGAAACGGTGGTGGGATTAGTAGACGTTGCCTTGGCAATAAGTTTTCTATTTTTTCCTGCAATAGTAGAAAAAAGAAGAAGCCCATTTAACACATCATATGAAATTCCTATCACCTATAACATGTTTCTTGAATTAACTTCTATTCGGAAGACGGGAAACGGAAATTCAAACTTCGGCATCCTACTAATATTCTTGTTAGTAAAGACGATACAAAATTGCCTTGTCAAAACACATGGTCGTGGGCTTAGCCCTGCTGGTCGTGCAACCTCATTCTAAAGGAAGTTTTTAGGTTCGATTCCGATGGACAGGATGTCACCCTTAGTTGTAACTCTAAACATCCATTAATATGTTACTGCTCTCTCTGGGGAAAAAAAAATACATGGTCATGGCTTGTTTTGAAACCCAATTGGGGCTCTTCTAAGGAAAACTAAATGGTCAAGCATGAGAGAGAGAGAGAGAGAGAGAGAGAGAGAGAGAGAGAGAGAGAGAGAGAGAGAGATGGTTTAATGGTGCTTGGGGTTGTGAGTCCTAGGTCCATAGTAGTCTTCATGAATTGTAGGTAACAAGTGGTGGGTTTCCTTGGTTATCCTTGAATTTCTTCTCCCGATTGTACCTGATGAACATTGCCCTTCTTTGCATTGAATATCCTCCCCATCAATAGCTCCATCACTTGCTTTATTCACAGTTCTACCCACCTGCATAATTAACAAACACACATCAACATCAATAGAATCGTGAACTTTACAGCCATATTTTGGCCGATACGTACTAAGCTGGATGATCATTCATCTGTCTTTGTAGAAGATCAAAAGAAAACCCACTATGTGTCCGGCGATATTTGTAACTTTAATTGGAAATAAGTGGTAGATACCCATTATATTCAAAACAAAGCTTATAATATCAGAGACAAAAAAATAAAAATAAAAACAACCTGGAGTTTTTTTTATTTTATTTTGATCAACAAAGAAATATTTCCATACTATTAAAAATGATACAAAAGAGAAATTCGGTAGAGAAGACCAACCTGGATTTTATGATCCTTAACTGCTAGAAACTCTTTCTTGAGGCGTATAGCTGCAAAATAGCAAGGGAAAATCAGTAAACAACAACAACAACAACAACAAAAAAAGAAGGAAAAAGTAATGCCCAAAGTGAACAAATACATAGGTTCATGAGAGAGATATTCATATGGTACTGGGCATACCTTGGACCTCAGAAATGATAGTGGACAGAAGTAAAACTGACAGTAGAAAATAAGGCCTCATTTGGGAGAAACTGAGGATGTTTCAAGAGTCTAGAAATTAAGGTAAGGAACAAAATGTGGGTTTTCTCCTCTTTTCTCTCTCTCTCTCTCTCTCTCTCTCTCTCTCTCTCGATCTATTGAAGAACTTGGGTGGAAATGGATTACAGCTTCTGAATGGGTTGATAACATGGGGATGTCTTGTTATATATATATATAGTTAGATACATCGAATTAAAGTCACCTGGGTCCCACAATAAGTTCTTGAACATGGTACTATTAAATGGGTTATGGGTGTTACCTTCTTTGTTTCCCATATACTCCGTATATTTTATTTCTTCACTTCTGATGTTAAAAAAAAGGGAGCAAATTCATTACTCCTAATAAGATTCTTGTTTTTTTTTTATTTTATTTTATAGCTAATTATCATGTATTGGATTGTTAACTACCAATTCATCTAAAAGCCACTCAACACGCCTCTCACGTGTAATGCCAGTCTTTCCTCCATAAGCGGGCTAACACGTACAAGATCTATTGTTTGCTCTGATACAATATTAGATTGTTAACCATCAACTCATCTACAAACTTAAGTTGTTAGAAAGAGGAGCAACTTTATTACTTAAACCTTTAACACCATGCGAACCTGCACGAGCGGATCGGTACTGATCTACATCAACGCGACTGTTAATTTTGGCGTGATCTTTTTTGTTTTTCTTTGTTTTTGATTCGGATCTGTGGATCCTTTGTACTTGTTGTTCTTGGTTATGAATATATGTTTGTGTTCCTGGGAAAAAAAAAAAAAAACACCAAGCAAACCTAAGTCTTCAAAAATTATTTTTTTATTAACAAAGACGGTGGGAGGGGACGACCAGCGTAGCAACCCCCCTTGGGCGTAACCATAGGGGCTCCCTACCCGCCAGTGAAATGTCTAATTTGAGCCATAACTACAATCTGTGAGGACATGCCATAACCACGGCACCACCTAGGTACAAGATGGCTTAGACTCAACCCCTTTCATCGGCGAAACTCGAACCCAAGTCTCCGCTGGGGTGTGTGGTGAACTGAGTCGAGCCGAGCCAAGCCATCCAAGCTACAACCTTCATATTAGAAATATCAAAAGAGAGAGCTCCTTGAAATTCGAATGAAATGAAAATAGTGCCAGGGGTAAAACCATAAGAAGGGGACAAAACAGCCCTCCTCACAAAAAGAGGGGTTTGGGGGACTCCATTTTCTTGAAATTGGTAGTCTTCCAAACAAGACAGATCATCTGGGAAATGACATGAGAGTGTGAAAAAAAGTGCACCTTTCTTTTGGGCATTTCTAACTGCCCCCACCCCCCAATTGGGGCATGGTGTCGCCCTTTGAGGGTACCCTAAAAGATCCAACTTGAGGTTGTCTTATTGACCACACCTCCTTTCCCATCAAGAAAATGAATATATGGTTCCTTGTCTCATCTTCATCCAATCATCAATCTTTCAATTGTCCAATTTTGATGTGCCAATTCTCTGTTTAGATAAATTAATTACTATCAAAATTGATGTGCCAATTGCAAAAACCCTAGCTAGGAGTTATACATATAATCTTCATATGTGCAAGTATAGTAGCTGCACCATATTTGAATATCCCATCCTTTTGGACATTCTTATCCTACCCTTTGGGGTGTTTTAACCCGACTCAGAAGGCTATGCATGCGTTGTCCCATGATTTTAACCTATCAGTTGGACCACACACAAAGTTTTGTACTGTTTGATAGGTGACTGAATAATTAAACTATCTTCCCCAATTTGTAAATCAAAATGGCTCTGTTTGATTTGGGTGCCGAGCATCTCCTTGCAAACCGCATTCGATCTGGCCGTTCATCTTTGCACAGACGGTTCGGATTGAATTTGAGCGCATATTAATCTAAAACGTCTATTGCTCGGTATTGCCGAAATGAACGGCCGGATCAACCACTTTGTACCCGCTTTGCAGGGAGGTGCTTGACAGCATTCTCTATTCCGGTTTTGAGAGAGGTTTTTAAGATAATGAGTGAAGATAGATAGATAGATAAAGAAATATGAGTAATAATTGAAGAGAAAACTTATTCAGAACCCTACTACGCAGAGGAGGGTTTGGTTTTAGGAGCCCAAAACAAACACATTCAAAAGCTATGTGAACAGATTGCCCATGCACATACGGGTCAATGGGGCCCACTTCGAGGTCTCTACAAACAATTTAAGGGCGAAATTCTGAATTGAAACATTATTGTGGTAAATGCTATCAAAGGCAATAATGAAATTACATTTTTTTCCTTTATAAGCTATTTTTTTTCTTGATTTATTGATTCCCCATGCAGAACACAATACAATTAGGCCTCATTCCGTCAAGATTCTTATTTAATTTTTTTCGTACTTATTTTTTATTTTACGAGACAAGTTATTCTCTCATAATGCATCACATTTAATTCAAAATATAAGGTTCTTATTTGACCTTAGTGGAACGGAGTTAACATTTTCCTTGACCTAGGACAAAATTTAATTTGCAATTTGCATATGGAGCTCAAATAAAAAAAACTTTTGATACTATTAAAACAATTGCTACATTTGTTACAGCGGTATTGCTAACCTCCGCCCACTAGGCGGAGGATAATACGCATATAACTCCAAATAAATTCGGATATCAATTCATATCTCATGAATATTAATACAATTTCACATATGTCAATATAATTTTTTCAAATATTAATGCACTTTTTACTTATTATTTTATCCTCTTTGGATGGAGGTTAGAATAATTCTTGTTACAATGAGTAGGGGTGTAAACGAGCCGAGTTTCGGCGAGCTCGAGCTCGGCTCGTTTACTTAACGAGCCCAAAACTCGAGCTCGAGCTCGGCTCGAGCTTTAACGAGCCGAGTTTAGTCATTTACTAAACGAGCCTTCTTTAACGAGCCGAGCCTCCCTTAACGAGCCGAGCCTTAACGAGCCGAGTCGAGCCGAGCTCGCGAGTAGCTCGGCTCACTTACAGCCCTAACAATGAGTTAGGTTCTTCCACGTCATCAGATACCCAAAGAAAATGGGGTCCACCCGTCCACGTGTCAAGGGAACAAGAGCAGTTAATGCGACGGTGATGTAGTCACCGTCCTACCTGTACCCTCTTTCCACCGCTGACGTGGACTGTTTTGTCGTTTAGTTGCTTCGGTAGACAATCATTCCACGTGGTCTGGCCCTCAGGACTGTGACGTGGGGGGAATTTAGCCACGTGGCGATTGGTGACTGGCTGGTATGTTTCCGTTGCGGGTAACATAAACATATCTAAAGGTCACCGCCGTGTCGGGGTACTGTGATAAACGTTTTGGTTTAGTGATATAGAGAATAGACCCTTTGGAGTTCCTAATCTTGGGGATTATGACAAATTAACAAACGCACAACGCGTACGATATGTTTTAGCTAAATAAGCTACTTGATTTTTTTTTAGCCAAGTAGTAGTCTTTGGAACTAAGGTGTTTGCAGCATTCGATTTGATTCTTCTTGCCAATAACTCTTAGATCCATCTTACCTCCATGTGTAAGCGTGTGAAACAGTTGTGGGAGAAGCTGTTGGGATTAGTCCGCAGTGTACGCAAAGTAGCCCAAGATACCCTGCACTAACCAAAAAACAAAAAAAGATGCTTGGCTTATTGTTTTATATTTAGGATTTTTCTAACTTCCGCCCAAAGGGTGTAAGATAAAACGGAGATTGTGCATTGATATCTGAAAAATGTGTATTGATATTTGTGAAAGTATATTAATATCCGTGAAATATACATTGATATCCGAATTTGTTTGAAATTATGTTCATGTTATCTTCCGTAATACTTATTCAAGTTTTTATTTGTTTCAATAAGAAGAATCGGAAAACAAAAAAAATTGACCCATACTCAATTTCTTTTGAATAAAGTCAATAAATCTGGCTTTTTGACGAAATGAATATTGTCATAGCCATTTTTCATTTTTCTCCATCTCTCAATAAAAATGGCAACTTTGCCATATGTTTTCTCAAATTTGGCAAATAAAATGGCATTTTCCATATTTGAAAAACTTTTGAGTTTATAGGTGTGCATGGGGTAGTACGGAGTTGCCATTTCTTTTGTTATTTTTGAGAAATTACAACATTTTTTTTTTTTGCAAAAATAGCAAATGGTGTGGTTGCTCTTTGGTATTACAGAGGACTTTGAGTTACGAAATAGGAGTAGAATGGTAGTAAAAAAAGAAGAAAGGAATGGTCTCCGGTCCCATTATTTACGACTATTCAATTCATGTGCGTATGTCACTCAGATAAATGGGAAGGGGACCTTCAACCACCTCATTTTGTCTGTCTCGGGGTATAGATGACTCGTACGTGCACAAATAATATCATCACATTTTGCTGTAGTTCTTGCGGCGTAGTCTCTAGATGTGTCAAATGGGTCAGGCGGCACAGGCACAACATAAAAACGACACATTTAAGAGCGACACGACACTACAGCTTGGTCACGACACGACACGATCGCCTTACAGCCTGGTCACGACATTCTCGGATTCCATAGCTCGTTTTATTATTTAGAAGTTGAACATCTCTTCCAAGGTGCTATCTAGCTCTTCTTACAATACTGACTTAATCTCACTCATCAAAAAACAAAACGAGGGAAAAATCATGTTCTGTGCCTGTGCACATGACGTGCATATATTTGTACCCATGCAGGGCTTGTACGTGCTTACCGTGCCCGTGCCGCATGCCCAAAATGACAGCCCGTTCTCACCCACTTAAGTGTTTGTGCATGTCCACAACAAGTTGTATGTACTTCTAAACGTGACGTGCATGTGCTGGCCCGACCTAGCTAGTTCGTTCTTCTGGGTACAAGCATGAGTTTAGAACTTCTAATTTGTAATTTTTCTTAAACCACACATGATATGTGCATACACAAACACCTACACACATACGTACACGTGTGATAGGTGGGTCCCAAATCTTGCTGGATGTAGTTACAGTGATAGACATTAACCTGTTCAGTTTGAGTTTTGAGAGAGGTTTTAAAATGTAATGAGTATAGAGAGATAGATAGAAAAACATAATTGGGGACCGTGCACAAGGGTTATTTCGATTAAAAAAGGTGAATAGTCTAATATTTCATAAACCATCATATTTGTTCTATGTTACTAGCTATTTCAGATCAACATAATCTTGTTGTGTGATTTTAAGTTAAATCGTATATTTAACCATTCTCTTCACTTCAGGCAGGACCGTTGAGAATTTAGTCCCATGATTTATAGTTAAAATTTGGTGACATTTTTCTTGATAACAAGGTAGGATTAGTTTGTCTTATCTAGAAAAATTTTGTACCTCTAATTTTTTTTTTTTTTGAAAGCGAATCAAAATTTTTTATTGATATAAAAAAAAGAATTACAAAGCAAAACTCAAGTTGGCAAGAAACCAACAGAGCACTCAATGGGCCAAGCCCAACGAGCGAGAAAACTTCAAGTGACATCGAGATTCGAGAGTTTCACAAACCCTAATCCATGCCCGCAAAATTAAGGTTGCTTGTCAGTTTCCTTATCATGCATGAAGCATCTTCACCATGCTAGTTTTTTTATTTTTTGGCCAATATTGTATACATCAGCTAGCAGGAGTTAGTGGAGTGTTAATAGATTAGTTCACAGAGGATTTCAGAGACTATCTGTTAGTGAGATTAGTCCAGTCACTGATTTACGTCTTACTACTCACTCTCAGTGTGTATGCAAGCCTTCTCAGCAAA
>JAOTQK010000001.1:3307935-3319954 GCA_025642025.1 Rhododendron ferrugineum
TGTTGTAACAGAATTGGTTAAGGTGATCACGGTTTAGTAAAGTAGTCGGTTTAGTAAAGTAGTTAGGGATTTAGTTGTAAGTTGTATAAGAGAAGACGTATTCTCTTCAGTTCGATTCATTCAAGAAATTAATGAAAGATTAGTTTTCGTTCACTATCGATAATCCTGAAACCCAAATGTCAATAACAGGACTCGAACTCTGACCTTCCACACGAGGAGAACAAGAGTTACCAGATGTCCCGAGCCCATTGGTTTCACCTTGCTAGTTGACCTCTCAATTTCTGAAGGGTTAATGATGAAGTCACTTTGATGACATTGTTGAAACTTTTCACCCCTATCTTCTGGAGTAATATATAATCAAGGAACGGCACAATTAATTGAAAGTAATTAAAGCGCTAATTCCAAAATGATGGTGTAATCATATAGATTGGAACATTCTCATAATAATCTAATGATCGATGAAGCAAGTCTTCATATCAATATTTGTATGCGATGAGAGAGAAATGCTTTTTCAAGATACAATGCACCTCGTACTCCCTCTGACCCGCAAATTATAGTCCATTAAAAAAAGACGTGCAAATTTTAAATAAGAAATATAATACTCTTGTACATAGTTTTTGAAACTCTTTCACACTAATTTAAAGAATTAGTTGAGATCCTTAATCTGGTATAAAGGAATTTGAAAAATTATGTACATGATCACACACTGTCTTTTAATTCAAAAATTGTACTCCAAACTGTCGCTAAGTGTTCCCCACTGAAATCATATAATTTTATATTTAAAAATAAAAGTACCCCTGTGCATAATTAATTTTTTGAATATTTTTACACCAATTTAAAGAACTAATTAATATATTTAATTTGGAACAAAGAAATTGAAAAAATTATATGCAGAAGTACTTACTTTATTTTGTGATCCAAAATTGCATATCTTTTTGTAGGGCACTCTTAAAAAGGGACGAATGGAGTACCATGTCTTTTCTTAGTATACTAACTTTGCGTGATGAAGAGAGTATTTTTTTTCGTTCAGTTTCAAAATCAAAACCTTGTATATACATGAATAACTAAGCTGCAACAAGAAAACACTTGCAGGGATTACATTTTGAAAACGTCTATGTTTGGTTTTTCTTTTAAAAAATACTCATTTTTGAGTTTTTTTTAGCTGCTTCATGATTCAAGTATATATTCTGTCTATATACAGTACTGAATTTCAAAAAAAAATTGTCAATCTATTTTTAGCTCTCGGCGAGTCGGTATATCTAGTGTAGCTGATCTGTCTAGAAAGTAAAGAAATTAAAAAAAAAATCTAAACAAGTTCACTAACAACGTAAAATATTTTAAAAAGTCAAAATTCGAGACAGTTATTGATTTTATAAAAAGTATGATATTTTAAAAAGCATAATATTTTTAAAAGTCAATATTTTAAAATGCATGTGCACCGAAAAAGTAAGAACCTTGTAAGCCTTATTATTATTTTTTATAAAAGATTGACTAAAATTGAAGTGGAATAATTTTTTATTTCCCTTTTTTTTCCCTCTTAATTTACTTCGTGCACCCTCCCCGAAGGATTGCATGCAAGGCACATCAAAAAAAAGAAAGAAAGTATAGTTAAGAAATATTAATTAGCCGACAAAGAGACAATTCATGTCTCTAGGACGAAAAACTTGGAAAAAGATTGGTCAACATTTCCTTGGAAAAGTAAAATAAAAAGGGGTAATTCCAAGTTTTTACTTCATTTTGGTACATATTTTGCGAGGATGTGTTTGGTCCAGACGAAACAAGACAGTTAATTAGAGAGGAAGCTGCCTCTTGATAATTAAATAAAAGTGTTACAAACTTTAAAAGAAGATATCAATTCGAACTTCAAGAAAAACCTTACTTGAATTTTGGTCAATCTTTCTGTTCCATGTAAATTTCACACTATACACGGGTCCACAAGCACCATTGCAGACGCATATGTGTCACGACGGTATATATATGTGTGTCTAAAGCGTTTCCGTTTCAATAATTTGCTAAACTCTCAAAGCTAGCTTTTGGCTAAAGCTCATAAAGCCACCGCTTTAAGCCTCTAATTTTTCACAAATTTTGATGGCCCACAATTTTATATTTCCATATACTCCAATTAGGCCAACATAAAAATTGAAATTAGCTTGTCTAAAAATTTTAAGGTTAAAAAATAAGGCTCAAGTTAAAAGACTGTGGTGGTGAAACTTGATTATGCAAGTTTAATTAGTACATTTGCAGCTAAAAATGCGAGTAGAGTAATTTTAAATGTCAAGTTTTTAAAAATTAAAGCGTTGTGGCGGGTTGTCAGAATGCTCTGGCTGCTTGTGAGGGTTGAAATGGCAGCTTCTCGGTGGTCGCGATGGGGTCCGGCAATGGGTGAGGTTCGTGACGAGTGCTGTTCAGGTTGTCTGGTGGATTAGGGTTCGGTACTCATGGGGTTTTTTGGTGGTGGGTTGGCTGCCGGAAGATGGCTCGGGGGTTGGGGGTCGGCGGCGTTAATCTGCATAGGGTTAGGTTTTTATGCGTGTTGGGCCAGGCTTGGCTTTTTGGGCTGGGCTTGGCCCGTCTTGGAGTCGAATGTAATATCTCGGTTTTTTCGGCCCATATGGGTGATGGCCGGGCTTCGGACGTTTTAGGAGGGCTTCGTCCCAAAGGGTGTTATTGATTGGCTTCTTGCCAATTCTAGGTTTGGGTTTCGGATTGGGCAGAAGATTGCTCTGTGAGCATGATGTTGTTTCCCTACTCCTATTAATCTTGTAACAATTTCAAGATTAAATTTTTTTTTTTGCCATTCAAAAAAAAAGTTTTTGATATATTGTGTAATGGTTATCGATTTTGGGTACTTATGCTCTCAAATGATTGTAATGACTTTTACACGAAGATTTTATCCTAGGTATTTTTAACTATGCAAAGTAGATTGAGGGCCCCGTTTAAAAAAGTTTGCTTTAGGCCTCACTAATGTCGGAGCCGGCCCCGTGAACTCTTTAGCCAAAAATTCCAGTGAATCGCATGTCATTGAAGAACCATGCTGGGTATTGAGGACATGCAAGTATCAAGTCAACGTGATTGGTTTTCTGCAGGGAACAATCATAATGGAGAAAGCAGAACCCAAATCATGTGAACACAAGGAAAAAAGAATTAAATGTTCTCATCTGGGCTGGTGAATGTGGTCCTTGAGATAAAAACATCTAGGCCCCATTGGCAATGGTAGATGGGATGGGCTCTGACAAACTATAACTCCTACTACAACATGAAAAATAATTGAATGGGGCCACTGCAGCACAAGAAGAAGGAACATTTCAGGCATCACTTAATGCTAGTTAGATACATAAATCAGATAGATATCTAAAATTAATGCCAAAGGGTAAGTCTGGAGGTGTCATATGGGTAGTGTCGTGCTGGTCCGGTTCGTCTAGTTTCATGTAAAACGTTCTTTGTGTCGTGCCTAACTCGGCCTATTTATTAGTCGTGCCATGCCAGCACATTTCAGAATATGCTTGGCTCGGCTTGGCCTGGCCCACGAGTGCTCCACACTCCGTGCTGTGTCGTGTCGTGTCCGCAATTGGACGTTTTTTTTTTATCAAGCATTCTAAAGACGAAAAAAATATTTTAAAAAGTTGGTTGCATTTTCTTTATTATTGACAAAATATTGATAACTAAAACAAACTAATAAAATCAAAAAATATGCACATTTTATTGAATAGAAAAGACTTGCATCACTACAGTTTGAGTACATCCCACTAGATTCACACCTACTCAACTATCAATCAGTCATTTGCAATTCTTAAATCTTACATCCCAATTTGTGCCGCTGTTAAACGTGTCGTGCTCGTGCCATGTCGCCAGTCCGGCCCGTTTGACATCTCTTAGGCTAACGGGGAGATAGAATAAAGGTGTAATTGGTTCTTAATTCATAACTATGTCCCTAACTTTTGCCCCAATGTGGCTTTGTAGTCTAGATTCGAGTCATGAAATAGCCTCTACATTTACAGGGTAAAACTGGATACATCCAACTCTTTCTCAAGATTACAGCAACAGGCGCCTCGTGCTATGTGTAACCCTTTTAATTTTTTGTTTTTTTATCATCCTTTTGTTCGCGTATGTGGGAGGGAAAATGGTATACCCATGCAATACAAGGAGGAAAAAATTCATCCAGAATTGTGTGTCAATAGTATATAATCAATGAAAATTGTGTTTTTTCAGTGATAAGCTATCATGTTCGGCTCCATTGAGATAACAATCTTGGTTCTACTACTGATCGCGAGGGTTTCGACAAACCATACAACGACGATAACAACAACAACAAAGTTTGCCAAGACAGAGTAGCAACCCATCTTATTCATTACAAAAGCAAACAAAAACAGTTTTTGAAAGGGCTCTTGTCACCACATATGTAGAGAGGCGTTGAATGTTATGATGTGGGCAAATGGATTTTGTTTCAACTCAAATGGAAGCAACTTATCACAAATTCAACTAATGTCCCTTAATCTTCCAATATGCCTTCTTGTTTCCTCTCCGATGTCTCTTCTCTTGACTACTTGAAGAAACCCCCTCACATGTTGTGGGATGCATTGTCACATGGCTTGAGACCCCACCCAATCCTCCATGGATTGTGTTTTACCGCTTTGAAATGTTAAGCGAGATTGGCGGATCCGGGAGACTTTTCAGGGGTATTTCTAGTAGTAAAAAATTTGTAGATTTTTATTTGTGGTTGAAAAGTTGTTAGGTATTTCTGATAGTGAATAAATTATTGAGAAATGTCAAGTTGTTTCCGGAATTGAAAAAGTTTTTGGTGGTGATTGAAAAAGTTGTTGAGTTGGTAAAAAAAATTTGTTAATGGAAACGGGATGATAAAATGCGCTAAGTTTTTAGTATTTTTTGTTAATGAAAACGGGGCCTCCAGTGCAAGAGTCTACTGCACAATTCAAGCATTCCATTTCTACAATTAATGATCCATATTTCAAAAAGTATCCTACCAGTAAGATGACACTTTTTAAAGTTTGAACTATTAAAAACACTTTTGAAAGACTTGAATTGTGCATTATAATAATGCAGTCCGGTTCCAAGATTACCACGGTCCATGTCTAGCTAGACCTACAAATGAACACGTAAATATGCATGCAATGATAACTAAATGGGTTTCATTTTCTATCCAGGATAGACTCGAAAGGACGCTACCTTGCCTAGTGACATGTAGGGGTCGATTGGATGCAGGATGAAGGAGGGTGATGAGTTAATCCGGGAACCGGGGGCTCTGCTGCGCCAAGGAGGCAGCAGCCACTACCCAGTGTACCAAAACGTTGCCGTTTTGGTGGGAAAAAAAATCTCTGCCTTCCGTTTGCAATCCTATAGAGCAGAAACGTGATTATGAAAGCTTTAGAGACAAAATTTGATTATATCTCTTTAGAATAATATGATCAAAATAATGTGATCTTCACACCCGTTCAAACGGATTAAAAATTGGAGCACTTAATTTTTTAACCATATTTTTTAATATATAAACGGTGTCAAAAAATTAAGTGCACAAATTTTCACTCCGTTTGAATCAGTGCAAAAATTGTTATTCTTATCATATTATTCTAAAAGGTCATAATTAATTTTTGTTTATAGGGCTCTCATAATTACATTTTTGCTCCACATGGTTCTAAATAAAGAGCATATATTTAATATGAGAACCCTAGAGATAAAAATAAATTACAACCCTTTAGAATAATATGATAAGAATAACAAGATCTTTGCACTGATTCAAACGGAGTGAAAATTTGAGTACTTAATTTTTTTGAGACCGTTTATATATTAAAAAATATAGTTAAAAAATTAAGTACTCCAATTTTTAATCCGTTTGAACGGGTGTGAAGATCTTATTTTTTTGATCATATTATTCTAGAGAGATATAATCAAATTTTGTCTCTAAGGCTCTTATAATCACGCTTCTGCTTCATAGGATTGCAAACTGAAGGCGGAGATTTTTTTTTCCACCAAAACGGCAACGTTTTGGTACACTGGGTAGGGGCTGCTGCCTCGTTGGCGCAGCAGAGCCCCGGGTCCGTTAATCCGAGCGGATGACGGGGTGATGGGACGTTTTTGGCTTGCTTTGGAAAACAAAAACTTCCCGTCCAAAAATCATCCCAAGTAACTGTTGGGGGTTTCGACCGGTTGTTAATTAGTAAGGGCGGATGAGGCCCTCCTCATCTCCTTACCATAACATTTCAACTACAAAACAATTTTATTCCTCCCATTTTAACCTTAATCCAACCAATGACTATGTTATTCTTATTTTTTAATACCTTATCCAAACCAATTACTTTTTTTATCCATTCTCCATAAATTATACTATCTTATATCCTACATAAAAAATACCCCCGAAATTCATCTCGCATCCAATCGGCCCCAGATTGCAGACCTCATCTAGCAGTCGCAAAGTTGAGATTCAAAAGAGTGCGTGTAACATAGAACTTTGTTGATCAAAATCATCACATCTGGGACGACTCGATCAGATCCCATACCTCGACGAAGTTTTATTATCCCACTCAATTTTATGGATGTAAGAAAGATATTCGTAATTTGCCCCTCCAAATCCAAAAAGATTGTAGTTTGGCCTATTTAAAGTTAAAGTATCTACCGACCCTTCAAAAATCTAAACAATTGTGTCTTGAATTTTTTTCAGAGGTTACAAAAAGGTGAGGGATAATATATGGGTCATTCCATTGACAGCCCAGTGAACTGTCAATAAGCTAAACAGTACGATAGAAATTCACAAACTCTAATGCATTTTTACACTTTTCAATATGTTTTCACACTTCTATATGGGTTTTTTTTTTTTTTTTATACATATTTTACTGCACTTTTTCAACCTTAATGACAGACAGTTGAGTTAGTTGTTTTTTGGGAAAATGACGGCCAAGGACGTGTTTAGATAATTAATATCAACCAAGGATATGCTAAGAACATTTGTTAAAACTGAAAAATGTCCTTGGTTGGTATTAATTATCTAAACACGTCATTGGCCGTCATTTTCCCTTGTTTTTTTTTTGGCATTTTCCATGTTATATTATGGACATCTATTCTCATGGGCCTTCATGATCTAGTTTGGGGTGGGTTGGGCTGATTATGCAAAGTCCAGACTAATTTGGTTAGCTGAAATATTTGTTAGAATGTAGCCCTGCAGGCCGTATTGGGCTGCGCTACAGGTCTCATGTAGGCCCACTTGTTATTTGGTCTTTTAAGATAACATCTTTGTTATTCGCCTATTAAACGATAACATCTTGATGTCAAAGAACTCCAAAACTTCTTTCAAAAAAAAAAGAAAAAAAAGGGAACTCCAAACATGATTGTGAAGCTCATACATTCATCACAAATCTCACGCTTGTTTCGACCATAACCACTATCCCCGATATCTACTCACGGTTAGATCTTCATTACTCGACTAAAGCTCGTTCGGATTCTTCGCTATGATGGAGGAAATGGGTGTCCATCAATCAAGTCGAATAGCTCATCTCCAATTCCAAATCCAAGCATCCTTGCCATGTCCCTTGCCTTGATTCTAGGCTTTGGAATATTATGTTGCTTCAACCAAGTGTAGACAATGAACACTTTGTTCATCACAAACAATTCCAGTGCTTCAGGATTGAATACTACTCCCATTTTCAAACTCATCTGCCCACCAAATCAACAACAAAAAGGGAAAAAAAATATTCAAGTTAGGACCTCAATGCACAATATATCTGGCACGGCACGGCACGACACGAAGTGTGGCGTGCCCGCGGGCCGGACAGGGCAGGGCAGAGCATATTCTAAAATGGGCCGGCACAACACTATTAAGAAATGGTCCAGGTTAGGCGCAACACGAAGCACGTTTGACACGGAACTAAACGGACTAGGCCGGCACAACACGGCCTATTTGACTCCTCTATTAAGAACTTCAGATCTTCAAAGAATTGTACGAAGATCATTTACATTACCTGGTGAGGGACCAACATTGCGGCATAACGCGCAAGTTCTCCAGCCCTCCAGTCCAGCAACACTGGCAGCCAAGGGTAAGCAGCATCAAGTCTAACAAACCAAAGCCTAACCTCCCCCAATTCCGAAAGTTCCCTTGGATCATTCGGATCTTCTTTCGTGTAGTTAATTGTAAACCCGATCGTTTGTTCAAGGAACTCCTTCGGATCAGCTGCATATTGGAAAAAGAAGGAACGACATTCGATCAGTTTTTTCTTAGTCATACATATGCAAAATGAAATAAGTTGATCAGACTTTTTCCGTAAGCACTTTACCGGAAAGAGGTGATGCGATTCCGGTTGCAGAGTGGAAAGGGGTCAAGTCAAGGCGAAGGATAATGTCATTGTCAAGGACTATCTCAAATCGCCCTTCGGTTGGGGGCAAAGGCGCTGGAGCTTTTTGTGCATCTGCCAAGCAAAAACACCATTTCAAAGTAAAACTTTTGAATGAAATTCATCTTGTAGACCGGGGAAATGACTTACATTTTGTATACTGGTCATATCAGATGTTAAAAAGGACAAAAGTTTTGACTAGAATCAATCCTTTGTCTCAAAATTGCTCCACATTTGTGCATCGTTATTTATTTTGTCGAGGTACGCATAAGCTGGCCCGAACATCCGGTCATTAAAACAAAAACTGCTCTACATTTGCAGACTAGTATTCATTTAGCTTTTATCTTAGCTCATTTCCGTTTATCTTTTATCTTCAGGGTTGTCATCAGAAAAGGGGGAGATATCGCGCCTATGGGATGATGGTTGGCATTGTGTATATTGTTCCTATAGGGCACCCTATACGGCACATCACATCCGTCCAAACATGCTTTTCAACGGCCCGAATTTGAAAAAAAAAACCTCTTTCAAGGGAGATTTCTCTTTTCTAGAAGAGTTTATTTCAAATCCGGACCGTTGAAAACACTCTTGGACGGCTTGAATGTGCTGTGCAGCTACACTATAGGAGTTCCGAATCCAGGGGAGGTCCATACAAATATATTTGTCTGGGATATGATTCATTTTGCCAACCATCGTCCCATAGGCGCGAACAATACACACAATGCCGAAGAAGTTAAATCTCCAACAAAAACTTCGTACGAATCGTTACACATTCACATTTTTGTATGCACTCTTCACAAATATCGAGGCGTTCCTTAACACATTAATCCATCCACGCTAAGGATGGCACGCATTAATGTAATTTTCCCTAGACAATATCCGTCTACTTTTTGAGTACCGTATAGGGAAAAAAGACTAGGTACTAGTTATTTATCCTACTACGTGAAAATTCTGGCTCCACTTTAGGGGAACATAGATTCAACAATTGAGGCAAATTCAGAACAGTTAATGATTTGCTGGAAATTTCCACTTAATAAGTTCACAGATAAACCTCAGAACAGACTTAAATTCCAAGAAATCAGACTCTCTCTCCTATTCACAAGTGAAGGAGCAGGAAAACTTTAAAAATGAAAACTAATAGCGAAACAAAGTTAAACCAACAAATGAATGGAAGGATTGCTTACTCTCTTCATCATCAAACAGAGAAAGCTCGTAATTCCCGGAAGGATCGAACGCAACCGAGGCCGCTACTTCCCTTCGCTCCCGACTCGAATTCGACGAAACGAAGGAAGGAGAAACGGAATCCGTAATGCGCAATTTGCAGGAAATCCATGAGGGAGCTAAAGAGGGATTGCTCTGTTTCAGTGGTGAAGAAATTGGGCATGGTGTTTTGACGGTATCCATGGTGTTGATAATGTGGGGGTTACTGGGTCTGGTCCTAAAGTAGTTTAAGATAGTTTTTTTTTTTCTTTCTTTCTTTGTGTCTGTTTCATGACCTTTATCTCCTTTTCTTTGTGGCCTTGTGTTCAAAATGACTCATAAGTCATATCCCAGACTCAGACCTTCCCTCCATTCCATCATGGGTTTGGACTTTGGAGGCCCAAAACCATCTTGAAAAAGGCACTTGATCATGGCAAAACGATGGGTTTTGTTAGTTGGGCCATTTTCTATCAACCCAAGGCCTCGTGGATCGATCTACCCACGTTGTGCCACACTGTGGCGGAGCCAGAATTCATAACCGAGGGTGGCACCTAAAAATATTAACATGCTTACCACTTAAAATAGTACAGTATTCTAAATTGGGCCATTTTCTATCAACCCTAGGCCTCGTGGGTCGATCTACCCATGTTCTGCCACACTATGGCGGAGCCAGAATTTATAACCGAATGTGACACCTAAAAATATTAACATGCTTACCACTTAAAATAGTACAGTATTCTAAATTGGGCCATTTTCTATCAACCCTAGGCCTCGTGGATCGATTTACCCACGTTGTGCCACACTGTGGCGGAGGTAGAATTCATAACCGGGGGTGGCATCTAATAATATTAACATGCTTACCACTTAAAGCAGTGCAGTTTTCTAAATTAATCATTCATAACACCAAAAAATTTACACATTTACATTTTCATAGTTTAGTCATCCGTCATATAGACGGAAGTAGTTTAACGATCTATCAAAATGGGACTCGATGTATTTTCAATCCCGAAAATCATCGGAGTCATTCTAAACTAAACTTCAAAGAATTTTTTTGAAAAGAATGATTTTTCTATTGGATTGGACTGAGAGGGAGAACAATTTTTCGCTATTGAGGGAGCATTTTTGCGTAGACCTGGGGTGGCATGTGCCACTTTCACAAGCAATTGCCTTTGCTAGGGCTACCCACGGATCGGTCCGGTTCTCAATCCAATCTACTCGCGACGGATTGTCGTTTTCTCCATCCGCCAACCGTCCGTTTGTTTGGTTGGTTCGGTTTGGATGCGGTTTGTGCAGATTGGTTTGGACGGTTTCGGCGAGTTTGAGTATGCAATTTATTTTTTTATATATACCAAAAAATTAAAAAATAAAGCCCCAAAACTTCAAGTCCAATAAAGTCCGCCACAAAATTCAAACAAGTCTAAACCAACATTACTTAGATTTAAGTTACATTCATCCACTGTAAAAGTCTAAAGATAAACTATTATATCATCCAATTAAGTTACATTTGTCCATAAAAATTTTAAAAGCCCAAAATGACATCATAATAGAGAAGATTATTAACATTTTCAACATAAAACATAAAAATATTATAGAATACATGTTTATTAACTTTATTATGTGAAATTTTGTTCAAATTGGTCAACATCATTCATAACCTTCCGTAGAGAAATAGGAACATTGCGGATTGGCGGATTGAGGGGAACCAAACCAGAACTGTCAGAATTAGTGTTTTTAGATCCATATCCGTCCGTAGCATGTCTCGGTTTGGTGCGAATTGAACGGATTGGACAGTTCGATTCATCCGTTGAACAGCCCTAGCCTCCGCCACTGGTGCCACACCTCTTTTAGTACTTCTTTAAGTCATTCTGCTTACACGGGGCATATAATCAAGTGTGATCACATCTGCATCAAGGGCTGTTATATTTTTTATGGGATTTTCCCGGTACTTTGTTGAGAAGATGTGATTCGTCTCGATTTCAATTCTTAAGAGCTCTATGAAACCTGGAATTGTTCCTTCTCGATTCTGATGTAATGCGTTGACTTTGTCTTAAATGAAATTGACCTCTTCAAAAAAAAAACCTGGAATTGTCTTCAGAAATATGTGTGTTAACCTCCTTTTTCAATTCCGGCATTATAGCCGACACTATTCGATAAAGATGACCATATTTTTCAATTCTTCTCTAGGTGCGTAAGGAAATTTAGAAGTGTGGAAATCCTTTTATTGTCTTGAAAAATGCAAAATCTCATCCACTTTTGCTACAGCCACATATTTGCTTACGGCACAAGCGCTCACATCCAAGCGGGGGCCATGCCCACTATGGTGGGATCCCTCATGGATCAGTGGCGGATCGAGGGGTGCAAGCGGGGCCTAACACACTTCTTAATTATCCCACTAATTATACTATATTTTCATGTTAATTTGTAAAAGTTCTATAGAATTGGCGTTTGAATACAAATCTCTTGAAAAAATATTTTTTTGGTAAAGT
>JAOTQK010000001.1:3325155-3354578 GCA_025642025.1 Rhododendron ferrugineum
TTCCTTCTCCTTAATTCCTTCTCTCTCGCTTTTCTTCCTTTCTTTTCTTTGCTTGGTGACTGGGTGCCGTGTGTGCAGGGGTGGTTTGTGCGTGAAGTGTGGTGTGTGCTTGTAGTATATGGAGGAGAGGGAGGCCTATTTATACTAGTAACCTATAAGATCTAGAATTATCTAGTAACTGTATTGATACACAAAACGACGTCATTTTAGAGCCCCTCCATCAATTTTTGGAGTGCTAAAATCAATTTTCTATCTTTTAATATCTAGGATAATCTTATATTATCTAACATTAACTAACATAATCCAATAAAATCTAGAGAAAATCCAAGTATTTCTAAGAATATCTAGAATAATCTTCCAAAATCTAGGTATATCTAGAATAATCTCACAAAATTTAGAGATATTTGATCCGATGCCGACTCTTTATCTTCTTCGATGGATGAATTGCATTCTAAAATTTAGGAATATCTGGATTGTATTCATCCTCCGCATGTGCATCAAAGTCTATATCTTCTTCGATGCCTGCTTTACTGACTGTAAACACTGCAGAAGGTGATTCAAAATCCCATTCTTCTTCAATTGGTATTTCTTCATCAATCCTGAGAACCACGTAGCTAGCTTCACCATACCACACATCTTCTCCTTTCTTTCTTTGGTTTTGTAGAGTTCTGCCACCGGCCTTGAGCCACCATTTATCTTGATGCAGACCAATGCCTCCTCTTCATCGTTCCTTATTTTTTATCCAGCCATTTGCTTCACCAAGATTTCTTGATTCACCAAAAGACTCTCTAACTCAACCAACGATAGTTGAGTCAACCATCCTCTAATGGCAGTCATGAGACCACTATACTCGGGTCTTAAACCTCGAGTAATAATGCGTCTTATCCTAGACTCACTGGTCTTCGATTCTAGATCAAGATGAGAAATTTCATTGCAAAGAGTCCTTACCTTGAGAAAATATTGGCTGATTCTCATCAATCCTTGTGTCAAAGTAGCCAACTTGTTTTCCAAAAACTACAGTCGAGCATCGCTTGTCTTCGAAAACAGTGCCGCAAATGTGTCCCAAACTTCTTTTGGAGTAGTAGCCTCTCGTACGTACTCCAACAACTCTTTCTGAACTGTCATCCTCAACACGAACATAGCTTTCCCTACCTTGATATTTCTGCACAGCTATCTCCTCTGATTCAGTTCCAGTAATTAGCAAAACAGCCTCCTCAATTATATCGATGCTCTTTTGCGCTTGATCTTTTTGTAGAGCCATCTCCTCTCACTTTTTTGTTTTTCTGAGGCGACGTACAGGATGGAGATGATCCTTTCTATAGGTTTCAAGTTTGACCCATCTAAGGATGAGATTGTCGCTTACCTGACCAAAACTGAAGCCCTCCTTGATTTTATGGAGCATATGCTTGATTTTTTCTCTAAGAAGCCATCAAATATTGCGCTGAACTATCCTCTCAAGCACTACTGTCAGAGTTGGTATCTCTCCTCGAAGTATATCGAGAATTATCCTACAGGATTTGCATCAATGAGGGCTGACGCCAGAAGCCACTAGAAACAGGCGGGGAGGCCCGATCATGTGGCGAAAGAGGGTAGAAAAATCATCGTCACAAAGAGGCCTAGGAAGTTTTTTGCTGAGTGCCAAAATACCACCACATGTACAGGGTGGAGACTAATGGAGTACTGTTTCGTCGAGACAGGGAACACACTAATTGTCATGAGGGCTATATAGGAGGAGATCGCAAAATTGGGGAAAGATCAAGCGCAAAAGGGAGAAGCTGCTAATACTAGGACTGAATTAGAGGAGATGGCTCTACAGAAAGATCAAGCGCAAAAGAGCATCGAAAGAATTTAGGAGGCTGCTTTGCTAATTATCGGTGGAAATTCAGGATCTAGTTAGAGTTGTCATAACCTCTTATTGTGAATCCTAAACATATTCAAGACACACCCCCCACATGTAGCGGGACTTTAGATTCGGTCCTGACACAGATGTGGTGGGGTAGATAATTGTGTAGTGTGTCGCGACAATACTTCTTGACAGAACAATAATCATGTGGATTTCAGAAAAATTAAAATTAGATTACTTTCACATCCGTCAATTTTACCTTTTAATTTGAAAAACGAAAATCCTCTTTTAGGCAGTGCTACAAGTTTTCCAAGGATGAGCAAGTTTATCATGTAATAATCAAGAGATTGAAATTATTGTTCGACCAACAGTTTCCATTTGCAGTTTAGAAGATTTTTTTCCGTCATTGGGCTACGGAGTATAGTATGTCGAAAATTTTAGACATGTGTATAAAACCACAATAAAAAATTAGAAGAACAGGGGCTGAATTGATTAGATGGGTCCGGCTTCGATTAGGCTCCGCTAGTGAATGGTGGAACCGGTACTCCCAATTAGACGAACAGACTCAAGTTATGAAAAGAAAGATGTGACTCAATTGAGTACAGGAACATACCACCTGGGGTGGTAGTCAAGATGGCAATGGGTTACTCTTACTTCCATTGGGCTTGGCTCTCATGTGGTCACGGATTTGAGGCGTGCCGACACCACCTCGCTCCTGTTTGAACCTCATGATCCGCCTATTGTCTTCTTCGGCCTCAGGTGGGGCGGTGCACATACCAGTGCATTTCGGGTCTCCACCGGGAGCCCCTGCCGCGGGTCTGGTGTCCCTACGGCCACGCTCAAGGAAGGTTGCCAGTTCATGCCACACCTGGCCGCCCCCACCACCACTCTTTTCGTAAGCAAATACAAAAAAGAAGAACATAATAAAAAACAGCAATCCATTACACTAAAACAAGAACTCTAATGCACACATCAACGAAAACACAAAGAACCAAAGAAAGATTACAAATATTAACCAAACAACAAAGAAATTCCAAACAATAGAGATTCTCCTTATTGTTCTAAATTCGGAACACATACACTAATTAGGAACAGCTGAGTTGATCATATCAGGGCAGGTATAAACTGAACAGAATGACTGCAGACCCGTGAGCAACAAGATCAAAATGCCTGCAAAAAATGTCAAAATCTTCCAAGAACCAAACACATACTTCCTCACGCCGGAATAAATCCGAAACCTCCGCGAATTATAGAAGAACTTGTTCACATCCTCAATCGTCTTATCAAAATACGGAGCATTCGTTAACCGAACAGATTTCCCAATCCCATCAAACAGTTGTAAGACCGCATCATCGCTTTTCAGTTTGTTTACAATGATTTTCTTTTCCCTGAGCAATTTTGCATCCTCGGCGGTGTCAATAATGCCGTCTAGTAACTCGGTGTACCATGCAAAAACAAGGGAATCGGACACTGTTGATGCTTCGTACGCAATCAGGTTTCGTATTATGACTTCCGAGTGGACGTTCAAGGTGATGATCGGAAGGTAAAATTTCTTTTCCTTGTCATCGAACTTGATCGTTGAAATGTCATGACCAGTGGTTGGGCTGCTTGGGCAGAATTCCACCCCTGCAATTTCGGAAAGGTTTGAAGCTGAAGGTATCATGATTTTCTCTACTTGAACCGGCTTGTGTTGCGAATTTTCGGGTTTTATGCTTTCTTTGGCTTTCGCAGCTAGGAAGGACAACGCCGGAACCCTAGTAATAATCTTCTTGACATTGTCTGCTATTTTCTTTATAATTTTAAGACTGTATAAGATTTCCCAAAGGGTAGTGAAAATTTGACAGGAATTAGCTGAATCGGCTTGTTGGCTTGATTTAGACTCGGTAACACTCTTTTGGGTCGCGGGGGTTTCTTGAGTTAACTGGTCTGCCAATTCGGGCACAATCATATGGTACAAAAGGTCTAACAAATGGGAACGATCGAGAACTCCGGTCAAAGGAAAGTCCTCCTTTAGTTTGACAGGAGAAATTGAGTGACAAAAAGTCGTCAAGATCAACGGCAAACACTCCTTTAGTTTGACCGGAGAAATCGAGTGACAAAAAGTCGTCAAGATCAACGGCAAACAGTTATCATGAAGATCGTCTTGCGAGATTTGGATGGATATGATTTTGCTGAACAGAAAGAAGGGGATTTGGTTCTCAAGCAGCATGACATCACTTAGGATCGAGTCGTGGTACAATTTTTTTCTATCAATTTTACATTAATGTGACGATATATAAAACTTAAGGGAAATAAGTGTAATGTTATGGAATGTCATAACTAATAAGTGTTTGCACTTTGCATTTTGAGTTGGTAGTAGAGTCATTTTATTTTTATAGAAGGAAATCCGTAGATAAAACCGGACCGGACCGTAACTCACGGTTCGAATTGGAACCGAACCGTGAGACTTTTGGATTACGATTGGATTACCATATTTTCCAAAAACCGTGAGATACGGATTAGAATTGAATTCATAGGAATCCGATCTAATCCGAACCGTGGAGAGCCTTAGTTTATATATACAAGAGGTAAGGGGTGTAGTACATGTTGAAAATGACATAAAATGGTAGATTTTAAAGGTTTGGTGTGTAGTACCAATCCTTATTAAGTGTGTTTATTTTTTTAAAGTATAACTTGTATTAGTAGTTTCTCAACTTTTGTTAATTTCTTAGTAAATGGTAAAAATTGATCTCTATACTTCCCTAATTGATGCAAATACTTCAATATTTTAGTCTTTTAGCAGGTGAATTTACAGAACATTCTTGCATGCATGTAGGGACTGTTTCATAAATTTATCCGCTAAAAGACGAAAAAAGAAATGTTCGCATGAATTAGGAGAGTGTAAAAATCAATTTTCTAAATGGTGCAATTTGACGTGCATGGTTGGTTTTTTCTTTCCTTGCAAGGAGAAGACAAAATTTTGCGAACAAGATTTGATTTAATCGTGAAAGATAAGTTAGAGATTAGGATTATTTTGTTTTTATTATCTTCTCTTGTGATAAGTTTAACGAATATTGCCAAGCGACTGTGGAAATGAGGACTGCGAGCGAAACCAGTCAACCAGAGGCAGCTCCGGTTTGGCAACCGCCACCTCAGGGGGTTATCAGAATCAGAGCCGGCTCAAAGTATTTGGATGTCCTAAACCGAATGGTGGAATAAGGCCCTACATAAATATTCTAATTTAAAAACAATAACAAAAAAACTTATCTATGTATCATTTTCGTTCATACTATTTAACATGATAAATATTTTAGCCTTAATGGCTTGTGTGGTTGCTATAATAGTCAAGGAACTCAGGTTTGAATCACAGAAGTCCCAATTTTTGTGACTAGAATTTTTTTTTTTTGGCAAACAGACACTCCAAAGAAGTATCCTACCAGGATTTGAGCTCAAGTGTCTTATGTGAAATAGCAAACACTTTGGTACTACACTTTTGCTAAACAACCAAAGGAGTTTGTATTATAGTGGTGCACAGAAAATATATATATACTTATCTAAGAAGGGATGCCTCATTTTTTGCCCAAAAAGTGGAGGCCCAAGGTAGCGGCCACTTGAGCTAGCCTTGCCCTTGGACCGGCCCTTTATTCAAAATCGATGTTGATGGAGCTTTTGTTAAGGAAACAGCTAAGGGAGGCATGGGTTTTGTTATTAGAGATGAAATGTGGAATTAATATCATGGACATCAAAGCTATTCCTATTCCATAATAGCTTCCACCATTTTTGCGGTGACCATTTTTTCGCGCGAAGAGTCTTGGAAAAGTGAACATGAAAATTCTAAAAAAACATATATAACGACTGACGCTTTGTGGTGATTACAACTGTAGTGTAGAGCAGTTGGATAGAACGTATAATTTATTTAAGTTGAGACTACGTTACATTCCAATGCATCTTCTAGGCTATGTATAAAGCCGAGAAAAAGAAAACAAAAAATTTATGTGAATTTCATGTATTTATCTCTTAGGCCTAAACTTCATTTTTTCCGGCCTTCTGCTTCCTGTAATTTCTTCTTTATATCACTCCTCCTTGTTACAGCAGCAAGCTAAGAAGTTTGGGGTCAAGTTCCTGCATACAGAGACGGAACCAGAATTTCGTAAATGCGGGGGCCGAATTATGAACAATATTTTGAAATTTTAAGGTTCGGAAATCTAATATATAGTTTGTTTGGTTTAGGTTTTGAGGGAGATTTTTTGAATAGTAAGTGAGAGAGATAAAAAGAGGAATGAGATAAATAATTGAAGAAAAAACTTATGGGAGATATGAGAGACCATAGTGCAGGAAGAGAAATTGGGTTTTGGGATCTAAAATGAACACATTTTTAAAGAATTTAAATGTCTAAATAACACTCAATACAAAATATAATATCTATGTGTTTTTAATAAACAAACAAAAAATAACTAATATTAATATTATTTTTCTTTTTTTAAAAAACGCCGAAACAACGCAGGGGCTGTGGCCCCCATTCAACCACCTATAGATCCGTCTCTGCCTGCATACACCTCCATTTGTATAGCCTTTGTCATAGCAGGGCTGGTTACAGCCGCCTTTCAATTTGATGCAGGGTCCCGGTATCCACTTGCACATGTCTCGGTCAATTGCTTGCCCTGTGATTCAACCAATAAAAATCTTTACAATATACTGAGCAAAAAACATAAAGAAATTAACTTTTCAATGAGAAAATTGCTAGTACTATCTGCAAATAACAGGGGTCAAGGTCGGCCAGTGAAATGATGGGGAGATAAGCTTCATCGTTTGAGACGGAAACAGTTCGAATCATCAGCTAAGGCCCTTGAATGACCGCTCGGTGATGAAGGAGGTATGGGCGCAGAGACAGTATAGTGGAGGTTTGCCTAGAAGTATACTTACGTTTCTTTTATTCTTATTGATGAAAATTAGAAGATTTCTCTTTCGCATGGCAAAATAAAAGCAAAAACATTGGTAAAAGAAAGGTAATCTTGTACCTCCAACTTTTATTTTCCTTCTTACTCTTCTCTCACACATGAAAAGGTAGTTTTGAAATTTCGTATGTGAAAACAAAAAATGCGCGAATAACATTTTGGCCAAGATTTATCGACACAAAAAAAAACTTGTACTTATTTCCTTTCATGAATTCACTACCCTTTTAATCAGGGAAAAAAAAATTATAGACATATATAGAGCTCTCTGCATGACACGACACGCTCAAAAACATGTGCAAGTCTCTTTAACATGGTGATTGGTCTCTCGAATTTTTTGCGAAGGGAAGTCCATATGTTTTCCTTCACGTCCCCAATTCTTAGCGTCCATTTTTTTTTTTTGGGATATCGACGAGTCCTGAAACTATTTAAATTCCAAACGAACTTCGTAGAAAATAACGAGTAAATGTGGAAATTTAACAATATGAGTTGAGATAAGAAATTTTTACCCACACCCAAACCCAAAACGACGCACAAAATCAGTAGAAACAAACGCCCCTTGCTTGGGGAACTATGTCTGATGGCCATGGCTTCCTCCTCCCTCTTTTCTCCCTCTTGATTGAATATGAAAAGATATCTCTGCACTAAAAAAAATTCTTTGAATTCCGGAATTAATCTTATCAGAACAAACGCCCCTTACCTTGGTTCATTAGGTAAATTTGATTAAGTGGTTACACTTTGTGTTCTAACATTTGTAATTAATGGAGTAAATTAATTAATTTGAAATGATTAAACGTGAACATAGGTTCATTAAACCTGAGCGGTATTTGTTTAATTGGTATCTAATTATAACGTAGGAATCTTTAGTATGGGAGTCGAATTCAAACATCTTTATCAAAACGTAAATAGACTTCGTGTTACGGATGTCATAAATGCAAGGGGTTCATCAAGGATCCGAGTACCTTGTAGCGCCCCAGGCGAGCTGCACGGTGTATCGCTTTATCCGGACCGTACTTCTCTACAATTAATGATCCGAATTTTATACCATTTGGTAAGGTTGTTTCGTTGCCTGCCCCGTAATGGCAAAGCCATGTAGGGGTTGGGTGGGGTCAAGACCGCCCTCCCCCACTTTGGAATTTACTAGTAGTACTTTTAGTTTCGCATGTGAATTTTTTTTTTCCTACAAGGAAAATCCTATTCCTATTCTGTTAACGCCCAGTTGAGGCTTCCCCGGCCCCACCCCCACACACATACACACAAAGAACCTATGAGCTAAATGGACATTTTGCTACTGAACCATGCCTCCAAATCAAAGTCGAAGGGCATCAGAGAGGGCAAGCATAAAAACCAAAATCTATGCACATTGTCATGCTTCCTTTATTCGAGAGAGCAGTATACAAGAAATATATTTATATTGTGCCTTGTAAGAATGTATCCCAAACGTGTTAGTGTCCTACTGCGTTTTTGCCATATAGCGTATTGGTGTATCCGTGTCTGGTCGTATCGTATCATGGTCCAGTATCCATACCCGTACTTCTAAACTACACACCAAACCAAAGGTGACTTTGCGAATATAAAAATATTGCAACTCATTTACCATAATAAAAATTGAACACTAATGCATTATTTCCAGCCTCTGCTAAACACCATATACAGAGAATCCACAAAACCAGTTAAAAACCTTGGCAAAGTTGACATTTACAGAGGAACAAGCTTTAAAAGAAGCTAAACAGAAAGTAAAGATTTTCTGGATGAACCTTCAGAAAAAGGGACACAAACAAAGTCACAACAAGTACATTGGCTTCAGCTATGTCTTTCGGAACATGGACAGCCTGGGAAAGTTATCCACAACAAAGTAGTAGCTTTCTGTCAAGCACAGTCCGATGAAGTTGAACCACGCCCTCCGCCAGTAAGGATTGATACAAAGAACCAGTACGATTCCGAGCAAGACTGTTATGTACGAACCAACAAAGCTCCCGTAGAACGTATTCGTGTCTAACCAACTATCTTCTTCCTCATTCTCTGGGGCGTTTGGCACCTGCGGCTGTGGCACAATCTTATTGCAACTGTTAAGCAATGGAGGTCCACAGAGAAGAGGATTCCCATCATAGCTACTTTCCTCAAAAGTCGCAAATTGACCCTTCCGGTCTGGAGTTTTACCTGATAAGTCGTTGTGTGCCACGCTGAAGACTGCCAAGGAGTTCAATTCAACTAGTTGAGAGGGGATTCAAGAAGTTGTAAGAAAGATCCAAACTCTCTAATTGCCTCAGGTTTGAGAACGTTGCCGGAATTGGTCCGGATAAATTGTTATGCGACAAGTTCAGTGCACGGATGTGGCTCAAGTTTCCAATTTCGGGTGGGATTTCACCATTAAATTGGTTGAAAGAGAAATCAATGCCTGACAAGATGGAGAGGATTTTGGCATTGCAAGAATAGGAATTCCACTTAGTTGTGAACACCACAACTTGTTACAAATCATATTTTCCATAGCCGTTTGGAGAATCATAGCGCCAGGAATCTTTTCTTGTTTGGGATAACATTGTGCTATTCACGAACAAAAACGATTGCTTCAAAATGAACCCACCCGCTGCATAAAAAGGGAGTGTCATGTCATTGGTTCCGAAATGATTTATCTTGCCCAAGCAAGGTGGCATCGAACCAGAAAGATTATTTCGAGAAACACCAAGCATTGCCAAACGGTCTAATTGGCACAACTGACTAGGAATATCACCTTGGAAATTGTTAGATTTCAAGAGAAGAATGGCTAATCCAAATTGGAATGATCCCAGAAAGAGAGTTCTCGCTTAGATTACAAATATTAACCAAACAATGCAGAAATTTCAAACAATGGAGATTCTCCTTATTGTTCTAAATTCGGAACACATGCACTAATTAGGAACAGCTGGGTTGATCATATCAGGGCAGGTATAAACTGAACAGAATGACTGCAGACCCGTGAGCAACAAGAGCAAAATGCCTGCCAAAAGTGTCAAAATCTTCCAAGAACCAAACACATACTTCCTCAGGCCGGAATAAATCCGAACCCTCCGCGAATTATAGAAGAAGTTGTTCACATCCTCAATCGTCTTATCGAAATACGGAGCATTCGTTAACCGAACAGATTTCCCAATCCCATCAAACAGTTGTAAGACCGCATCGTCGCTTTTCAGTTTGTTTACAATGATTTTCTTTTCCCTGAGCAATTTTGCATCCTCGGCGGTGTCAATAATGCCGTCTAGTAACTCGGTGTACCATGCAAAAACAAGGGAATCGGACACTGTTGATGCTTCGTACGCAATCAGGTTTCGTATTATGACTTCCGAGTGGACGTTCAAGGTGATGATCGGAAGGTAAAATTTCTTTTCCTTGTCATCGAACTTGATCGTCGAAATGTCACCAGTGGTTGGGCAGAATTCCACCCCTGCAATTTTGGAAAGGTTTGAAGCTGAAGGTATCATGATTTTCTCTACTTGAACCGGCTTGGGTTGCGAATTTTCGGATTTTAAGCTGTCTTCGGCTTTCGCAGCTAGGAAGGACAGCGCCGGAACCCCAGTAATAATCTTCTTAACATTGTCTGCTATTTTCTTGATAATTTTAAGACTGGATAAGATTTCCCAAAGGGAATTGAAAATTTGATAGGAATTAGCTGAATCGGCTTGTTGGCTTGATTTGGACTCGGTAACACTCTCTGGGGTCGCGGGGGCTTCTTGAGTTAACTGGTCTGCCAATTCGGGCACGATCATATGGTACAAAAGGTCTAACAAATGGGAACGATCGAGAACTCTAGTCAAAGGAAAGTCCTCCTTTAGTTTGACCGGAGAAATTGAGTGACAAAAAGTCGTCAAGATCAACGGCAAACACTCCTTTAGTTTGACCGGAGAAATCGAGAGACAAAAAGTCGTCAAGATCAACGGCAAACAGTTATCATGAAGATCGTCTTGCGAGATTTGGATGGATATGATTTTGCTGAACAGAAAGAAGGGGATTTGGTTCTCAAGCAGCATGACATCACTTAGGATTGAGTCGTGGTACAATTTTTTCCCCGCGGAGTCAACTAAATGAGCTGCTTCAGAATCATCTTTGTTCGTAAGAAAATCGAGCAAAAACAAGCCATCAATGGCCATTATCCACATTAGGGTATTACCTTCAATGTCCAAATACTTGTGGTAACATGCCCGAACCGTGTCCTCGAATTCCATAAGCTTATCGACGAGTTGCTCGAATTCCAGGGTTTTGAACCGCTTCTGGAGCCGAGTCGCTGCAGTGAGCTTGTACCGTTCCATATGGTAGAGATCGGGATCGCCGTGGTGGTACGGTCCCAAACCCATAAGCTGAGGCATGTAAGCTTTTGGCTTGAAAGAAGCTAGAGTTGCAGGAATGTTAAAGATGCACACAGGAACTTCTATGTCAACTTTCACTTCTTCTTCCACAATTTTTTTGATCTCGTAAATCCATTGCTTCTCATGAGATCTTGAATCAAATATTGATGATTTTGCCATGTTAATGTTGAATGGATGATATTTTTTTAATACTTGTTTATAACTTTATATATACAAAGACATAAAATGATAGATTTTAAAGGTTTGGTGTGTAGTACCAATCCTTTAATTACTTTCTCGTGCTCTAGCTCACTACCAACATGTGACTAAGCACTCACTTCTCTCAAATCTTGGGTATTACAAAATCCGAATTTTCCACTTCTCCTTCGTTGCATAGTCTTAGCAATCTCTCTGGTGTCCGTGGTTGCAGAGTGCATCCTACACACCAATTGAAAACAAGAGCGGGGCTCTGATACCCATTTGTAATGCTCCGACAACTGGCAATCGACCTCCCTTCCAGATTGCTCTGATACTAACTATAATGTCTCATCTCTAGACCACTAATCTAATGTCTTGTTCGAGTATTCTAACCACATGGCCCAAAATTTTTAAGCTAAAATCAAACTTGTACTCCCTCCATCCCAATTTATTTGTCTCAGTTCTATTTTAACAGAAATAAAAAACTAGTTATATCTTTAAATCTGTAATAAATTTCATATTTTTTGATAGATCTCAATTAATTCTATAATACAATATTTTCGAAATCACCTAAAACATTATAAATTACATGATAAAATCAATTGAAAAGTTGCACAGACTCCCAAAAAAACAATTAAATTGGGACGGAGGGACCGTTCCAGAAAGGTCCTTTAAAAAATAAGTACTCCCTCCGTCCCAATTTACTTGTCATTTTTTGAAGTTCGTGCCACTTTTCAATTAATTATATCTTGTAATTTATAATATTTTAGGTGATTTCAAAAATATTGAATTATACAACAAATCGAGATCTATCAAATAAGATCCATATTTGATATAAAATTTATTACCACTTTTTTCTAATCCAGTTAGAATAGAACTGGGACAGGTAAATTGGGACATAGTGAGTACTTATTTACAATTTTCAAGCTTAGAAATAATAGGCTTACTGAAATAAAAAAAAAAATATGCAATATGGATTTTGTTTGATAATTACTATCGAGATCTATCAAACCCTGCAAAAAAAATTGAAAAATTATTTTCGTAAACCCATTATTTTTAAACTTAAAAATAGATCCTTATTTTTTAAGTAATTATTTGGATTTCTGGAACGGAACCTAATAGCTTTTATGGCTCCTCATATATTTAAGATCACATGCATATGTAGATTTTCAATGTGGAACAGAGTGTTACAACTCTTGTTGCTTCTTTTTCTTTAAATTCTAGGATCACACACACTCACGGGGAATAGACACGATTTTTGGAGTATATGGATTCAATAGCCCATAAGCTAGGATGTGATCTAGCAAACCATGTAGAACGATATCTAATTCATCTGTCTTCTAGAACGATGTTTGATTGTTTAATATTTACTTCCTTCGTCTCATTTTCATTATTCATTATTATGTCGGTCTCTTTATGTCTTTTGCGTAAATCTTTTAATGTGGATTTTGAAAAATATGCAATATAGATATTATTTGATAGATCTCGATTAGTTTTATAATACAAAATTTTCAAAATTATAAAAAATATTATAGATTGAAAAATATAAGCAATTCAAAATGACATGCTATTCAAAAATGAACAATAAAAATGGGACGGAGGGAGTAACGTTGTTTCAAGTAAGCTTGTGTGAAAAAACTGTGGAAGGGTTCCTTGTAACTTCGGTTCTTTGATTAATAAAATTTTCTATGCCGATATAAAAAAATAAAAAAAAAAAAGCTGTGGAAGGTGCGGCCACGGGAGCAAAGGTTGCAGTCTGTGCACGTGATCGGTTTTGGATTGCCCAACACAAAAAAAAAAAAAAAGTAAAAGAAGTTCCATTCTGAGAAAGAATATTAGGGGTTGTTCGGCTCCGAATGGCTTATTTGTTTGTCTTTATTCAAATTTTTTTCGCATCTGTTAGTTTTTCGTCAATATTTTGGAGATTATTGCCTCGTCATGACAAGAGGAGTTTAAAAAGTAAAAATTACGATCGAAACCTAATTTTTTTGAATAAAGACAAAAATAAGCTAATAAGTCAATTTTTTCGTCTTTATTAAAAAAATGGATTTCGATCGTAATTTTTTACTTTTTAGATTCCTCTTGTCAGGTATAAGCAATAATTCCTAAAAAAATTAAAAAAAAAACTAATAAATACGAAAAAAATTTAAATAATGACAAAAAAAATAAGTCAAATGAGACAAACGCGCACCAGAAACATGAACTCACAAAACAACAACAATTTTACATATTCAACATATAAATAAAGACATTTATGAGAGAATGTATCAACCTATAGACCCAATACTATACATGTCACACTTAACTATAACCCGCCGGCCGTCCAATCTTTGATTGAATGTTTCATGTACCGTTTGTCGAGTTTTAATAAATTATTTTGTCGTTAAAAAAAACTATAACTAGCCCAGACACCTGTGAACAACACGTGTTCCTCTTAACTATAACTGACCCGGACACCTAAGAACAATACATATCCCACTTAACTACTCGTGGTAACATAAATATTATTACAAGTATAAACTGAGCAAAACGACTCAAGAGCCGTCATCAATATGATCAAGATAACTGCAACAGTCGTAAGAAACCTCCAAGACCCATACACGTACTTCTTCATGGACGTGTAAACCCTGACCTTCTTCGAGCTGAAGTAGTAGCTGTTGGCATCTCCAATGGCCTTGTCGATATACGACACGTTCGTGAGCCGGACGGATTTGCTCATCCCGTTGAAGAGCTCTGAAACTTCGGCATCGCTCTTCAGACTGTTCACGATGATCTTCTTTTCCCTCAGCAGCGTTGCGTCTCCGGCCGTGTCTATGATCCCGTTCATTAGCTCAGTGTACCGCGCGAAAACGAGGGATTCCGATGCTATCGAGGCTTCGTAGGCCACCAAGTTTCGCATTACCACTTCGGAGTTGATGTTCAAGGTGACGACGGGGAGGTAGAATTTCCCCGTCGTCTTGTCGAATCTAATGCTTGTGATGTCGCCGGAAGTGGGGAAGAACTCCACTCCGACGTCGCGAAGGTTTGATACCGAAGGAATCATGATCTCCTCTACTTTAGGAGTTTTGTTTTTCTCGTCGCCTTCGGGGGTGCTAGTTTCGTTACCTTTCGAAATCCCTAGCAGACCAGTGACGTACTTCCATGGAAGGCCTATTACCACCCTTATGGGTTTGGTAAACTTACTAAAGATAGTTAGTTTCGAAAACAAGTTCCAAAACTCACCAAAAATCGTAGTCGAATTACTGGAATCCGCGTTCTGCTTCCCAATATCTATGTTCAACGCCCCTCCTTGCTCCCCATTGCCGGGGCCGTTGGGCCCCGGCAATTTGGGCACGATCAAGTGGTACAAGAGGTCCAACAAATGCGAATGATCGGAAATTCGGGAGATCAAAGGGAGATCCTCCCTCAACTTGAGAGGCGAAATCGCTTGGCAGAAACCCTTCAACATCGATGGCAGCAGATTGTTACGCACGTCAGGCCTGGAAGTTTGGATGGTCAAGATCTTGCTCAGAACGAAGATCGGAATTTGGTTTTCGAGCATCACTATGTCGCCGAGGATTTCGCTTCGCGCCAGGCATTTCCCGGAAGCGTCAGCTAAAAGAGCGGTCGTTGTACAAGAGGTTAGGCGATCTTTTTTGTTCACGTAGCTATTGAGAAAATCGAGCAAGAACGACCCATCGATGGCCATGATCCAGGCTAGGGTATCGCCATCGATGTCCAAGAACTTATGGTAACAAGCTCGGACACTATTCTCAACCTTGCCGAGCACATCGACAAGTTGCTTGAATTCAAGGCTTCTGAACTCCTTCTGAACTCTAGTCGCCGCGGCAACTTTGTACCTCTCCATCTCATAGAGCTCGGGCCTGAATCGATGATACGGTCCCAGGCCTATGAGCTGAGGGGTATACGCTTCTGGCTTGAAAGCGCTTATGGTTGTGGGCACACGAAAAATCGAAACAGGAATATCGATGATCTCGATCTTGACTTCTTCATCGATGCTTTTGCTTATTTGGTTCACCCATTGTCGTTCGCTAGATTTCGATTCAAAGATTGAGTTTGAGGCCATTTTTGTGAAGTGAAGCAAGTAGCTTAAGACTTACAAGGATGAGATATACACTTATTAGGTATTGGGGCTTGCTTATATAAGGGTGATGCTTCAATGGCACCCTTGATTTTTTGGACTTCTATTCATTAATGGTAATGATTTAATGTGGCACTAAGACTGGTTCAATTATGTTAGCTGTCATTCCATGACCAGAATCCCCTGTAAGACTGGTCAACTAGATTCGGCAGTGGAATCTAACCTAAAAATGTTAGGTTACGGGAAAAGAAGACATGAAAGTGTCTAGGAAATTGGAATGAACAGTTCAAATTTACATGTTAGGGGTACAGGAAAAAAAAAACATGAAAGTGTCCAAAAAACTGGAATGAACGACTGATCCGATTTACAATTTTCCTAGAATGAACGGTTCAATGTAAATCTGAACAGTTCATTCCAATTTCCTCTAGTTTCGTGGACACTTTCATGTTTTCTTTTCATATATCGTACTATCGTTCATCTAATGTTTTGATTTCGTAAATATCTTGATTACTAACTAATTGTCTTTTATTCATAATAACTCTCTTTAAATGTCTTTGATTATCAGAAAGCATGCGTGGGTACGGGGAATATTCATGCATGCATATGGACTGTCCACAGTGGACTTTAGAATATTCACTGAGTAGTTGCTTATACTACTTTTCGCACCACGTTTCTGAATAGTACTTAATTTCTACAGTTGAATCGACCAAGAGAATGAAAGATTGGCTAGCTAGACCTGTGGCTGATATGAAAAATTGGCTAGATTCAAGGCTAGAATTTCAAACTATCTTATCCTTGTAGGATATCATGCCTTAGATTCAAGGCTAGAATTTCAAACTACGCGTAAGGAAAATTTGAAAATTTAACAATCATGTGAATATGGGGGATTTCAAGTTTTAAGTATCGGCCTCTACTCAGAAAAATCCTAGCTCCATCAATGAGACTAAATACTCTTGTTTTTGTGACATTATCCTAGATAGGTTTTTGTATATTAGGAGCATCTCCGACTAACCCTTCAAATCTTCAAAACCATTCTGCATTTCTTAAAACGAAGAGTTTTGCATCTCCAACCATATACTTCATTTACTTTCTTCAAAATGTAGAATGCAATTTGATTCTCCATATACGGAGAACTAATGATCAAATGGAGAGCATTCTTCAAAGCCTCTTGTACTACATTATTAATTTCATCTAAAATTCCCACTTTCTTTTTTATAATTTGGACCGATGAAAAATTATCAACGAATTAAAACCTATAAAATGAGGCTAATATTGGATATCTTCACCAAATCTGATGTAGGGTATGAAAAAATATTGGATGGAAACTTGAGGAAAATTTGTGAGGAGGCCGTTAGATAGAAATAATAAAACTGGGTTTGGAATAGTATAAGACCCCGTTTCGCTAAAGTTTTTATTTTTTAAGTACTTATTTTTTGTTTAATTTACAAATTAACTCATTCTCTCACAACACATTACCTTTAATTTAAAACATAAATACTTATTTTCACTTTTTTGAGTAAAAAACATTATTTTGAGTCTTCGAATACATGGGATTTTTGACGGGGAAAAAAAAAACGTGGGATAGAGATGCTCCTAATTCAATTTCAGTTCATCAAAATGGATAGGTGATTAAGTGAGAGATTAGAGCAAGCTGGGAGAAACTACGTCAAGATTTTTGCTTTTCGGGTCTCGGCCGCCGTCCACGTGGTGGAAAAGACTGACGTGTCTGAAAAGTTGGCAAGTTAGGAGACAAAAAAAAGAAGGGAAAAAGTCAAGAGCAAAACAAGTTGGGGTTAATGAAAGGGAGAGTCCTATACTGTATACTCTATAGTGCGGCATTCAAGTCATCTATTTCGGGTTAGATATGTTTGGTAATTTTACCAATAAGATTTAACTTTGATCAATAAGTGCTTTAGCGAATTTGAACTATTGATTGCGGAAATAGATAGTCGAATGTCGCACTACAGGATCTACTTCACAGGATTTGAACCATCTAGTGCGGAGACGAACGGTGGGATGCCACACTACATGTTTCGGTGCGGGCCGCGAGAGCGGTACCTAATCGAGGCAAACTATGAATACCAAATATGACATCAAAATACCCAAAATACTAGAGAAGTCAAGGTCGGCCAGTGAGACGATGGGGGATAAGCTTCATCATCGAGAGAAAAACAGCCCGGATCACCAGCTGAGGCCCCTAAATGACCGCTCAATGATAAAAGAGGTTGGGGGTGTAGCCGCACTACTGTACACTCCTATAGTGAGGCTGTGCACTACAGCATCCCTAGATCCGGGGTTAATGGCACGTAGTATGAAATTAACTCGTTCACGTCAAGTTACAATATATCACCCTTCCAACTGACTGACCTGGAAGACGATTAAGAAGATTAGTACTCCACGTGTGAATTTAGTGTGTGAATTGTAAATAACCATGAAAAAATTATGATATGGCCTGGTCCACTTGGGCCATTGTGGGACCAACCCAAATTGATCTTTTGGTAATTCGAATTGTTCATTCTTTTTGTTTTTTTTTTTTTGGTAGTGTGAATTGTTCATTCTTAATAGGACCCGTTGAGTAGATTGTTCAAGGGAAACTAAAACACCCCACTCCAGAACACCCCCCTCTCTCTCTCTCTCTCTCATTTAGATGAATCGAATTCTTATTTACCTTCAAGTGGGAATCTAGAACAAACCTTCAGACACATATGACTAAGGGCCCCTAATGATCACTTGGAATACCAATACATCTAAATGTTAGATCTACAGCAATGTTAATTGTAGTTAATGAGATTTGAATCATAGGCCTATTTTTTATCTTAGCCTAGGAATAACAAATGCAGTGTGTGCACAATCTAATCCCTCTTTTTGAAGGTTACAAATAATCATTTTCGTGGCATAAGTAGAACAGAAGAATATTCAATGCGGAATTATTGAGTTGAATATCCAATAAATTTCACAACCCTAATACGGCGGCGAGAGGGGAAGGTCATGATACTAGTTCTCTATCCTGATCTGCCTTTCTTTGGATTGTTTTTGCCGTGTCTCTTCAAATCAACGATTGTAGTATGATCTGTAAGAGTTTTGCCTCTCCTTTTCGTTAGAATTTTTAGTTTCGTTTTTTGGTGAATATTACATCCACAGATCAAGTTCTTTCAGATGATGTTGCTTCACAACGGCATCTGATCCATGTAACAGTGCTATATTACCACCGTTACACTGTATGATGTCTTTGTTGGACCAACTATGGTGGGTTGTCAGATCTATAGTTTTGGGAGTTCATTGGCGCGTTCATACTTGGTTGGAGTTCGTTTGATCGTCTGAGTATTTGTTGTCTTTTTTTTTTCCCAGCACTTTATCTTTTTTTGAGATTGCTAGGAAATATGAAATTTTAGTAGAATGTGTGTCAGGTGATGCTTGGGTTGGGGTGAAAGACATCAACCGCCCTATACTTTCCTCATTTTGTATCTGTTAGCCGATTAGTTTGGTTTTGTCCAAGATATTTGTAATGAATTTCGTATTGTAAGTGCCGTTACACTTTCATCAATACAACTTCTCACTTTTGTCAAAAAAAAAAAAATGGAGTAGATTGTTCAAATTAACAAAAGTTCAGGTAGACAATACATTGGTACACAAATGATTTCAAAATATTTGGGCCTTAATTATAAAAAAACCATAGGGAAAATGATGGTCAAGGACATGTTTTGATAATTAATACCCGCCAAGGACATGCTGAGAATATTTGTTAATGCTGAAAATATCCTTGACGGGTATTAATTATCAAAACATGTTTTGGGCCGTCATTTTCCCAAAACCATATATGTTCACTTTCCAATTTTTAAAGACAAATTAGACTTAAAACCATGGGATTAGATTTTTTTTTTTTCGGTCAATCGAAAATTCTAAACCATGGGATTATTAATGTCTCATCAACCGGGTTTTTTTTTGGCATGGATGTTCTTTCTGACAAATTCTACGTACCCTACGGGCAATGTGGTTTGTCGAGAGACAAGCTTGTTCCTTAAATAAACCTAATGGAATTCCACACAAAACCTAATGGGTTTAAGATTTCGGCTGTTAACGTTAGATCACAAAATGGCTTAAGAGGTGCCTCGCACGTTTAATGTTTCGTCTTTACAATTGAGGCCCAAATCCAATACAGTTTTGGTGTTGTTTGTTTACTTTGGTGGGCTAATGGATTCATAGGGGCAAAGTATTCCTTCCGTGGGCTCTATTAGATTGGTGGTTCAGATTCAGGTCCTTAATTGAAATGTAAATTTATAAAATTTAATCCAGTACTACAATCCCAGTCCAAGCACCAAAATTAGTATTCTAACTTGTTGAGGGTTGGTTGATGGACTCAATTTGATGATTCCAAACTTTTTCGGTTTGACAAGAGTTTTTTTTTATAGTTTATGTGTCCGGGCCAGCTTAAGTTCATCTCGACTAATTCTGGGGGACCAATTCTCCCGCCCACTTGCAGGGTCCCAATCAAAATCAGGACAAAACTCTGTATGAACTGGTCTCAAAGGGTTTGACAAGAGGTAACGAAGAGCTCAAACGGGTTCCAAGTTACCTTAATTGTTTTACTACTTAAATTGATTGCACAAACTTTGTGGTGAAGGTGAACTTTTCACTCTCTCATTTGATCGGTGAAGTTAAACTGAATTCAGCAGATGATTTGTTCTACGTAAAACCAAATTTCTTTCAATCAACCAAATAACTTTGTTTTTGCTTGCCAATGAGGATTTGTTCCAGCAGCATGGGAGCGGGAGTCTAAGTGTCTAGCCATCCAAGTAAGAGGTCTTAGGTTCGAGTATATGGAGCTTAATTAGCTAGGGTCGGCCTGCGTTGTAATCTAACTACTAACCACAAACGATACAATTTAAGAACTCCTACTTGCAACAATTTTCATCGCTTGAGATCGCCAACCTCTCTTTACCACCAATTAAGTTTAGCCAAATCAATGTTTATCAGCCAGTATATCCCTTCACTTCTTTCCTAACTCTTCCAAATTTCGAGTAAAAGTGTCACAAATACCATTAAGATAGACTAGGGTTATTACCACCAATTTTAAATAGAAGACATGGTACAAATTCATGATATGGTGATCCAACCTTTTGGGTTGGCCTAATAATTAAGGCATGCCATGACTTTTAAGGGTTTCCTTTATTCTAGATCTTAGGTTTAAAATCTCATGCATGTACTATTATCAACTCTTGTGGGGTTAGTTCATACAAGACTTAATTTGTTTTAGCAATAATTTGGCCCTCACTAAGAAACTGCAGGATTGGTCCTTCCGGGATTAATCGAGCTGGGCATAAATAAGCTCAGACACTCAAATAAAAAATAAATTATATTTGTGATCCAGTCCAGATCCTGTAAATATAAACCAACCAATAGATGAGTTCCACCTAAACGCCATGCAAATAATTGATGGATGAGTGCATAGTTTAACCAAATTATCATCGTAATCACCACGACATATATATACTTATAATATAAAAAAATGTTGGAAACGTTTGACCCCTAATATGACACAAAACAGCAATCAAAGAGAAGATTCCCATACATTTTTTTCCTCCACTCAATCAATACATTTTTAGAAGTACATTAGCTAGCAAACATGGTATACGGAGACCTTGGGGTTTGGCCCAATGATCGTGTAGTGCTGCTCATTTAGAACGTGAGGTCTTGAGTTCTACTCCTTTGGACAGGGTTGGCTCTAGCTCGTAGCTAATAATCTAACAAATATCAACATTCTAACATCATATGTCTGGCTAAACAAGAAAGCACACGGAACTGATAACATTGAATTTTTTTTTAGCTAGCAGATAACAAGTTCCATAAACACAAATGTTATTCTTTTGAGCTAGGGAAAATACAAACACAATACGTATAAGTTAGCTCGGACACCAGGTTATAAAAAAAAAGATTATTAAAGTGGAACTCAATGTGAAGCTCATACAAAATGGACAACGTCCACCTTTTTTTTTTTTTGAATGAGTGAACGAAGTTCACTTCAAAAAAAATTCTTATTTTGTGTACAAGATTTTGTTTGTACGAAAGTACATTTGCTGTAATCCACCATCAATTTCATTGGACCACACTTCAAATTTTCTTAGGTTTTCAATCCAACTTCAATTCGCAAATAGACTATGGCAACTTGCAAGTAAATTCATATGCCAAAACTGATGTTTCACGTCGAGTCTCCTTAATTTCTTTTTTGTGATCGGATGTTCGGGCCCAGTTTTGAGCACACTTTAACTAATTTCAAAGTTTTAAAGTAAACGATCGGGCAAACCTTCCAGTGGCCCAATCAAGTCTCCTTAATTACCCTCCTGTAGCCAATAATGGACTTCATATGTAGGGGTAAATTGGTAATGGCGCTACATTCGACCCCTTTACGAAAAGGGCCATGAATATGTCATAATCTAGAAAAATCCCCATTTTGACTAAGTTGTAAAATATTCAAAATAAAGGTAGTTAACGAAAGTTCAGACCAAGAAAATGGCTATATAAAGCCCAAAACTTACCACTTCAAATCGGTTTGCTTCAAACAAAACAAAAACTATTTCATGGCTACTGAAAACAGAGCGTCCAAGTCGAAGTCTCAAACAACGATCCGGACGTGTTTGTGTTCACCCTCAACCCACCCGGGCTCATTCCGGTGCAGGCTGCACCGGAATGTCCACAGGGCTTCCGGTCGAACGACTCGTCACTCTGCATCATCGAGCAGTTGGGAATCGGGCTTGATCGCGAGAGCCCAATCGTTGAGAGCCTTTCTCCTCCAAATCATCAAACCGTCGAGCCACGATCTCCAGAGGAGGAGGAATTTCCAGCCCAGGCCTACCAGATTTTGCTTGATGAATGGAAACAGAGATGGAGTTGCAGTTTCATGATCTTATAAATTCACAGTTCTGTTTTCAAAGTCATGCTCTGTATACTATTTCTTTTTTCTCTCTTTTTTTTTAAAAAAAATTAGAAAATCCTTCACTCTGGCAGTGATATGTGGGTATGAAAATATGTAGAGATGTTTGCCTAGGACAGAGTAGAATTTTGATGCTTGAAAGGAGTCCATTGAGTTGTAATATTGCATTTTGTAGTTCTAGAATTTCCTTTGACATTCTGTGGCACAATGGAGAGCTAGAATTAATCTTACACTATCTATGATTATTTTCGGTAAGAACTGACACCGTGACCTCTCGTTAAAATGTGCATATGGATAACGAACCGAGTTACACTCATGTAAAACTTGGAAAGTTGGACTGGAGAGAGACCTGTGTCATTTCATTGTAACCATTCATCTTTGCATTAAACGGTGCAAATTTGAATTTTTTTTTGTTGAAATCTGAATCGTTAAAAACACTTTTGGACAGCTAGGATTACGCGGATAGCACTCTGCGGTCCAACAACAAACTATAGAGAAGCCATATTATAAAACTTTATGATATATTTGAATATTAGATTTGTGAAAGCATATAATATATACAAATATCAAATATCAAATATGGAAACGAAAAAGCTCGTATATATTTTTTGTTTAGCAAATGATTAGAAAGTGAAAGTTATTGGTGAGTTGTAGTAAGCCTAAGTAAATTCATTTTCTCTCACGTACATTTTGGCATTTTGCTTTCCAAATTCAAGATTCCCAAAATCCCCTGAGTAATCCAAAGTTAGATGAGTTAAATTCTTTTTTACCTTCAAGTGGGAATCTAGAACAAACCTTTAGACCCATTTGACTAAGGGCCCCTAATGACCACTTGGTATACCGTTACCATCATTTCATCTCTATAACAAAAGATAGAGAATTTTTTTTTTGGCTTTGCGAAAATCAATAGTGTTAGTTGTAGTTAGTGAAATTTGAACTCAAGACTATTTTTTTTTTTCCCTTGGGCTAGGAATAACAAATGCAGCGTGTGCACAATGTGATCCCTCTTTTTGAAGGTTACAAACAACCATTTTCGTGGGATTCGGGGATGGTGCTGCCCTTTTGAGGGGCAGAACCGTAAAGTGCTTAATCTCAACTGTCCAATAGTATTTTGGATGGTCCGGATTATAAAAAAACTCTTCCAGGAAAGAGTTGGACTTTTCCCTGAAAGAGTTCTCTTAAAATCTAAATCATTGATTGTAGAGATAAACGGTTTGGATGACGCGCTTGGACTACGGCACCATCCCCAAGTCCATTTTCGTGGCATAAGTAGAGGAGAAGAATAATAAATAAACGCGGATTACTGATTTGAATGCCCAAGAAATTTCCAAGGTCAAGAAGGAGACTCATTAAATCATAAAAATCAAACTGATAGATTTTAATAATTTAAACCAGTTTTGACCCTTGACCTTGGAGAAGAATCAAGAATCAAATTGCGCCACCTATCAATATTGGGCCCCAAAAATTTTCATTAACTTATTGGTTCCCTACCATGTGGAGGAATATTAATAAGACTTGGAAATCAGTAGAGTCATAGTTTTCAAAAACCAACTACTTTTCTGGTTTTCTTAACCGACATTGGCTACAGCCTAGCCAAGGACCACACTACAAGTGGCTGGTAGTGGCCCGCTCCCCTTGCGGCCTCTTGACCAAATCAACCTCTCTGAATGAAGCCTCCGAGGTCAGGGCCGACTCAAGGTATTTAGCTGTTCTAAATCAAGTGGTGGAATAGTATCCTACATAAATTTTTTAATTTAAAAATAATAAGCAGAAATACTTTTCTATATATAATTTCCATTCATACTATTCAACATGGTAAATATTTTGGCTTTAATGGCTTGTGCGGTTGCAATAATATTCAGTGGACTCAAGTTTGAATCACAACAGCTCCAATTTGTATGATAGGAGAAAAAAATATTTGGCAAAAAGACACTACAAAAAAGTAGCCTACCAGAATTTGAACCTAGGCATTTTATATGAAAGAACAAACACTTTACTATTGAACCACCAAGAGAGTTTGTATTATAGTTGCACACAGAAAATATATATACTTATCTAGGAATGAGTGCCCCATTTTTTGCCCAAAATGTGGAGGCCTAAAGCGGCGGCCTCTTGGGCTGGCCCTGCCCAAGGTTTTCGTAAATTTTTGTTTAGCTTTGGTTATAATTTCGGGAGTTGATCGTTCGTCCCGAGGAGAGGAATTAGAAAAATAAGAAAATGTTTACTGAAGTTGAAATATTGTTTGTAGAATGAGAATTATAAATGCAAGATGTTACATCTGCATAAATCTGGTAACAACTAAATCCAGCCAAACAACGGATTTAATTCGAGAAACTGTCCAAGAACAACACAGAAAAATAAGTAACCGTGAAATCCTTTACAGAAGCAGAAGCCTTGGACAAAATTTGACCTAGAATGATTCGTTCCTTGCAATCGTATAGTTAAGAAATTCAATCAGTGGTGGTCGAGACCTGGCGGGCAGCAGGCTCAATCATTTGGAGGATCTGGTTATGTCGCAACGATACGGTGTTTAACAACAAGGAGTGGCATCCAGATGAGCTAGGCATGCAGAGTAGCTATATATATCCGATGCAGTGGATTTTCTGGGAGCTAAACACCAGACCAATTATACAGAGAGGAACTCCGGGTGTGGTGATTCCGGAGTCGGTTCAAAGATGGAGAAAGACCACAGTCTAGGTTGGGTCATAGTTAGAGGTGTCAAACGGGCCGGGCTGGCACGGGCACAGCATGGCACGACATGTTTAATTGTGGCACGGAACGGCATGGGCACGGTTTTAGACGGACCAGGCACGGCACGGAAGTGGGTCGGGCATGACACGGTCTTAGATGGGCACGGCACGGTTCTAGACGGACACGGCACGAAAGGGCATGGGCACGGGATACGGCACAAAAAATACTAATTTTTAATTTTAATAAGTAAATTGACCCACTACGTTATTAATCACTACTACATAAACATCACCAATTACAATACATACTTAGGCCGGCACAACACGGGCACGACACGATTAGAAAGTGATCACACGACAAGGCACGATTAAGTAAACGGGTTGACACGGCATGGCACGAATAGTAAATGGCCCGGCACGATTAAGTAAATAGCCCGGCACGACACAGCACAAAACTAAACGGGCCGGGCTGGCGAGGCATGGCACGTTTGACCCCTCTAGTCAAAGTAAACTTTGATGGGGGACTAGACGTTAGTAAGAAGACAGGAGGGCTGGGTATTGTGATTCGGAATGACAAAGGGGCTTTCAGAGCAGCAAGAGATCGAGCTATCCACTTAAGCAACATCACGGAACCTTCGATAGCTGAAGGCAACGGCGGCTAGAGAGAGTTTGGTATTTGCTCAAGGGCTTGGGTTACGACGGATCCAATTAGAAGGGGGACCGTCAACAGATCATTACATTGACAGCCTTGCTATTCGCAAAAAAGATTAATTATACTATATGGTGTAGATAAATATAAAACAAATCCGCCACTCAATATTTAAAATTTTTACTAGGTTATGCGTATCGCATAAAAAATTCCCCAAAATTTCTACGATAGCGAAGTACTAGTATTTTTACAATGTTTGATTATATTCATAATCCATGACTCTTTACCCATAGACATGTGGTCAAAAGTAAGAAAAAGATTTGCCGACGAACGCACTTATCATTTGCTGATGAACAGGGGTTTGGTGTATGCACCTATCATTCTCGGGAAGGGGCTAATTTGTCGACCAACGCACCTATTTTCTCGGGCAGTGCACGGTTTTCAGGAGACATGCTTGGGAACATCCGATCAGCTTTTTTGTTGGTATCTAGCTAAGATTTTTGAGTTTTTTTCTTTGTTGCATGTTTTGTTTTAAAGATAAAAGAGTGGCTTGGAGGTAGGTTAAGCTTTTGCGAGTAGCAGTAGTAAAAGAGTCTTCATACTCTTTGAACCTCTCTCAATGCATTTTTTTTCTATGTTATAGTAGATTTTATTTTTTGATCTTCATGATTAATGAAATATTCTTTGTCATTAAAAAAGTAAGAAAAATAAAGATGGAACAATACTAAATCCCAACTAAAGTGAAATTAATTATTCAATTGTCAAATATTATGACATTAAAATTAATTAACTGCCCACATAATAGACATGAGTCTAGAAAGAGCTAAAGCTACTTTAATTCCAAAGCAGTCTTTAAAAACATTAAACAAATGATCAGCTGATTAATTGGAACATTAGCCTATTGTCTTAAAGATGCATTTTTTTATTGACAGGAGGTTCTAAAGTATAAGGTAGACGTAAAAGCACTCACTTTCAATTAAGCTGTATTTCTTGAATTGAATCCAGCACTTAGTATATGAATCCTTGTCTAAAAGCAGTCTTTTTAAAATTAAAGGCCTTGTTTGTTGGTTTTTTTTTTTTCAAAGTTTAGAAGTGTTTTCATTGATACGAAAATCATACATCGAAAACGGGTAACCACCCCAGAGGAAAAGAAACCACAATTCACAAAAGAGGCCTAAACTCGCAAACGAATATCCAGGACCTCACACAGATAAGACTCGTCTCCGACCACAAAAAGCCATCAAGATGATATAGAAAACCCACCACAAAAACACCCACAAGGAGTGAGAAAAAATCCCATGCAGAGGAAGAAAATCAACAAAAAACAGCAAATAAAAGTCAGGATTCTTGTGATTATTATTATTATTAATTTTTTTTGAAAAATTAGTGTAGCTTTGGTTATTTTTTACTCGCAAATTTATGATTATTTTGAGAACATGAATTCGAAGTAGTTAACATTGTATCTTGTAAACATTATTTAGACCAAAATAATAATATTTTCATTCAATGTTACTGGATTTGGTTTTTCTCTTATATTTGTGCACTTACTTTTTCAGTTTATCTAGTCGAGATGAACCTTAAAAGTTAACCCAAAAAAATAAAATAGAATCAGAACACAATCTTTCTTTGTTTTAGAGATTTTTTTTTTCATTATATATTTTGATGGCTCTGCTACAAATTAATTTTGATTTTATCATTTACAATATTAGATTGTTAATCACTAATTCATCTAAAAACTTGTTGTTAGAGAGTTGAAAGAGGGACAACTTTATTATATTTATATTCTCAACACGCCTCCTAAAGTGTACCTAGGCTCTCCTCCATATATACGCGGCTAAACATGTGCAAATTTTAATCATTAGGTAGGCAGTGAGAATCGAATACAGGATCTATTGTCTTCTCTGATATCATAGTAGATGGTTAACTGCCAACTCATCTAAAAGCTTAAATTGATAGAGAAGAAGCAACTTTATCATTTATATTCTCAACATCATTGGCCACAAGACACCAGTTCAATTAGAAATCAGATCCATCGATGAACTCGTTCAAATACTTAATGACAGATCCTATTCGTGTATTCAAGCGTTACGTTTGCCCATTAATTTATTAAGTTATTCTTGGGCTCAATTAAAATGGTTAGAACCGTTCATAGTTTAGACCTCGTCAAGATCATCAACTACATCAAAAATGATTATGTTGAATTCACGACACACTTAATATATATTAACTAACCCAAATCTATAAGATTTATGTTTATTGATATAGGACCAACATGAATTTTTGTATAATTGAAGACTCCACGAGCTCTGAAAAGTGAGCAGAAAAGTCCCACAAATAGACAAAACGTCCAGCCCTGTTAGAAATTGGAGAGGAGCTGCCCCCTAGCTTAAAAAGTCCCATTTCAATTTCGGCTTCCGGAGGCTATGGCAATTAGAAATGGTATGAATTTGGGTGTTGCTCTGAATGTAGGACGTGTTCTCATTAAATCGGATGCGGAGTCGATTGTCCGAAGTTGTTCCATGTCAAAAGCTCCACCCTCTGATATCACAATTTTGGTACAAGATTGTTTAGCATTGAAGGATTCGTTTCAATTGTGTGAATTTAATTTTGTCAAACGTGATTGTAATAGGGGTGCACATGCTTGTGCAAAGAAAGCACTTTCTTGTAGTTTGTCTGGTCTGTGGACAACTACCTTGCCCTCATGGGGTTCCTCTCTCTCTGATGTTTAGGCGTTTTTCCGCCTCTCAGATTAATAAAATCTTCTCCCTTTTGTAAAATAAAAAATAAAAAATCGACTTTCCAATATCAAAACTATGGGATATTTTCAGAAATGCACCAAAGGAAAAGAATTCCCAAGAAAGTTGGAACTTATAAGGTCTCGAAAACATGCTTTGATTTTTCTCTCCGAACCTTTTTTAAAATGTCAAATTTGATATCCCAGTGGTACCATAACCCAATAGAATATTCCAAGGAAAAGAGGTTAGAATAGTATGCATGAGCTTAACTTCTTCTTTTTTGGGTAATTAAGCATGAGCTTAACTTATGTTTTCATTTTATGTGTTTTGTTCGTTTTTTCTGAATTTTTGTTAGATTCGCGTGATTTTTTTGGGATTAATCATTCATCTCCTCAACGAGAAGAGTCTAAAAATAAGTACAAAATTGTGACAAAAAACAAAAAAAAAATTTACTAAAAACGAAAAAAGTGTCAAACAACTGTCTTTTGGAGCTTTAAGTGTCATCTTATTTGAATTTTTTCAATATCGGTCCATATTTTTATATTCTTCTAATTAGTCTTGTCGCGACGAACGATTAACCCCTAAAATTACGTCAAAAAGCTATAAAAAAAAAGTTATGAAAAGTAAAAAATACCGAAATAAGTTCTAGATTTATAAGTTTAAAAGAACTTAGCGCCTAAACGCCAAGGGGTTGGCTTAGTGGTTAAGGTCTGAGACTTCTGGGTTTGCTACCTCCTAAGACTTTGGATTTGAAACCTTTCAGATAAAGACTTTTGCTTTGGTTTTAATTAGGGGACACGCACAAGTGTGCGGTGGAATTGGTCTCCTGAATTGGTCGATGTGCGCTTAAGTTAGTCCAGATGCCAGAGTTTTCAAAAATCGAAGCTTCCAATGTGAAATCATGTTTTCTAGAGATTGGTTCTAATTAATTACGTTCTAATCTCCTCGCCGTGTACTTATTTCATCAACTTTTTATTCCACCTTCTTATTTTTCCCAAACAAAAAGTTTTTTTCACATTTTCAAACTCAAATATAACATAAATGAAAAA
>JAOTQK010000001.1:3358838-3374324 GCA_025642025.1 Rhododendron ferrugineum
AATATCGATATTTATAGCTTGAGCCTCACTTACCATTCTATGGGATTTCAGCAAATGAGAATGTTCAGGAAGGTGTAAAACATGGTTGTGGTTTTCTTCAAATTTTTTCACAACCCATTTCGACGTGTCTCGATTCAATGATACATACATGGATGCAAGGCAATTACTTCTCGTCTCTTTATGAGGTTGTTCTACGACTAGGCTCCGTTTATCTTTTTCCTTTTGTCCTTCCTTATTACATACAAACATTCGAGCAATCAAAATACCATCTATCTTGCTTAACGTACGCCAATGTCTTCTAACACAAAAACCACTAATCCTTGCATATTCATTGTAAAAATCAAATGCCTCTTGCTCTGATTCAAACTCCATTTGAACACATGGAAGATACCTCTTGGACAAATCCTCATTTTCTTTGACATCCTCCTCACGCCCATCATCCTCCATTCTAACATCCAAAATATATAATATTCATCAAAAATAGCACTCGAATTAGAAGTAAAGACAACTAGTAGATAAATCTAATGCTTATATTCAAAAAAGAACATTGAACATTGAACCCAAGGAATAAAATACGAACACTTTTCATTAGTGTTCTTGGAATGAACAAATGAAGAACCCAAGGAATAAAATACAGGAAGTCTTTTTACGAACTTTTCTACACTGGTCCCTTGTATGGGAACCATAGTAAGGTATTTTACAATTACATGGAACATTTCCTTCTATTCCCCCAAGGCTAAAACCATCATAATTTAATACGAATGTGGAACCAACTTTACTTTGAATTTTAGGGTTACCTTTAACCCACAAACAGAAGAAAAGGAGTACTTTTTTTCGAAAGAGGTGGGTGATACTTTGTGACTTCAAAATATTTTTCGGCAAGATCAAAATATTTGTAGGATTGGATACCATTCCAAGACAAAACCTTACCCTCTTTTCTCTAAAATCAAAGTTTTCTCCTGTAACAAACAGTGTTCTGCAATACCTGGTGGGTGATGATTCCGGCAAGTTCTCCGTCGAATCCTTCGGCAATTTCGAAGGTGGTTGATCCTGGCAAAGAGGAATTGCAGTCGCACCTTGTTGAGAGGAGTCCATCGCCATCGCCATTGTTCACAGAATTTGAGCGCGAAAAGGGAAAAGAGGAAAAAATTGGACTTGAAGGCCCAAAACGACGTCGTTTTGGGCTTTAATTGGTTTCCCCCCTTTGCGCCCCAAAACGGCGCCGTTTTGGGAGGAACTGCACGACCTGCAGGGCACTCTCCCTGCAGGATCCCCGAATCCGTCAAGTTGATGATTTTGGCATACAAGAAAGCACTCTATCTATCTAAACCTTTTATCAGTCTTCCCCATTTCCTATTGATCTAATTTTACAAAGAGAACCGTAAATAAGTTTTACGGGATGGATTCGGACCGTCCAAAACTGTTTTGGACGGTCCAAATTTTAAACAAATTTTTCCGGGGAAGAGTCCCGCTATAAAAACTGTGAGTAAGTCTCTCTTTTTTACAAATGGTGACATCGGTTTGAAGTCGCCTTCTCAAAATTAGGGATTTCGAAATATAATCCCCAATCTCTTTATTGTGGTTTATTTCTACTTAGTTTTTGTTTGATTTGTGTCATCTATAGTGACCTTTTTGTTTTGTTTTGTTTTGTCAAAATGGTAGGAAATTTCATTGATACGCATACATCGAACAACCAAAGAGGGTTATCTATTCCAAATAGAGACAATAACCACGAGATCTAGATCCACAAGCTTTTAACTCCAAAACCTCACAAACCAATGTGGCGATCCCTTGATCATCAGCCAACATCCACCCTCGTGACCACGATGGGCACATGAAGCATTCCGACAACTAGATCCCAACACCAGCAAACGATATCCCAACAAAACCCGCAACAACGCGGGAGAAAGACTCACAGCATGAAATTGGAGAGAAACGCTCTACAAAAGAAACCCAGAAAAGAAAAACAAATAAAGAAAACAACAAAAATGAAATGGACCAGAAAGAAAATCTCACTATTAGCACCCAACCAAGCTAGCACTCCTACTCCGGCAAACAAGTGCGCACGAAAGCGGACTCCGGCAACCACATCCGCAAGCTAATCACAAACCCGAGATGCACCTCGATGACGGAACACCGACGATTACATGATGTAGAGAGAAGACGGAGGAGGTGCAGCAGTGAAGAAGATGGGAGGGTCGAGGCAGCTGGAGTTGAAGGGGGAGGGCAAGGTTGGAGGGTGAGTAGTGAAGCGGCGGCTAGGGTTTGATTTCAAAGATGAAAAGTTGTGTAGTGTTATCTCTCAATCCATAGTCGGTTTATTAGTCAACGAAATTGGATAAGCAACCTATACCTTACGGAAACCACCATCTTCCCAATAACAACTTATAAAGTTAAGGGTGTCAGTCGATTTTGTTACTTCTTTCGGCAATATTGTTCTCAATTCTCAACTGTCTAAATTCCTGAAATAACTCGAGAAAGTCCACTATTATCATCTCATTTATTAAGTGACTTTTTTTTTTTTTTTCCCATAGGGGGCGCTAGCCATATCGAATCATTAATTATAACAAATTGTTCTTAATTGACACCTCAACGTTTGATTGCACTTAGCTATCTCGTATCCCAACTGTCGAACTTAAATTAATTTGTTGAGTCAATTAAATTGGTAACATGATTCCAAATTATCAACGAAAACCGTCCCACGGAATGTGCATGAATCTTAATTTAGCCCACCAAAATTGAATCATTTGTAGTTAATTTCCAACCATACTCAAACTAGACTCGAGTAGTATTTTATTTATTTTTAAATATCTTCTGAGTAGTATTGTTAATTTGCCTCAATATTTATTAGGATGCATTCGATTAGATTAAAAAAAGAAAAGATCAGGATGCATGAGGATGCTCTCGAAACCCATGATTGGTTGATCGATCTAAACATCACGAAGTATCCCACAAGAAGAAAACCAGTCATTGCTTCTACCTGTTTTAGGCTGTCATTTTTAAAAAACTGGATACAACAAATAAATAGCTGAGACCTACAGATGATGTGGTCGTAAATTGACGAAAGAGTCCAGCTGCTAAAAGCGAATTTAGTATCCTATTAATCCAGCCTTTCATGAGAATTCTCCGAAAGTGTCCAGCTGCCATAACATAATTTAATATCTCGTTAAGTATTTTATTGAAAACCGTTTCAAGAAAAAAACATTTTATTGAAAAAAATGCTCTCGTACGAATATTTCAGGTGTGATAGCTTCTTATACTCATATACGGTATACTATTGAATTGATTATCATGTCATATTCTTGTTCGATTCGCCGTTATAATGAGATTTAGTATCCCATTAATCCGGAATTTCATTATAATTCCCCACAAAGGCTCCATCTCTCATAACATAACTAAGTAATTTGTTAAGTGTATATTCTATTAATCAAACGATTTCAATCAAAGAGTCCAGCTACAAATAACATAATTTAATTAGTAGTATCTCAAGTATTCTATTAAACTAGGATTTTTCAACAATTTCAAATCAAAGCGACAAATATTCTTTAAGCCATGCTGACGTAAGAACAAAAAAAATTCATTAATAACAACAAAATTACCATCAACGGTGAAGGGTAGATTTTCCTCCACTTTCCCAGGAAACTCAACCCCAAGAAAACATCATGATAGATTTTTTCTCCACTTTCCCACGAAACTCAACCCAAAGAAAACGTTACGGGGACATTAGATCCCGTTCGTGTAAGAATTTTGAATTTTAGATTATAATTATTATCCTATTTTTCTTCAATAATTATTCTTATTTTTTTCTCTATCTCTCTCCAATCATTACCTATATTTTCAATTATTAATTTTTTTTTTTTTACATTCATTACCGACAAATCTAAATCTAAAATCTCAAGAAGAACGGAGTCTATAGGGTGGGGTATAAAGGGCTATAGTGTCACACGTAAAGACCGGGGTAATATTACCGTTGGTTTGACAATTGACTTTGGAAGCAGCCACCAATAATAGCCCACAGACTTTTATGTCCAACTTGTGTGCGTTGCGTGTGGTGCTGCTGCAGGAAGTGAGAGTACTCGTCTTTGCCCGCCGGAATCTTCTTAACCTAACAAAAGTCTAATGGTACAGATGAAAAATCTGTACCATTGGATACAAATTTCTTTTTGGGCTCATTTTGGGTCTCAAAAAAATAATCGGAATCGTTTGTTTTATTTGAAATATTTTGTTTATGGTCCCTACAAAAAATAAGCTCAATCCGATATAGGTAAGTACATTTACGAAAATTCAAACTTTGCTCTAGAATTCAGGCTTAAATTCTGGGACAAAGTTGGACGTTTTGGAGGTGCCTTAACCGATATCGGATTGAGCTTATTTTTTGCAGGGACCATAAGCAAAGTATTTTAAACAAAATGAGTAACTCCGATTTTTTGAGACCCAAAATGAACCCAAAAAGAGATTTGTACCCACTGATACAGATTTTTCATCAATACCAGTAGAACTATTCTTAACCTAACCCATAGTATGGGAACAGAGGAAACAAAAAACTAACGGCTCTCTGCAACATTTTGGACCAGTTTGGGGGATGAATTTAAGGCTTCACGTGGAATACCCAAAAAGCAAGTCAGATCTTTGAATAATATTTTAAAGAAAATAATTTTGACCCTCTCTTTTTCATTATTTATATATATTTTTATTTTTATTCGTATGAATTTATAATATTATTTTCGAATGTGTGAAAAAGTATATCGAATAAATGACAAGATAGTAAATTCAAGTGGATAAAGACAAAAAAAGATAGTGTGAATTGTAAAAAGAAAAGAAAAGTGTGAAAATCAATTCATATTTTAATTATTTTGTTTTTTCTGCAAATTTAGGCACAGCTCAAATAACCATGGGGATCGATTACATGGTCTACCAACGAGAGCAATTTAAAGCCAATCTTTTAGTTGTTTACTAACGAGAAATATAGTTGAATTTGTAAGCTCCTGACGCAGCGGAATTCACGAGAGACTAGTTTTGCGTATTAGTCAAAACGAGATAAACAACTCATCGCAACAAGCAAATCTTGCGCACAAGAAAGAAAGAGAGAATCTCTGCAATATTATTGATAAAAAACTGCATAAACCCTAGGTTACAAACCTATATATAGGCCGAAACCCTTGAAACCCTAAAAATAAACTTAAAAAATAAAAAGTCTCAGAATTTGGGGTTTTTCCTAAAATTGAAAACGGGAAAGAAAGACAAGACTTTCCCAAAAAGAATCAATATAAAAGGAATTACGGTCTAAGAGTTATTAACGAAACAAATATTTCCTAAAACTAAAAAACGTCTAATTGAAGGCCTAAACGAAGGAATCAGGCCAAAAAACACCATCAGTTACGAACTAGGGTGGTGAGAATTGACCGCAATGCAAAAATAAGCCAGCCCACCAAGTTTGGGTCTATTCCGAGCTCGTCTGAATTTTGCCAAATTGGGTAATCTGAAATTAAACACCGTTTGGACTTCCGGGGCTTGGCTCGGTCCAGCTAATTATGGAATTGGACCTCCACATGTTCTACATCAACTCCAAAAAGCTGCAGTCCATTTTCGTTGATAATTTCATTTACAAAATACATATTCATTTATATTTCATTTTTATCGAGTTGTAATTTTATCCAACTAATAAATCCAAGAGATTGGCCAAATGGTCTTGGACTACGTTTAAAGGTTTGCCTCTTCTTAACGTCTCAAATTTGATTCTCCTTATCATCAATTCTTAGGATCGCCTAATTTCCATATGTAAGCATGTGAAACAGCTGCGATAGCAAATCAGATATACACTACATCACCAAAAAAATCTAAAACTAAAACAAGAATAAATTTACGCATAGCTCAATTGATCTTCAAAATTTTTGCTTCTCTTTTTCTGCAAAAATAAACTTTCATATTTCATAAATCAATAAAATATCATAAATTTTTAGATGTCAGATAATGACTTTGTAATTCTCCCAACAAGATTTCTATTTATTTCCTGATCAGATATTGTCTCTCCAACCGTCGCGATCTCCAATTCTGTGAAATGTTCCCACTTCTTATCTTCAAACATTCAATACTGCCAGCTCCCCAAATAAAATTAAAAATATCTATCTGAACTGTTCCAAAAATAAACATCCAAAATTACCGAAATACCCCCCGCCATCGGGTCCTATAAATAACCGCCTTGACTGAAGCTAAGTTTGCCAAACCAATCTCCCAAAACCGCCTTTTTGGAAATACCTCTCTCTCTCTCTCTCCCTCTCTCTCTCCCTCTCTCCCCAATCCCTCTCTCTTTAGACTCTTTCTCTCGACTGAACCGAACATGGCGCTCTCCTCCAGAAGAAAAACCGGACAATTCCTCCGCTCTCTCTCTCCGACGTCGTCGACGTCGTACTCCGCCTTCGCCTCCTCCAGCTCCACCTTCTCCTCCCGCTCCACCGCCACCGCCGCCGCCACCTCCTTCTTCCACCGCCCGACCTCCCCGTCGTCTCAATCCGTACGGTTCTCCTTCGACCGTCCCACCTCTCCCAGCCGTTCGATCTCCTCCATCAAAACCCAGAGCGGTCGTCCGATGACGTCATCGTCGTCGGCGGCGGCGGCGGGGAGTCACAATCGGAAGAAGCAGACGTGTATGTGTTCTCCCACGACGCATCCTGGCTCGTTTCGGTGTAGCTTGCACAAGAACGTTAGCAGCCACCACCACCACCACGGTACGGCGCCGTATCCGTCCAACAGGCTGAACGCTCGTAGATCCGCGATGACGAACTCGCTCGTACGAATCGGGACTGTCGAAGGAGATCTCGTGAAGAGGGCTTTGGCGGCTCTGATTCGGCCCTCGTCGCACCAGCAGCGGCGGCGCGTGGGGTTCCAGCCGAGGCGCAGCCGGCTTTCCGTCATGTCTAAGGCGGGAGAGCACTTGTGATGATCGATCGAGATCGTGACGCCCCATAGCCAGAGTTCTGGTAGATGTCTAGATCGGTTGTCACAGGTCACATCTCATTGGAACTTCACAATTAGCGTGATTTGCCCTGCAGCAGTGTTGAGATGTGTGACCTACAGGGGAGCTTAGGCGGCCGAAGCGGATAATATTGTATTTCGCAAAACCCTTTATCGACGGAGGTTAGAGATCCGGCGGCCCCTGCCCCCTGGAGGCGTTGATGGAAATTCCGGTCAGGTGATGCCGGTGGTATGAGATTCTGGCGAAATCCTTTGACAATCAGACCGGTGGAAGGTCGGAATTGCCTGCAGTTTTTTTTTTTGGTGAACCAGGCTTTCTTGAATTCAGGATCTACGAATCCTTCTTGTACCTAGATACATACATAAACTACGTATATATATATCCTAATCGAAGCGATTAAAGGCAATTACAGAGATTCTTGAAACTCCAAAATCCCAATTAAAATGGACTCTAAAACCCTTAATTATAAAAATTAAATTGGATGCTCAAACATTCACGTTGTTTAATTGATTCCTAGGGTTTTGGTGTTCTTGGCACATCGATCGCCATGGCAATCGTTCACATACAACATTCCGTCAGTTGCGGTCCGTGTTCTCTCCGTTACGTTCAGCGATTTTCCGTTACCTCCCGTAGGTACTTCCGTCGTAATTTCGTTCGTATTCTTTGCTCTTCATTCTGCGTATATATACGTATTCGTCGCGTACGTTGTACCGTCTTTCATCAAGGTGAAGTATTTTTCGTCTGCTGATTTTATATTTTTTTTTTGGTCTTGAATTTAATTAGTACTTTTTTTTCTTGGTTTTAAGCAGGTACTACTATTGGCTGGAGGGATTCGGATTCCAAAAAATGTTCAATTCCGACTTTGGAGACCAAAGGGACGAAGAATAAGACATTGAACAGGGACTGAAACAAAGCGGATCAAAAAAACAAGGACCGAGACAAACGAGAATTATTTTGGGTGCCGGTAGGGTACAACACGCGTGATACCCGTCGACGATTCGGACTATCCAAATAATGATCTAACAATTCAGATTTATTCTATTCTCTCTCTCTCTCCTCACCTTCCCCTCTTTTCTTTTTCTCTTTTTTAAAATTCATACCTTCCAAAACATGTTGGACAATCCGGATCGCCCACGGAATACCAAGTGGGCACCCCAACACCCAAAAATTTCTTGAAAACGAAGCCACATTTAACTACCGGAAACGAACCAAACAGAAGGGGGTGACATAAAAATAGGAGAGTGATTTTACCACTTTCTAAATGGTTAACGACTTAACGGCACTCCCCAGGGGAGAGTCAAAATTAATATAGGTTGATTTTATCACTCCTGAAATTATTAATTTTTGGGGAGTGGCGAAATCAATATGAAAATAGTAGTGGTAAAATCACTCTCTTAAAAATAGTAGTATTACTAATGAAAAATATATGGACTTGAAGGATATTTAAATTAAATTTTAATGGTGGAGGTTGCCAAAAGTCAGAAATGATATGAAAGTGGTTGATTTGTTATTGGACGGCGGGTTTATGGTCTAAAAATAATCGAGGTGCGCCTGACTTGAACACTTGGTTATAAAAAAAAAACAAACAAGGACAATTAAACTAACGAGTGCTAAATTTAAAAATAAATTTTGAGAATGAATTGAAGGATTTTGTTTTCCAAAAAGAATGGAGAATATGCTTTTTAAACTTAGATAATGTATTTTCAGTTGAGCTTGTTTTATGCATAAAATTCCTCTATGTGAAACCTACCTGATGAACGATGTAGGTCATTTGTGGGTCCGGGATGAGACTAAAAAATACAGTAAATATTTTGAAGAGTTACGAGAGATTTGAGTATGAAAAGGAGCTTAACCCGATCAAGAATTAATGGGTTGGTGGGGCCATAAGCTTTCCCTATTTTCTTTTAAGAGTTTTAACCATTATGTGTCCTTAATTCGATGTTGAAACTTGAAATGTGTGCATCAAAATTTCAAATGCACCAAGTTCAATTTTAATTTTTATACATAAAATAGGGGAACAACTAACTAATTAAATAAAATTATAATATTAGCTAATTAACAAATTAAGATCCTTTGATCTTCCAACTAAGAGTGTGCAAAAGTATCCTGTATCTAGTTAAACTTGGCAAATAATTTTAAAAAAATTATACCATTAAAGAAATTATTTTGTACCAGTGATAATGCTTCAAGAGCTAGTATAAGCCAAAGTATCCTTTTGACTTTTCTACTTTCTTAAGTCTATCTGCTCCAACATGTTCTTTCATGAAGCTTAATTTGAAGATTCATCCAATCAAGACACCCAAGGACTTCTATTCTCGTTCAATAAAGTCATCCAATCAACACACCCAAAGGACTTCTATTCTCGTTCAATAAAATACTATGGCTACTTGCAGATGGTGTGAGGTGTGCATTAGTTGATAATTGATATGGAATCAAGAACATGCATATTGCACAAAATAAGCCAAAAAATATATTTTAGAAACCAATTTATCAACAAATAAAGTTTTGGGTATCACTTTCTCATCGATGGATGTATTTCCTCGTCTATTCATAGGAACATGTATTTATATCAAACCCCATATCTCAAGATGTTAGGACCTGATCAACTTACGCACATCCCGATTAAACTATCTGATCCTTGACTAACGGACCCATTTAATTCTTGATCAACAATTGAGAATTGGTTATATCAACTTTTCATGGTGTTGAGAGTGAGAAACTTTTTTGTATACCGGGTATACCAACACTCTTGGTATCCCCTCCGGTCTATTTCTAATTTTCAGTCATTTTTCGGTCACACTTAGATGATCAACTTCGTTTATTTTGTAGAGTTTGGCGAGAACCTTAAACAAACCAAAAATCGTGTTCATCGAATTTTTGTAGATACATGATCGGCAAGAAAACCAAAATTGGATCCAAAATCACACTGAATCGGAACCCAGTTTTTTTTTCTTTTTTTTTTTTGCAATTTTCACGTGTGCCGATCATGTATCTATTAAAGTCCGATAGACACGATTTCTGATATGATTATGTTTCTCGTTGAACTCTACAAATGAACGGAGTCGATCATCCAAGTGTGATCAGAAATTGACAGAAAAATTAAAAACGGACCGAAAGAAATACCAAAGGTGTTGGTATCCCCAGTATACAAAAAAGTTTCTCGTTGAGAGTGGAGTGGGGTTTTAGAAGTGTAAACTTCAATTACTATCATACAGGAAGATCGACAATAAAAAAAGTTGTAAAAGGCATATTGTCTCTATCCATCCATCAAAATCCAGACCCCATCACCCGTATTTCAAGCGAAGGCCACTTTAGTTCAAGATAAGGTTAGGAAAACCTACAATTGACACTCACATAAGACAAGACAAGAAGAAGAAAAGAAGAAGATAAGATGCTTTAATAGTGGACCATAATTATAAACAAAGGACTCCAATAGGTTTAAAGATTTTAAACTTTTCCTCTCCTAGTTTTATTGGTGGTAACTTGTCTACTTTCCATAATAGGGATCAACGTACGTGCCCAAAGCCACTAGCTAGTCCCCAATGTTTGGCTATCTAATTTTGTTGGCTTCTTAGAGCATCGATCTATGGGTAAGAAGTAAAATTTCATAAAGAATACTTACGTTTGGTGACTCATATGACAAGTTAACGACTTACGCGGCAAGAGATTCTTCAAATTTTAGTTTCCTCATCTGTTTAGTATAAAGAACTCACTTTGCCCAAGAAACAACAATTCGCCAATAATAAGCATTAAGTTTGGTAAGGTAGCAATTTGAAAAGGGCTTTCTTTCTCTCTATCTTAAGAGATCTATACCAATATAGTTTAGCATGTTTGGTATATTTCTACCGGAGAGTGTTTTGCTTATGTGACTCTTCTAATATATAGTTTTGTTTTGGTTTTACTACCTCCTTGGAGATGCTCTTAGAGCATCGGTTCTAATCCATAGCAATTAACCAATTATGCACCGTTCCTGCTCCGAGTGATTTCTTATGTATTCGGGGTAAATTTATACATACCTCGACTAATTTTTGAGAGACTAATTTCATCGTTTCCTAACGGAAGAGCTGATTAAAGTGACGACAAATTCTTGTATGAACTATATAACCCTATAAGAGTTGATGTTTGTACTCACAAATTTTCGAACCTAAAACCTAGGTGACAGTCATGTCAATCCCATGGGATTCCTACTCTGTGTGTGTGGAGAATTTTTTTTAGTGCCGAGTGGGTACCAAATGATACCTGCTCGGCACATCCAAGCCGTCCGATGCGGTTTTGGATGACTCGGATTTAGAGAGAGAAAAAGGAGAGAGAAAGAGAAGGTTTGAGAGAGAAAAAGGAGAGAGAAAGAGGAGGGGAGAGAGAAGAGAGAAGGTTTTAATCTGAGTCATCCAAAACCGCATCGGACGGCTCAGGAGTGCTGAGCGGGCAAGATATACCCACCTGCACTGAAAAATTTCTCGTGTGTGTGTGATGGAAAACTATTCTATGCTGAAGAAAAATATCCCAATCATCACAAGAATTGCACACAATGTCTCCGACTCTTCAATCGGTATGCTTCACGTAACTGTGTGATTGGAACAATTGTACATATCGACTCAACGATGATACCAATCTATATACTGCTACCTTTTTAAACAAAAACCGCAAATCAAACTTCGTGTTATACCCTAAGTCACATGCATAATGCGCGGGCAGGCGTGGGCGCAGGAGAGCGAGCGTGAAATTGTATTTTTCAAGCCTCTCAAAGAATTAAAATTCGCAAGTGCGAGGATTGAGAGCTTCAGTATAAGCAAGGACTGAGAATGAGAGTGAAGACCATTTTAAAAAATTATGTGACGACGATGGTTATACCTTTGACTACAGCTAACCTAAATCATTCAGTAACAGTACGTACTACTGCAATAGGAAATTCTTGTGAGTTGTTAATACAGTCACGTAATAGCATCGATCTACTAATATTTATCGAGATATTGTTGGATCATTGTCAAATGTTAAATAACTTCTCGAAGATATATAATAGCGAGTTGGGATAAGTGACCATAGTTTGTTTGTCAAACATGCCTAGAGGCATTTGATTTAAATTTGAATGTTGAACCAATGATGAATTTTATTTTTTTTTTCAAAAGAACCAATGATTAATTTACTTAGTAATCAAGAGACACCCAAATGAAAAATATAAAAAGTCGGAGTAGTAATTACAAGACTCAGACATATTACGGTCGCGGGGGACTCGGGGGGCCTGTGGTGACCCAAGTCACCACAGGAATGTAGTGGTTCAAAACGTTACCGTTTTGCTCCAATAAGAAGTGGGGAAAAAAGGGCTGCAAGGCCCTGTTTGGTGAAAAGGAGAGGAAAAAAATTATGTGCTTTAATTCGTTTGAATCAGTACAAAGATCTTATTTTTCTTATCATTTTATGTTAAAGGGTCATAATTAATTTTTGACTCTAGGACTCTCATTAGTCCTAAGAGATATTTGGTTCTACGACTTTCTTAGATTTAACCAACGAGAGTTCTATAGTAAAAAATTATTTATGACCCTTTAGAATAAAATGATCATAAAAAAAAAAATTTGCACCGGTTCAAACAGATTAAAAATTGGAGCACTTAACTTTTTAACCTTATATTTTAATATATAAATGGTCTAAAGATTGTTGAAAAATTAAAGTGCTCCAATTTTCAATCCGTTTGAACCAGTGCGAAAATCTTATTTTTCTAATCATTTTATTCTAAAGGGTCATAAATAATTTTTGACTCTAGAACTCTCGTTGGTTAGCCCTAAGATAGCCATAGAACCAAATATCTCTTAGAACTAACTAATGAGGGTTCTAGAGTCAAAAATTAATTATGATCCTTTAACATAAAATGATAAGAAAAATAAGATCTTTGTACTGATTCAAACGAATTAAAAATTAAAGCACATAATTTTTTTCCTCTCCTTTTCAGCAAACAGGGCCTTGCAGCCCTTTTTTTCCCTCTTCTTCCTGGAGCAAAACGTTACCGTCTTGAACCACTACATCCCTTTTGTGACTTGGGTCACCACAGGCCCCCCGATTCCCTGTTCCCGGTGGCGGGACCCAATTAGCTCCTCAAAACTGGAAAAGCAACTGATGAATTTGGCAACCAAACATGAATGAGAGATGGCCCACCTAATTGGTTGGTTTGGTTGTCGATTTGGGATTGATTTTTCCTAAGTTTTCGGTCAAATATTCGGTAAGTGATAACATTTTCTTTTTTTTTTAGTTTTTTCATACGAAAATTTGGTAAAGCTTTAAGTAACTTTTTTTTTTATTTTTTTCCACGCGATAGAATGTTAGAAATAAAGTGTTAGTAGTTACAACGGTAGTCGAACACCTCTTCCATAAGATCTCGAATTCAAGATCTCTCTTAAAACGGAGAGCAAGAAACAAACCACCCTTATTATTGGTGTTCCTTAAAGACTATATTCGAGGAAACGTTAAGTAACTCCATTAGTAGAGAAATTTTTCGGTGCCAGGTGAGAATATCCCACGTGATATCCGATCGGCACATCTAGGCCGTCTAATATACTTTTGAACTGCTCGGATTAAAATCATCCTTCTCCTCTCATCCCAATACTCTATCCCTCTCTCCAAATACGAGCCGTCCGAAAACGCAATGGACTGCTAGAATGCGCCGAATCACGGGCTCCGGAAAATTTTCCCTATTAGTAACGATGAAATTGATTTAGCAACGAATAATCAATGTACGTACCTGTAATCGGACCCAGCAAACGGGAGACCCAGCACTGTGGGCTCCTTTCTAGAAAAAGTGGGAGACTCCTCAGCAGTTGTCCAACTCCTAAAAAAGGATGGGTGTGTTGTGACCTTCTGTTTTAAACATTATCTTTTGGGATGTTTCCACTAATGAAAATATATATAAAAAAAAATTGTTGTTGAAAAGCTGTTTGGTATTTTCAGTAGTAAATAAATTGATAAGAAATATCAAATTGTTTCCACTAGATAGTAAAATGTCTTTAATTTTTAGCGATTTTTGTTAGTAATAACGGGGCCTATAATCTCTTCCTAATAAAGAAAACACGTCTTTAGTCGGGTTGTGGGCTCCAGTATGCTGATTGTAGAATTCTAATTATACCCTGTAAACTTGTTATTCTCCTATCGCGTGAACTTACACACACTTCAATCAATTTAGACTATAGGTCGAAATTCTTGCATTTCACTAGAAAGTCCGGAATTCGAATGTCCCCACCTTCTATGCAGTCAACTGCAAAAAAGCCGGATCCAAAAAAAACTGGACATAAGACTGTTCCCTTCAGTTCCGTGAACTTGGCCGGATTAAACCATCCAGATTACGCCAAACTATGCACCCAGCTGAAACATTAAAAAGAGTATTACGGGAATCTGGAGTGAACTTCACCTCATTAATAAAACATCGGATTACACAAACCATATAGTACTATTTCACTCCCAGTTGAACTTGGCCTGATTAAATAGTATTTTTTTTTATAAATGGGATGTCCGGGTCAGTTTGCATGCACCTCAACTAATTCCGGAACCCTGAAGATAACGACCGGGCATAAACCCCCAGTGGCCGCAAGATTTGGAATGTTTGGCCTTTGTTGAAATGAAATCTGTGACCTCATGGAGAAGCACTTACTTACTTTGTCACAACCATTTGGCCGAACCTCTTTGGTTCTGATTAAAAAGTATTATGGGAAATGTGTGAAAAATAATAATATTATGCAATCTGACATGCAGTTAAATTGAATCTAGACGATTCTAACGGCTTTTTTAAATTCTATTTTTGGGTGACAGATTTTTTTAATCATAATTTAGCCCTCATTGGTCTTTACAAATTAAGTCCAGAAGAAATACTTTGTATATATATATTTTTATAACTCAAGTTTTCGGGTCAATTTTCGTGCACCTCGGCTAATCATGTTGGACCAGTTCACTGTCCACTTGCTAGTGTCCGAGTTAAAGTCAGAGCAAAATTTTATGTGAATTAACCCTAAAAGAAGTAGTAATAAGCCTTGAGAGGTTTCGAACCACAAACTTTAGGTGGAAGCAAATCCCGGAATAAATGACAAAAGTTAAGCCCACACAATCCTCTTGTAAAACTGTCGGTCGCCTTTTATTTGTTCAATTGAAAAAATCCCATCAATAAACAGAGCCGTTGTACTTTTGAATACGACCTTTTAAACCGAAATTATACTTGGAATTGAAATTGAAATATCATCCTATCTTTTTTGTGACAACCCATGTGAAGCAGTGCAAGTATATGCCACGTAAGATTGTATTGGACAAGGATAATGATTCTCCTTGTCACACGGGCTGACTCCCACATCAGAAGTTTGGGGATTATATGTATATGTTTAAATGGTTCATTATACTTTTCTCTAGTCACCAATTGCCAAGGTGAGTTAGTATGTAAAATTACCCTCTTGTCCTCCTCCTTCGAAAAAAAAAAGGGTAGTGTATTGTTTTGAAGCAATGAAACATGCATAGATATATCTGTGCAGTTTGCCACCGTTTAA
>JAOTQK010000001.1:3425462-3436477 GCA_025642025.1 Rhododendron ferrugineum
CTGATTCGCCGGAGAACAGAGCAGGACCTTGGGGGGAGACGAAGCTCTGCGGTAGTCATTGGGGACGGGAGCGACGTTAGAGTGGTCGAGCTTCGCGTAGGGAGCAACGTCGGAGTGTGGTGGTGGAATATGTGTGTGTGTGTGTGTGAAAAAGAGAGAGAGAGAGAGAGAGAGAGAGAGATTGATTCTGGCGTGGGGGGTTTCAAATTTTGAAAGCAGAATATGTTTTGGGATGTGGTGGCTGGCTAGGGCAAAAGGATTTAATGGCAGTTTTGTAATTTTGTTGGAAACGATGGGCACTTTCAACTTGTGTTTGTGTGGTCCCAAAGGACAAAGATGTCACATAGGACAAATGTGTCATGTAGGACAAATACCATTCTGTTTTATTAGATAGATATATATCTATATCTATATCTATCTCTCCCTCTCTCTCTCTATATATATATATATTCATATATATAGGCATATATATACCTATACAGAAATGTATCTCTCTCTCTCATCTCTCTCTCTCTCTTGTCTGATTTAGGGGTTTTTTTTTTACAGTATAATCTGATTTTAGGAGATTTTTGTTCTGTAACAGTATAATTGGATTCTGTTGTTACTGGTAGTTCTGTTTCCTCATCCTCACAACCTAATGAAGGGGATACAAATAATTTTTGGAAAAATTAATTTTATATTCAACGTATCCCCAACGTATCGTATCCTACTTTTTGGAAAAATCACGTATCCGCGTATCCGTATCGTATCGAATCCGTATCCGTGCTTCTTAGACTATCAAGATATCGAGTTAACTACCTTAACACACCCGTACACTTAATAAGAATCTTGCAGATTATATTCTCTATTGGAACCTCAAACAAACATATCATTGGCCATAAAAACATATTGACAATGTAGATATGGCCTGGAAATCTTTAGATGATAAATTCTATTGGTATTGCTCACGCACCGTCCCATGGTGTTGAATAGCAGTTGCAATCCCACCACCATTAACCTCAGATAGACTTTTATCAACATAAAATGCTGCCATTTGATGAGGATTTTCACCATAACGCAGAGAACATTTGAGGTAGAGAGGCACAGTTAAGCTGGAAGGGAAATCGTCTTCCAACGTAGAGAACGAACAACAACAATTCAGGGATTAAAGCATTAGGAAACCACATGAAATTGATGTTTTTTTATTTGATGACATAGAATTCCAACTGATAACTGACATCATTTCATCAACATGCAAATTTCTCATTCAATAGTTGCAGAGTGAAGCAGAGATGAAGTGCGTGCCTACAACAGTCTGCTTCCGCAGCCACTCTGACACTGCAGAATCATAAGAAGCAACATGTTGAAAAGCCTTGGCAGCGAGCTTCCTTCGAAACTGCTGGTCATCCTGGTTGCATTGCAGAAATCCTAGGAGTTCAGGATAGTCTTTTGAATCAACCACAACCAAGACATCATTGGGATTCGTTCAACAGCCAGAGGTTGGTTACTTAGCTGGAGATAGAGGCACATTAACAATACCAATGGCCGTAACAGAGAAAATAATAACATATATATATATATATATATATATATATATATACAAGTACCGCAACAGGGTTATGTTTCTCGTGGTGTTTAACTGAGAAGCACCTGACACATCTATTAAGTCGCAACTCCAAGAGGAGTAGGACACTCATCCCAAGTTCTGAGACTGGTTTACTATTTTGTTACTTCTGTACTTTTGGAATCAGACAAATGGTGACACACATGAAATAACTAAGACATAGATGAAACACATTATAAGTTACAGAAATAATGATAATAAGTTGAGATATATAGTTAATATGATGTCAGGCTTGTGGGACAATTTCTCCCATATAAGACATGGTTTATTTGATTTTTGGTGATAGAATGCAAGTACTGTGTACGATCTAGTGGTGATCAAGTCATCATGTTTTGAGTTTGTTAATCTTAATTAGTGTTACCGTGCACATTTAAAGCTCTACGAGTAGAGTACATAGGTGACATTCCCTTAATGGCTCATGCACTTTTTATCTTTAAAAAAATTTACCAATCAAGAAAAGAGTATAGTTACCAATACATTTCATATAAAACTTAACACTCATGTGTGTTTACTCAGCGTGACAGGGTGCTTACACTGACACCATAGGATTCATGCAGGCATTGCTTGCAAAATTCAAAAAATCAATTGAAATAGATTCTCTACATGCTTAATATTAGAGTGGTCCAGTGGACAACATAAGCTTGCCAACATGACTAATGTTGGGTCGAGGATAGATGTATCTGGTGTAATGTCTGAGGACTCAAGATATTAGGGTTCAGTTTAATGAAACAGTTATAGATGATAAGAAATGTGTGACTGTAATGCACGTTAGGTGTACAGAAACAACTGCACATCAACCGTAACATTTGATCAAGAAGAATAACCTTTGCAGCAGCTCTAATCATGGCAGGACCACCGATATCAATGTTCTCAATTCCATCCTAAAGCTATTCCTCCAGCAGAGGAAACTTTGTCATAGAAGGGATACAAGTTCACCACCACTACGTCAAAGGTACCTGCAGGAGTACTACCTCAGAAATAGCAAAGTACCAAACTAAAGTTAATAACAGCAAACTCTGGCCAAATTTGTTCCGTGAACTTGGTATAGCACCAAATAGGATATACATCCTACAGCACATGGATTGGTTGAAAGCTCTTAGTGTTGCCAGGATATGAAATTCAAAGAATATCAAGATGACCCATATGAGGAATGATAAAGTTAAACAATCACTGGCTAACTTATTTCCAAAGGACTTCCACTCCGCCCTTCACTCATTATTGAAAGTTGCCCACCCAGTTATGATGGATTATTTCACCTTATCCTCATATGTCACTCCAAATAATCAAAGTTACTAGGGATTTGATTATCAGTTCAAATGCCACCAATGCTTCAGGGTACTGCACTTCCATAAACGTGAAGTCTTGAACTTTTGATACTTACTTTCCTGCTTTAGTATCCTAACATATTTTTATCAATGAGCCTTGTTGTGAAAGCGTTCTACACCATCACTCTTAAGTCTAGAACGGCATAGTTGCTATTTATCCAATAGCTTTAAATTTTGATTGTACCCTTTGTGAGGGAATTTGCTCAATTGCCTGTACATAATTGAACTAATACTACCAGTTACTATGTCACAACTACTTTTATTGTCTATTTATGTTCCAAAAGGTATTTACATTCATACCATACCACCAATTGCTGAAAATACTTGTATGACAAACAAACTTCTTCAAACTACACCCATGGATAATCCCTCTAAATTCCAATCTTTCCCTTTAACAACCATTTTTGATATAACTGAGATCAAAATATACTTAATTCCTACCCATGTTAGTGAAATTGTTATTCATGTGCCTTTATCGTTGCTTCCGCTTATTTTTCCTCTTTTCCATCACATCTAATGTCCTGACTTCAATTTATGACTGTTGTCTATATCTTATGATTCACAATAAGTATCTTCAGATTCGACTTGTTCAAAGGGAAAAACCGATTTCTGGATAAAATATCGAGAAGCACTTTATATCTTATGGAAGAAGATGATGAAGGTGGCGAAGGTATGGAGGAAAATTTGGGAAGAGATACGTCTCTTGAAGCGTATCTTAAGCTTAAATAAATCTTCAATCCACATGTGACAGTAACATGATGTGTATCTTACAAATCAACACATTCGGCGGTAAAACCAATATGTATCTCCAATCGTATCCCATATCAAAATTAAATTCTCATGCAATGCTCTTACAATCCCTGTTGCGATACACAATACATTACAGTTGACACGGTGCAGGAGTAAAAGATTAATTTCTTTTGTAGTAAGTTGGACTTATTTTGGGAGAATTCATATCGGTCTATCTTCTCCATAAATATCTATCCCTTGTTACCAAGCATCTTATGTAATTCATTGGTAGCCACCCAAATCTAACAACTTTAAAACAAGAAAATCATGGGCAAATCAGTTGAATGCTTAAAATCCTACATAGAAACCCAAAAGGCGTATTAACACATTTAAATTGTGGATGAAGAGCAGACTTGATCATCAACAGTTCAACATACACTTGGTACTTTGCTTTCTTTATCAATTAAGTTTTCTCACTAGCATATATGTTAAAAATATTATAAAAGATGCAAGTCAGGCAGGTATGGTTGAAATTTGGATTGGAAATACTTTTCTTACTAGATCGTGTTATGTGGATTAGTTCTTCAAATTCTGTATCATCAAAGCATATTTTCTAGTTATGCTATACATTTTGCATTTCACAAAGGGTATACCGTATACCTATTTTTTTTACTTATTAATTTACTTTTGTTAACTTATTTTTCGATACGTGATACCTATCTCAATAAAATATACGCACCGGAATAAATGATACAAGACATGTATCCCGTTTTGAAAACCTATTTGTATATCCCATTTAGTGAGGAGCCGGAGCTTTTCTAGGAAGACATTGAGAAATAGATGATGTACTTGAAATCCTACAAAACGTTAAACAATTCTAACTAGTTAAACTTAGTCTACCATAATGTGATTAATCTACCTAGCAAACTAGATGGTCAAATGATCAAAAGACATTGTACAGAAGGACCAATAATTCATTTTTATCATGCCTTGCTGATGAGCGACAAGTAATAGAGCTCACCAATTCCATGCTTGCTTAAAGCTTCCATGTGGTGCTTTTGGTCTCTTTGAGCAAGAATACCTCAATGCATGCTAGGATGCAATGTTTTTACACGACCATCAAGCTGTAATTAAATAGAGAAAAATAATGATCAAGGCCCAAGGGAACAACAAGAAACCCTACATAAAGAATGCTGACTAGAACAACCTAGCATGCATCCGTCAATTTTAAGAAGTTGAACAGAAAAAGCTTTATACACATTTGATTGGACTTCAGAAAACGAATCATGGAAGAAACAAAATGATTCTTTTCAAAAAGTTAAAGTTTGAAGTCTATAATTCAAAGAAAAATTACAAGAATAATACAACATTATACCAACTCCATTTGCCAACCTAACTAGAAACAGAATCGGAAAACAAAGTTTCCATGCGGAGATCAATGGAAAATGAACTATGCGCAGGATAAAAGAAATTAAACAAAAACCAGCTTACCATTTCTGGAAAACCAGTAAGCTGTTCCACCTTGGTGACAGAGACACCAGCATTCTGTAATGAAGATGCTGTCCCTCCAGTTGAAACAATTGTGTACCTACATGGTTAAAAGAAACATCATCGATAAGCAGTGAACACAACTGCATGTGTGCTGCAGGATAGCCAACTGAATGACGATGACATGTCTATTTGCCAAAAAATAGCTTCAAATAACTCTTTACTTTTCAATATTAGTATGATGTATGATACGTCATACAGACCACCAAGAATAAGCCAAAAAGAACCATCACAGAATCTGCACTGCAGACATCTTTCAAGAAAGAAAGAAAAAGCTGACCTTTCTATCGAGGAACAAGAAATCCCATGAAATGTTTTGAAAACTCACCCTAATTCCTGAAGCCCATTGCCAAGAAAAGCCAGATCCTTCTTGTCAGACAATGATATTAGTGCTTGTTTGCTGCCTGAATCAAGTGACCAATAGCATCAGAGAAATTCTAGTGCAGAACAGAGGAATGACGAGAAAGAAAAAGGGAAAGCACCAACTGCACGAGATAACTGAATATGAAACCGTCAATGAAAGCTTAAGTTGTTAAAGAGAGGGGCAACATTGTTATTTACACCTTCAACAAACTTCAAAGACCACCTAAACCCCACTACCTCTTTTCCCGATTAACCATGTTAATCGATGCCATTACCAGCAACATAGTTAACAAAAGCCCAATCCATACTTAAACATGCGCACAACACATGCTTAAACATGCACTCATATTTTCTTACATAGGTATTATCTATACATACATTTATAAATATGCACATATAAACATCCCCACACGCGTAAATCGTGTTAGGCAAAAAAGATGGAAAGAGGAAGATCTTGAATGGAGATTAATCTCTAACGAAATCTGGGAGAAAAGAGGGGAGGAGAAGTCAAAGATGGCACTTTTTTTCTCTTCTTGGCAGTGTTTTTAGGCAGTTAGACAAGGGCGGCTTCACTATCACCTGAGAGGGCTCATGCAAACCCCCTTGGGTCCAACAAACGCACTAACTTTTGTATTTTCTTTTTTCTTTTTACTATAATTGGGTTTTTCTTTAATATTATCGGCACTGGATCACTCATATCTAGCCAAAGTAAATAAAAATTGACTTAAACTTGTGAGTAAGAAGATAATATAACTCAACAAAACGAAATAAACTAGAGCCCAATACGTTTTCGATCAATAAATATGCCCATTTTTCATGAAGTTCCGTATACAAAAAATTTCTTCACGCTTCGCTAAACTAAAATTCTAGAGCAGCCCTTGAGTTTAGGGATAAGTAGCGTGAGCCAACCTCAAAACTGAGGTTCAGTGTTACCTTATAATAGTAATAATATTAGACAATAGATTGAACCAACTCATCTCAGCATAATGGAACTTCTGAATCAACTTCATCTCCTACCTTAATCATTTAAAAACCATAACTTGGGGAACTTTTTAGACATAAATCCTCATAGAGAGGAAAAAAAGAAAAAAGTGTGACAACTACATTTATGTCATGAGAGAGAAAGAAACACTACTGACACTGTATCAGCATCTGCCATAGCTTTATCTGAATAATACAACTTTGAGCCACATGACACTGTAAACTGAACCAACAAAAAAAGATTCGCAAGATATCAGGAAACCTAAATGGGAAAATTTATGAAATTAAAATGAGGCCCCTCAAATATATAAAGAAACCCAAATGTAAGAATGGTACCAGGTGAATGTAACTCCTATGAAGAAGAAGAGTTGGGATGTGGGCCGATTTGATAGCGGGGTCGAAACGGCGGCGTTGGCAGAGGTGGTTGTGGTGGTGATGGAAGTCTGAAACCCCACCACCATGTTACAACTCCGTTACAGTGTTGGTTATGATTCATCGAACGCTAACAATTTTTCCTCCAAAAGAGAAAGAGCAAAGAAAGTAACAATTTTAAGTTTTGTCAATACTTCCTCTAATTTTCTTCTCAATTTCCTAACCTTTATTAATTTTCTTTTTCTTCTCTTTCCTTTCTTTTCCTTAGGTTCCAAACAGAACTTTAGATGTGGATGATGTGTTATGTGTTTCAAGGCAATGTTGGCCTCCATCCGGGCCTAGTAATTTGATCAAACTCGTTTATTTCCTTGAGCTTGTTGAGTTAATTGTTCATGAAAAGGTTATGATTCATCGAACGCTAAGATGTTACACAATTTGTTCACTTTTGTCTTTAACATTTTGAACAGTTAGGATAATTTTGATATTGGACTCTAAAACTTTAATGGCTAATACATTGATATTCAATTCACTGGAATCTGTTGCATGAATAACGGAACAAGTCAAATTGAATGAATGACTCATATTACGTAATTGGCCTTTGGGTGGGCCCTAATACTGTCTCACAGACTATCGTTGAGTCACAATATCTACCCCAAATCTAATGATATTTGGCCTTTATTGTGCTAACAAGTTATAACAAAGCATATATACAACTAGACAAGGTAATACATTAAAGCACAGGCCAACATTTGGTGGACAAAGATATTCACACACCTGTTAAAAATAATTTCTTATGAGGCAAGTGTTTTATGTCACTAAATTAACCTACCATTTCCCCCCTCCAAGAACCTTATATAAATACCCCTTTACTCATTTCTTCACATACCAACCCCCTTTCACAATAGCACTCACTTCATTTTCAGTATATACCCTGTGCAAGTTTCTTAAACCATGCTTTCAGCATCACTAAATCTTGTCACCATGATGCTAGTCATTGCAATTTCCATGGCTATGTTAGTCTCACCCGCGCAAGCCCGAGTTCAACCCCAACCCCAAACGAACGTCCAAGCCCAAGTCCAATTCGCGTTACCGGATCCACTCCAATGCTGGGCCTCCATCAAAAAGGCCATAGGGTGTTCTAATGAGGTTGAGGATTTAATTTTGAGTGGCGAGATTACAAGTACTACTGCAATTAGCCCTATTTGTTGCACAGCCTTAGCTGACCTTGGGCAAAATTGCTGGTCTAAGCTGTTTCCTTTGAACCCCTTTCTGCCAGCAGCGGTCAGAAGTTATTGTGCTACGGCCAATGGAGGTGTTGACGTTGCGCCGAGACCCGCAGAGAGTGGTGCAGAGCCGACCACCGCAACCAATGGAGGGGTTGACATTGTGCCGAGGCCTGCAGAGAGCGGTGCAGAGATGGGCTCAGACTCCGTGGCCAAGTCTTTTTTTTGGGGTGCTTAGCTAACTTCAAGTCAAATCATTGGGGCTTTAATTATTTTTTCAAGAAAATGTTATGTTTGCATCTTAAAAGTGAATGAATACTCATTTATCGGTATTGAGTGATGAATTACAAGCTTTTTATTTTTATTATATCAGACATTTGATGTAGTTTATAGTTTATCTTATATTGGTCATGTCACATGACAAGGCCCGACGGCTATATTCATATCGCTAGGACCCTTCGACCAACGATATCACGGATAGATACTCATCCACCCTAACGCTCCAGTCAGTTATTAGGAGTTTCATACAACAACCATTGGGCACTTACTAAGCAAGTGCTCGGTAGAAATCATCATATGTTATTGCATTTAATCATTAACAATTAGTACATACAAACACCATATATAGCAAATGACTTTTAAATGTATGACATATAGATTTATCTTTCTAAGAGGTAGAATAGAATAACCCCGTAATGATTATACGTCTGTAATGCATTGTATGTTCCATAATGCGTCTTTTTCTTTTACCTTTTTCCCGAAGTCGATGACTATTCATAGCTATTACCTTCACACCAACGAAGAGTTCGACCCAACGCTTTAACCATTAGCAATTAGTAGATATATACAAACATCATATATAGCAAATGACTTTTAAATGTATGACATAAGTACGAAAAGATTTTATTTTTTAAATTATATCTAAGACCACCTTCAACGGCCACAAATCTTGTCCAAATACCATAGACATAATAATAGCTCCATTTTACAAAATCTATATGTTGTTGAGGAGGCATGATCCTTTGTGCTGAAATTTCTATGTCTCTGTGCCTAGGGGTTTCCCGGCCATTGAATTTAAAACATTAAAAAAAAGCACACAATCCAACAGCCCAAAAACCCCTCGGCATAAAGGTTTTCGGGACGGAAGAGATCGGACCCAGTTGTTGAGATGCATCATCTTACATATCAAATTTATGTCACTAATGCGATTAAACACTTTCTATTATTTTTGTGCGTCTACATAGCACTGAATCAAATTTGATTTTTATTTGAAGTGCATCAAATGATGGTTGAACGACAAATATTATATACAGTATATATATAAAGTAACCTTGAAAAAAGTGAGTTCTACAATGGGAAAAATTGAAGAAACGTATAAAATACTATTAATTACCTGAGGTGCCAATTAAAGTTAGATTATAAATTTCCCGCGATGACTTTTTTTTTTTTAACGGCAAAAAAAATTTCCATTAATCTTGAAATTGTTACAAGACAATTTTCCACGATGACTAACTTGTGGCAGAAGCAATTTATGAAAGAATATTTCAGACGATAAAACGGTTGTAGTGATATCCATACACATTTTCCTTGCATATAGAAAATAAAAAGAATTTATGTTCTCATTTTTCTTTTTCTTTTTTCCCCTTTCCTTTCCCTTCAATTATCATCAATCCATACACCAAGTTGGTTTGATGAATCAGTTTCCGGCGCGCTCGAATAATTATGACTTGCAAACAAGAACTAATGACATGCCGATAAAAAAAATAAAAAGTAAGGACAAAACCGGTGTGGTGTCAACCGACATCCATCTAATGCATAATTCAGTCAATTTATGGTGTAGAAAGTTGATGTCACGACCTAGATTTTCAACATAAATTAAGTAATACATTTTTAATAAAGAACCTCGCTTACTGTACATAATACCCAAAGAAGTTTTCCACCTGTTTAAATTACAGACAAGTCCCCAATTCAAAAGAATATACAACTTTGGCGCTACGGCCCAAATCTGCTTAAACATAGTTACAAACTTAGTCAAAAGATAATTCATGAATAATTTGTTACTAAGCAATCTTGACCAAAAGCTAAACTATTACAAGATGAAGAAGCAACTAAGTGTAGTAAGCTTCCAAAAATTTGTCCACCTCCCAAGCACGCAATGCATGATGCTACTGTTCGATATTAGAACCTGAAAAGAAGGATTTTGTTGAGCTACAATAGCCCAGTAGGAAAATCTTCACCAATGTTATATGCAAACATGTTGATAAGTGCAGATGAAAGAGAGAATGAGGAAACACAACTCGATACCTAATGGTTAATCAATTTGTGAGATGAATCTCAATTCCGATTATGTACATAAGCCACAAGGCTCAATGACCTCGACAATTCCCAACTCAACTCACTAACCCAAACTCCCACCGTCGGTATTTCCACCCCTTGCGTTACCGCACAACACCATGAGGATTGCCGTGTTACCACCCCTTGCGTTACGAAACCCTTCAAGTCTCCGTATTTCCACCCCTTGCTCTACGGGACTCCCTAAACCAACATTTGACTCCAAACGTCTCAATTCTCAAATAACGTGCAAACTAAGAATTTCCCAAGATCACATTCATAGACATAACACCACAAATATGCCAGCGATATCACAAATGCATCGCGAACAATCACAACTACCATCAATCAATAATAGTGCACTTAACGACATTTTAACTAAGTAGTTTCTTATTCGTTCCTTACTAACGGAAGACCAACGGCACAAGAATAACATCGATTAATCCAAGGAAGTCAATTAGAGAAGCTTAAGATAGGTTAGAAGGTGTCCAAGAGGATTTAAAAGTGATTGGGGGTCAAAACAATCGACGGAAGAGCAAC
>JAOTQK010000001.1:3601898-3616996 GCA_025642025.1 Rhododendron ferrugineum
TCAAAAAGATTATTACCAAACATGTTTCTTGTTTTTGTTTTTATGAAAACATAAACCTGTTTCTATTTCTAGTTTTTAAAAAACTGGAAACTGAAAACTGAAAAGGTTACCAAACGCACACATGGGTTCGTTTTGATTTCACTTTGCCAAAGTTCCCCCTGTTGTGAAGGAAGACTCAGACTCGTCACTGCGCTATCTCAAGTAATTCTACACCCCCTTCTCTTCCAAAAAAATCAACAAAAATCAGCGTGTTCTGTTGGAATATTATATTTTCCCCCCTCTTTCTAGAGTTCTTTGGTGGGATTCGACCTGTGCATTTCTCTCTACTTCTTCGTTTGTTTTCCTTGTGTGGTTTTTTTTTTATGCATTTCAAGTGCTCGATAAAATGTGTCAATCGCAATTTCCATACCTTGGGGTTTGGTCCATCAGTGTCTTTGTATAATTTGCCTATGGGCCATGTAAATCTTGTTCGAATGTGGATGCATTTTACGTGTTTGACAGTTTGCCTCTTAGTTTCCATTACATGTACTTTTGCTGCTTTAGAATTGGTGTTTGCTGCTAGTAACATCCATCGGTTGAAGAACTCTTATTGTTGAGAAGTTGGTGAGTGGATTCGGTCCCAATTAAATCATCTCCGACTTTCTTTGGGGTTCGGTCATTTCTTCCCCCCTCGTTAGTTCTATCCCTCATCAGTTCTATAATTCTATTGTTGGTCAGAGTGTGCTGCGATATGTTGGTATGACCCAGCAAATGTTTGACATGTAGCGGTGGATTCAATTCGTCTTTCATCCTTATACCCCATGCAACCAAATTTGTGGTCTTATGCCCACTTAGCTGTCCACCACGGTGTTAGTCGGAAATCTGGAGGAGCAAACTCATCTACACTCTGATTTCACACTCATCTTTCCTGTCTCTACGCTGCTCTGCTCTTGGTGACCCATTATAATTTATGCATGCTAATTGCGGAGTCCCCCGTCAAACCACCTCTCAACTCACCAGTGACCGCTGATTTGCTGCCTCTGACTACTGATTTGTTTCCCAACTCACCGGCGACCACTGATTTGCTGCCTCTGACTACTGATTTGTTTTTGCCAGCAGGACTTTAGAAATGATGGCACCGATGAATAAGAGGGAGTGGGAAATTATTCATATCCCAGAGAAGCCTCGTATTCCAGCTCGCTCACAACCCACAGTGAATGTCTATGCTGCCGTAGTCGACCCAAAACATGCGAATACTCTTGTAAGGAAGTTAAACCAAATTGCTCCACTGGAACATCTCCGCCATGTAAAGCGTGTTCACAAAGAGAGGCTTGAAGGAGGAAATACCCAGTTGTCAGTGATCTTGTGTCTAGCATCTGAAAATGGATATCAGCTGGACAGCATTCCAAATGTTATATTAGAGCTTATCAATTCATACCAGTTGAGTGCTTTCATCACAAAGGTATGCAAATATGCTGCATTATCAAAAGAGGAATGGGAAGAACAATGCAAGCTGTGGCCAACTTCATACCACCCACCAACTTATAGTATTGATGGCATTACGGGATTTAGTGAAGAGGACTCCTGTTCGGTTATCAACTTCATGAAACTTGCAGTTGATATGGTGAATTCTGGTGATGGCCAGCTTGTTAATGCCGCTGTAATTGTGGATCCTTCAACTAAGCAGGTAATTGCGCAAGCATGTGATGAAGTAGTGCACTCTCAGAACACCCTAATAAATCAGACAGGTGTGGGAACATGCTTCTTTAAACAGCGAGAAGCTTATACTTCCCAACCCATTGCTAGTAGAGTGGAAACCTGTAAAACTTCTCTTTCAAGCTATTCATCTCGTGAAGTCAGGCAGTCGTTTACTGGTGTTGCTTGTCTATACCCTTGGCAGTGGCCTGAGAAACTAGTGCATAATAGTTATCGCCACCCTTTACGACATGCCGCTATTGTAGCCATTGAATATTCTGCTGCCAGGGACAGGCATCTTTTCCCTTGTATTGAACATCAAGGGGGTAATGAAATTCAAAAGGACCATACCCAGTCCTCATCAATGGGTTCACCAGCAAAAAGACAGAAGACAATTCCTAACACTGGCGAGGATGATAATACACTGGATTCCCATATCAGTGGTTTTACTTCAGATTCAGCCAGACCTTATTTATGTACGGGTTATGACATCTTCGTTGTTTGGGAGCCTTGCACAATGTGTGCAATGGCGCTCGTGCATCAAAGAGTTAGGCGCATATTTTATGCCTTCCCAAATCCAAATGATGGTGCATTGGGAAGCGTTCGAAGACTACAAGGTGAAAAAAGCTTAAATCATCACTATGCTGTTTTTAGGGTCTTGTTGCCTGCAAAATTGCTGGAGGTGGGGGAGACTGAAATTACAACTTCTCAGGATGACAGTACCACAACTTTTGATTCAGCTTGATTCTGCTCCATTTGGAAATCCTCCAGTGTTTGAGACTGCTCAACTTGGGAAGCTAATTTGCATTATTTTATGAAGGAGGATGTGTTCGCCTCATGGATAATTGTTGCAGTTGGCCTGTTTCCTTCATATACTTGTTCTTGGACTAACTATAGTGGTAGCCTAGATTTTATTAGCTGTCCTCTGATAATCATATCAACTGTCTATTTACAAGCATTCAATGAACTTATTCTGGGATATTCTTGTCAATGGAAGAATTAAGGGAGAAGCCTAGGTGTGCTTTAGGTTGCATTCCTGCTACTCACATCTCTTTATACCTATTAGGAAAAGAACAAAATAAACTAATGCGAAATGGTTTTGCTATATCTACAGTCGTGTGAATTTTCATGACAATATATTCTTTCTTTTTTTATTTAATTTTCAGAGGAGGCGGAGGAAGCAGTTTCCGGACCAAAAAGAATTAGATCCATCATCTTGGCAGCAGATGCAGTATCTGCTAGGGGATATGCTAAGATAGTATTGTTGGAACCACACTGTCTTCTGTTGAACTCTTGGTCAATGGTGGTTTCGATCTGTGGGCATGCTTTGCAAGATATAGGAACCTGTTGTTCTGTTGCTGATTTTTGCTATTTTCTTGTGCTAAAATTGTTGAAGCGTTTACAACCCATTTGGAATTTTGCAACTCATCAAAATACTTTGCTACGGTTAACTTTTTCCCTTTTTTTTGGGTACCGTCAAAATTATCTTTCGCGTTTAATCTTTTCTTTCATTCATAATATTGACTTTTGGAAGACACACTGTTGTGTAAGAAATGGATTCATATGATTGTCAATGTGAGTACCAGCAACACAGGTAGCTGCTATTGAATTTAGTCTTTTAGCAATTTGTCAACATGCCAGAACTAATGTCTCACAAATTCAAGATCTTGGAGTGACTTGTAATCTCTTTGCACTCCTATTGAGTAATGTTACATCAAACAAAAGAGTAGAAACCTTCAGACTTATCATTATTGAGTCCTAAAACCTCCTAAAGCGCTTTAGGTTTGACATAAGGATGTTGTAATGACCAGTTGACAACTGTTGATCACCTTTTTGTGAGTGAGTTACGTCCGGATGAGTTGCGTCCGCCACCACCATTTTGTGGACCATGCCGTACGTTCATTGAGGTAATCTGAATCGTTCATCTTGTAGAGCTCACAAAATAGTATAATCACTCAAAAAATCAGCTTTATCGAACATTCATAGGTATATCAAAAATTGAATTTTAATTTATAAAACGGACGGCCATGCACATTTTAACTTTAAAAACTATTGACAAAATCCAGGCCTCCGTTTTATCAACCAAAATTCAATTTTTGATATTCCTATGAATTGTCGATAAAGCTGATTTTTTCGTGAATACACTATTTTGCGAGCTCTACAAGATGAACGGTTCAAAGTACCGCAACAAACACACAGTGGGGCCCACAATGGGAGGCAGTTTCCGCCTCACCCGGAAATAATTTTCTCTCCTAATTTTTATCAAATACTGTGAAGGCCACCGGCTATTGCAAATTTTGCTCGTTGCAAGGCATTTGTACGACGGAGCTAATACTGTGAAGGTCACCCCTGTACCCATTTATTTTGTCTGTCTTTATCATCTTATCGGATTAGAAGGATTGGATTAATATTAGCATACCTCCCATGGTCATCCGATGGATGCTTAATCTGCATCAAAAAAAAATATTTTGAATCCAATACTCAATCCAATTAAGCGAACGAGCCATTAAGCATATATTGATTGAGCAGGTAAAACATTCATAAATTGGATTGAAAACAAAACCAAGTAAATTCAGGACAATGTTAAACTACAATACCAAGACTTGTCCAGGGAAAAGGAAAAGGGTAGCTGGGTAAATGAACTACTTAACTGTCTATAACTATATATTTCACTTGTAATTCTACAAAAATATACAGAATGTCAAACTAGAGGAAGCACAGAAGCTACAAGGCAGCCTTGCAAGAAGCTTTATTATGCCCTGATTCCTTGCACCTACTGCAAAAGACTACCCTTTTCGCCGGTCCTTCCCTTTTCGTCTCTTTCGTCTTGGGTTGATTCGGTGATCTGGACGGACAAGGAGGAAGCACATGGACATTGTCTGACTCAGTCCCTTCTTCCTCTTCTTCTTCAGCAGGCTTTCCACAAGGCACAGGATTTATGGACTCAGAGTACGTTGATCGATAACTATCTACAGTGAAGTATTTTGAGCAGTAATCATATACAGTCCTCCGCGTGGAATTGAATACAGCAATAGCATGGCGGCAAGGTAGACCGGTAGTTTTCCACCCCAAGCAAGTACATTCCAATTTATTAAGATCCACAACGTGGTTGACATCGTCGTGAACCTCAAACAGGGTATCGGATGAGAATAAAACCTTAAGGCCAAGAGCATGAGCAATTTCTTCTTGAACTTTCTCGTGTTTCGATGGAGTGAGTTTTGTGCACCAGTTACTTGAATCCTCTTGACGGGTATTTACCAACTCTGTAATCATAGATACTAGTGCTCCTATCTTCTGTGTTATAGTTGAATTACGCGCTTCCTCCATCACCTTGATGTACAACTCTGCAACATTTTGAGTTATTTGGATATATCGCTCCCCCTTAAACAATGCGTTTGTCCAATACTCGGGCTCAATTTGCATAACCCAATCATAAGAATGAGAAGAGACCTGCTTAATTTGCTCCACAAACTTTTTAAAACCTACAAGTCGGATTGCATGGGCGGCAGCAACAAAATTGACAGGCAGAGAACCCCTCCCATCTCCATGGAAAGGACCCTTCAAGTTTTTTTTGAAGCTTTCCAAAAGGTGGTACAGAGAGTAACCATGATAAGCATTCCCAAACACCTTGACCAAATGCTCCTTTAATCCCTTCTCCCTATCGGAAACAAAAGTAATGGTTTCCATATTTGGCAATGCAGATTTCAACTGCTCCAAAAACCAAAGCCAATGATCGTCATTCTCAACATCTACTATAGCAAATGCAACTGGGAAGAAACCATCATCCCCGTCCGGTGCAGTGGCAGTAAGAAGAACTTCATGATGCTTAGACTTTAGAGATGTAGATTCAACGAAAATAAGGGGACGACAACCCTTTTGGAAACCATGTATTGAGGCTTGAAAGCATATGAAAAGCGAACGGAATCTTTTGTCATCGCCAATTACAAGCTTAGCAAAACTGCCAGGATTTGTCTCTACGATCTTCTCACAGTACCAAGACAGTTGATTATATGACTCTTTATATGAGCCATGAAGTTGTTCCCTAGCATCTCCAATACCACGCCATACTTGTGTATAATTCAATTCGATTCCAAAGTCCCGTAAAAGGCCATTAGCAATTTCCTTTGGCTTGTGCTGCGGGGAATCTCGTAACCTTTCCTTGATAATATTCACCAACCAATTTTTTGCAGGGTGAGCAGACTTCCACGATTCCCCTCCGCACGAGTGGGAATTAATGAACTTTTTAATCCTGAACGATTCGGCAGCTGGGACCCATGATGCATGAATCCTCCAAGAACAGTCTTTAGATACGCATCTGCCACTTGCACGAGTAGTCTCATTTTTCTTTAACCTGTATGCAAACCTATGCGCAACAGCATATTTCTGCAAAACATCGCGAAACTCAGACACATCCTTGAAGTCCTGACCAACACCAGTAATACCACCTTTCCAAGAAGCAACTAGTTTTTCTGGGGAGACATCATCAGAGTTGGCAAGATAAGAAGGGTCACGATCGTCTTTCCCTTGCACAATTTCATTTTTCTGCTCGTAAACCACCAAACTTTGGCTCTTGTTTTTTCGTGGTCTTTTGATGCTTTTGTCCCCCTCATCATCAGGGACAGAAACAATGGTTGGACCATTGACACCGATTTTCCATGAAGCAGTGCGTCTTCTCTTCTTAACAGAGTCTGCTGGGGTAGCACCCATATCTATTTCAGTTGAGCGGTGGGAGGTTTCCCTAGGAATATCAGAAACAGGAGAGTGCGGAGCAACAGTGGAATCATCAATATTGGCTTGAGCAGATGACTTTCGGGCAGTAATTTGTTTTGTGGGGCCCTTGTCAGCTGCACGAGTAGCCTTCTTTCGTGCAGCAGTTTTCCTTCTGCCATGACGAGCAGCCTTCTTTCGTGCAGCAGTTCTCCCAGTGGCAACATGAGGAGGAGGAGGAGGAGGAGTACCAACAGGACTAGCAGCATCAGCTGGCGATGAAGTAGCAGCAGCCATGGGTGCAACAGCATGGTTCACTGACTCAGCTACTTTTACAACAGTCTCCCTGCAGTTATTAATACGAACAATTTATGCAAGCATGTTAAGAGCATTTTGATCACCAGCCAAGAGCCAATAATTGTTGCGATAGCTCTGAAAAGACAAATTGCTGGCGTTTTCCTCCGGGGAAATTACCAATTAAGAAGAGACATAGTAGTAAAGAAAGTAGCCACTATTGTTTCACCAAAAGCAATGGGTACTTTCGGAATTCCCACAAGTATTTTCTTTGACATGTGTTCCTCCAGGTATAAAAGTACTAATACGGACAGGGCACGCAAATGAAACCGATTTGGGGTACACGCCATTTACCCAAAGACACGAATGTGTTAGGGACATAGAATATAAGATCTCATATGACGTATGGGCATATTCCAAATCAAAGTAGAAACAAGAATAAATTCTATGAAATTAGGGATAAACATTCAAGAAAGAAGCATCTAGTGCACTTTCGAACCTGTCCCCAACTTTTTAAAATTCATTCTTACCTTATGACGCGCCCCCAGCAGGTCTGACTACAAAAAATATAGGAAACATCAACTGGGAACACTTGGCGTGTGGCTAAACATGTCGGACACACTGATTATATGTGACAGCGATAGACGTTTCCATGCTTCTTAACTCCAGGTTGTGCGGTGATTGGCAATAGGCTAAAAGCTATATAATTGCAAGAACTATAAAAGAGAACATAAACAAGAAATGAACAAGGATATCTGTTTCCTTCGAAACAATTTGTACTAAAGACAAATACCTGTTGGTGTCAATGTTCAACGCATCCCGGTTAAAACCTTCTCTTCCCATAACAAATACATCTGCTGTAACTGAATTCCCATGGAAATCAAGCATTCTTTTTAGGTCTTTGTCATTTGCTAAACTGATGAGAGTCCGAGTATTTCCCGGGAGAAAATACTTGATGGACACAGATTTATATTCCAAATTACACACTTCAGCTACTTTTAACTTGAGGTCATCAAACAGTGTCTCAAAGTTGACATTAACTGCTTGTGCTTCTCCTCCAGCATATTTCAAGGAACCATCGTCATTCTTCACAAACTCACCACCGCATTGGCAAATTAATATGAGCTTCCCCTTTCCCATCCAAATATCTGCAGAAATAAAGTTCCTATAACTGTAAGCAATCAGAACATGTAAGATGGTCCCTCCTGTCTCCATACAGTTTAAGTTCATAAACAAAATTCCATACGTAATCAATATTCACTCCGGTGAACCAAACACTACCTCAGTTCATACGTCAAACCAATTATCTCCTCTTTAAGTTATAATAAAATAGACCGGGGAAATAGTGTAAACTCATCAAAACACCACCAAAGGAGATTAATTGAATTTCAAGATCCATTTGCAAAACATGGAGTCGATAGAATTCCATTAGGCGGCAAAAAACCTTAAACTGTATTTCCTTTATTATTTATTTAAGGCATCAGATAGACGGGACAACTAATAACACAAATGACTAGGTATCCACTTTCAAATGTGAACGTCCAGAAAACTAAAAACATATGGCCAGTGGAATTGCGGGTTTGCTATTTGGACAATCTAACAACATAAATTCAGCTTCAGAACCAAATCTCAACAAAACCCACCAATCTGTTGAGGCCTTGACCAAGAAGCTAAAGTTAAGCCATATACAAGATTTACAATGTCTCTACTTTGTTATAGTAAGTTGGTTAGAAATGTGATAAAACAGGGTTTCTACCCTGTAAACAATGAGTATGCATTATGCATCAAAACTGTGGCATTATGTCTCAATGTACAATACCTGAAAAAATACACAAAAGAGCCAAGACCTAAAGAGAAAGGAACACATTGTGAGAGTTTTATTAGCGAGTGATTTTCACTATTGTGAGGGGTCTTGTAGTATATTGTTACAGTCTTCCTGCAGCAGTCTTTCATAGCGTAAAAGGCCTTCGATGCTAGACCCAGGTCCATTCGGGGGTCCTCGGGACGGTTCCTGCAGGCTCAAAATTTTTGACGCATTTATTGTAGTTTTGCAGTAGAATTTATCTAAGAGGGAGAATCCAAGTACGAGAGGCTGTGTAGAGACGCTGAGCATGGAAATCTTTATTCCCCAGTTCATACTATATTTTACGTCTTCCAGAGCTATAAAGCACGGATAGTTCTAAAAGCACACCGTACCGTTCCAGGTACAGGTACTTGGCATGGTACTTCTAAACACATACCGGATACACGAAACACGTACCGAGATGTTTCCCTATGATTTTGTTGTACACCAGAATTACCCCAACTTATATCAAGTTGTACCCGACGCAGAGCTGAAGCTAAGATGATGAGACTTCATGATTCTATGCTTAGCATGATTCTAGAATAAAGATTTCGGTCCAAATGCTCTCTCTAGTATAATGGCACTAAACTTTGGTTTGCACCTTAAGGTCAACGATAAATAGTTATTTGATGTCAGATTCTAAATCGCCCAACTCATTTTGCTATTTCCTCTATTTGACGTATAATTATTAGTGTTCACATTGTTTTACATTATAAAAATACATTTGTTATAGCCATACCCCAGCCGTACCTGTACCCGTACCCTACATTCTTTAGGTTTCACCGTACCGCCGTACCCCTTCCGCACCGATTGTTTACACCATAATTTTGTAAATTAGTCAATATTGATTGACTAGGTCAAATTGTGACACATGTCGATGGTATCCAGACTAGTTTAGACATAATTTATGCATGTCGAAGAATCGAACGGACTGATCGACAGTTGAAACGTTTTCTTAACTCGGGACACATGTCAGATGACGGAAAGCAAGCAGATTGTGGTCGAAGCAGTTGACAAAGGCAGTTAAAAAGGGCGCGCACAACATGGCATCATATCAAATAACCGCCTGTCCAAAACGTGAAGAAAGAAGAGGAATAACAAGAGGAGTAACAGCTTGATTTAAACTTAAGAGGGAACTTTGTCAAGTTTGAATTTCAAGTCGAATAAGACAGCCTATAAATACAAGAACATAAGACATTTATAGCCCCCACTCAATCGCCCAAAGACTTCTACTTTTTATCTGTACTTTACTTTTCTTGCTCTAGGAGTAGTTTGTAACGTAACCGTCTACTCGACTGTGTTTTCACTGTCGATCGACTTCTACTTTGAAGAATAATAAAGTTTTTTTTGTTATTCTTCTTCCATCTCCATTCATTTCATTAAGTTTGCTTCCAGACAAGTCCTGAAACATGGCATCTCCATTCACTTCATTAAGTTTGCTTCCAGACAAGTCTTGAAACACGGCAAGGAACCAAACTCCACCACCACAAATATCCACATTCCAGCGCATAAAACATTTCTCATCAACAGCAAGTGAAAAATAGACAAACACCAGTACACGTGCTTCAGAGGCTTTGGACATAGGCATGCTACTGAATCTGTGAATCATGCATATCTTGACTTCTACGAGTCTAATTGACTCCTTTAAAATCTCTGTGAATTGGAAGTATCTTCAACAGCACTAAGCCCTTCACTTTGTTTCAAAAATTGTCTTCTCCTTGTCTTTATTTTGCAAACTTACAAAAATGGCTCTTTAATTTGTCCACAAGTGTATTACAAATCACCAATAGAAAAAGCTGCAAGATAACTTCACATGAAACAATACAAATAAGCGTTTAGTTACACTCTACTGTGAAAAATTCCACTTCCTTATTCTTACTATCGATAATTTTAATGCGTAACAAACCCTAGATACAAATCGAGGCGTGATAATAGCACTGCAAGAGGAAAATTCGCATATACGTATCTGTATGTATATCTATGTATACACACGTATATGCGAATTGCGGAAAATACAAGGTGAGACCCTGCAGTTTATTGAACAGAGAAACTACGTAGAGAGAATGGATCTAGAAATAGGATGAGAGAGAGGGAGAGAAAGCGAGGACTTACCAGGAATTAGAGAGAGAGGAGTGGTCGATGAAGAGAAACCCTGGAGTTTGGGGCTATTTCGAAATTAGGGCAAAGGGGGGCCTTTGGAAACTTATCTCGCCAATCTGGGGCTAGATTCGGAGAAACCGATAAGTTTAATTTACATTGTTCGGGGGGCTGTTTCGGAATTTGACGAAAATTGAGGTGTGATAATTTAACATTGCTGCTGAGAGAATTTGACCATGTTTTTCGTCTTAGTTTACACGCACATCAATTAATTGCTAATTCCACCGCAACTAAGGGGTTGTTCGGAGGCTTATTTGTGGCTTATTTTTTGTCCTTATTCAAATTTTTTTCGTATTACTTGGTTTATTCGTATTTTTTGGGGGATTATTGCATCCTCATGACGAGAGGAATCTAAAAAGTAAAAAATTTTGATCAAAATCCAATTTTGGCGGGAAAGCCATTGGCTTTTTTAGCCGAACAAGCCCTAATGAGGGTCTCATTTAAAGACAGGGCAAAGCTATATACGGATTGACTTCAAAGGAGTTGATAGCACTTGAGAAGTTTTGAATCTGAAACCTAAGAGAAAGCAAACTCTCAAGTCTCGGGCCTTAGACCAGTAGGCCGTTAGATCGTAATGCTAAACCATTATTTTGCTCAACTTTGTTTCAAAGATGTAACAATGTTCAAGGTTGGTGTATAAACTTGGTTTGTACTTTGTAGAATAACAATTTGATTTCGAATGAGCTTTTAACTAATCAGAAATGAATAAAAGCTGGAATAACTTGATTCATTTTCAAAAATGAATCTTCGCACAAACTAGTTATGAGCTTTTTAAAAAATCATTTAAGTAATTCTTAATTCAGGTATTAGCTACACCCCTCGTGATGAAGAGAAACTAAGTCTCACTGGAAGACTAGTTATGGTCTATGTAAATAATTACTAAAACATAAGGACATCTTCAACAATTTTAGCATTTAGCAACTTTAAAAAGTTAATTAATTCCAAATTCACTCAATATCAACACTGTGAACAAATTGTTAGCTTTGCGCCAAACTTTTGTGGATTATTGATTTGTCTCGACAAGAGGAATTGAAAAAATAAAAAAATTTACTTTCACCCATATATTTCGAGAAATAACCATTTTTAAGAAGAAAAAAAAAAGTAAAAAAAAGTTGACTTTTAATCTTGGTAAAAGGTTATGCGTGTTTTCCATCATTATATTTGCATTGGTAGAATCGAAGGTGGGCCATCCAATTTTTTATTTTTTTTTTGGTTAGAAACAGATTTTTTTTTTTTTTTTGAGATGTTAGAAACAGATAATACTACAGTATTTCATAGAAACCAGAAAGGCTCAATTAGACCAGATTACAGAGGTTAGGGAAACACATATAGCAAAGGGACTGGAGTGACACACCGACATTGGCTCTATGTGCTAGCTAATGAGTACAAGAGCATACGTACACCATTACATCAAAGAAAGAAAATAACTAATCACGTGCCGTAATGGATACTCCAGTATGCGGAGACGTCCAATACGTGAGAAGATTAACCAAATCAGCACAACCAGATTTTGATCCGGCTTTAAATGTAGCTTATAGAAAATGCAAGGACGGATTTCTTTTCCTTAATATAAGAAGGGAAATCCGGATTACTATGACATTTCAATAAACAAGTAATAAATAGACAGAAGCTCGGATTTTTGGTTTGGCTAATTGTTTGAGCATCTTCATTCCACCAATGGTGACCCAGTATTTTAGGGTTGTGTCAACTCATATATAGACAGAGTTGCTCAATATCTGCTTTACTAAAATCTTTAGTGTTCATGTTTATTTAAATCTTTACTATATGATTCTTTTTTAGAAACATTTGAATTTGTCACAAATGGAGAAAAGAAGTTGAAGAAAGAGCATCCGCAATGGTAATAATCAAAACCAATAATTAAAATGTGTCACGTTAGCATTTGATTATCCATTTAGTCCATAATCAAACTTAACAATTTCTACCTCCACATTGGTTATTTTTGCATCTCTAACAAAAAAAAAATCACAATACACAATGCACAATGCACATTTGTCCAATCGCAAATGAGTTCCAATCACGTATCCGACCACACCAAATTATTTGTCTCGATGAGACGATTCAATGTGGGGTGTTTTTGAGTTATTGAGTTTTGATTATTGGTAAAAGTTGTTAAGTTTGGTTATGGAATGAGTGAAATTTGGTTGTTTGCTAAAAGACTTAGAGCATCCTCAGTGGTATAATCAAAACAAAAAGGTTGCTAATGTTAGCAACATTTGCTCAAAAAAGAGCTCACATTGGAATAACCAAACTTAGCAACCTCTTAATAACTTATCAAATTTTGGTACTTGGATAATCAAAACTGACAATTTTTTGTCAATAATCAAATTTAGTTGTCCCCACATTTTTGTAATCAAGTATACCATCATTACAAAAAAAATCTTTTCTCTCTTCCATTTTCAACACATTTCTAAGAAAAATACTTTTAAAAACAGTTTTTATTTTTTTGCAAAAATTCAAAACTGTTTTTTATTAAAACTGTTTTTTTGCAAAAACAGTTTATTGCAAAACAGTTTTTTTGAAAATAAAAATAAAAATTCTTAAACCTTTTTCTTTTACTTTTTCCCAAAAACTCTTTTTTTTTTTTTAAATCAAAGTTTTCAAAAAACTATTTTCTCTTTTTCTAATAACCTGTTTTTATTAGTTTGAAAATTATTTTTAAAAAATTATTTTCTATGTCACGATTTCTAGATTTTTATACGTTGAAAAGGTGATGTAGCAAGTTTTGGTTATTCAATTTTGATTATACCATTGTGGATCTCTACATTACTAACATTAGCAACCTCTTAAATGGATAACCAAAAGATGATATGACAACTTTTGATTATCCACTTTTAATTATTCCACTGTGGATGCTCTTATAACTTTGTTTATTACAATATAGGATATTTTTTTAGCATTATTATTAAATTTGTTTATCCACATTCATTTACTTATTACAATGAGGATGCTCTTAATGGGAAACTGGGCAATAGATGAGTAGGAAGAATTATCAAGGGAATGGGTCCTCTCTCCGGTCCGGATTTGAATTATCTCATCCAATCCAAATCATTAAACTGAAAAGGATCCGGATCCAATCTTCAAATTGCAAGCAACGTATGGAGAACAAAAAGTAGAGAAAGGACTACAATCATGATAATCAATAATGTCTCAGAGACATATATTCATCATGACTATACTCCAACCAACTCAATCATTGTTTCTTTATCCAACATCCCCGCCACTCGAATAAATTTATTTTCTTAAAAAGATAAATGCCTTTCGATTATACTTTCATCATTATTTAATTAACATAATTTAGTGTGAGTTATAAGCACCAGGGATGGAACTAAGATTTCGTAAACACGGAGGTCGAATTATAAACAATAAGATTTTAAAATTTTAAGGTTCGAAAATCTAATAGTTATACAGATTTAGGTTTCAAGTGAGGTTTTTTGAGTAATAAGTGGAAAGAGATAGAAAGATAAATGAGATTGATAATCGAAGAAAAACTTATGGGAGACCGTGTGCATAGAGAGAAATTGGGTTTTGAGACCCAAAACGAACACATTCTTAAAGTATTTAAATGTCTGTATAATACTTAATACAAAATACAATATCTAGGTTTTCTTAACAAATAAAAAGGCAACTATTATTAATATTAAAATTTGAAGGGAAAAAAACCCGCAACAACGCAAGGGCCGTGGCTTCATATGTCCCTACATAGATTCGTTTTTTATAAGCACTCGACAAATTCTATAAAATGGATGGTTCTGATCAACTTAATGGACTGGAAAAAGCCCGAAAAGCTGAAACTGGACCTGCCTAGTTTTTAAATGTGCAGAGAATCTGGTCCTTTTTAATTTTCACTCTCTTTTTGAGTATTTTTATATTTGCATCATAATTCATATAATTGACAAAAATATGAATATTTGAACAAATAAAAGGACAATGTTATACTTCCTCCGCCCCTTTTTACATCTTCAACTTGTAAATTAAACTTTTTATTAAGATCAACCAAACCGAGCCTTGTGTCTCAGTCAATTGGGGTCAACTACATTCCCTACTAATAGATCTAATAGTAGTGTCAACACCCCGATTTTTGTTTTAGGTTTGTTTTTGTAACGCCCCGATTTTTCGGAAGCCATATAAAATAATTTCTTAAGAAAATTTGCTAAATAACATAATTTTCCAAAATAAAGGTTTAGCTATTACAATCTCAAGATAAATTTAATGATTCAAAATACATTAACTTCAGAGCCGACTCTAGGCTTGATACGGATCCCAAGTATACTCGATCTTCGTTCTTGATATTCTTCCCATGTCGAACTGCACCATCATTGAATCCTCTCCATTGAATCATGCGCCCTCTGGCAAATTGATCGCCGAAGCAATCGATTTACCAGGATACAGACGTATCCGTGAG
>JAOTQK010000001.1:3626034-3638521 GCA_025642025.1 Rhododendron ferrugineum
CTTCACTTTTTTAAACTACAAAATTCTAAAAACTAAAATTTTTGACAATAATTTGAATACTCTTTTTGAAAAAAAAAAACAGTTTTTTTAAGAAAATAGTTTAGTAAAAAATATTTGAAAATAGTTTTTTTCAAAAAGAAAAACTGTTTTTTTTTTTTTTGAAAACCTGTCAGAAACCGTTTTAAAAAAACAGTTTTTGTGTAAAAACACTTTTAAAAAAAGGTTTTTTGTAAATACTGTTTTATAAAAGTTTCTGAAAAAAAAAACAGTTTTTAAAAAAAAATTCTACGTGTACTTGATTGAGAAAATGTGAAGACCATTAGATTTGATTATTGGCAAAAAGGTTGCTAGTTTTGATTATTCAAATGTCAAAATTTGATGAGTTGCTAAGAGGTTGCTAAGTTTGATTATTACAATGTGAGCACTTTTTTGAACAAATATTGCTAACTTTAGCAACTTTTTAGTTTTGATTATTATATTGTGGATGCTCTAAGTAAACGCCAATGTAGCAATTAAACAAAAAAGAAAGAATGGAAAATATTTGTCACACAATCGTCTAAAATATCCTCAGCTCTCCCTTTCAATCATCGTTCTGTGCTCACGCTCTAAATTCTTGCTATCGTAAATTATGGTACTAGTTTGGAATATTTTTCAAAGATGCTTTTAGGGCTTGTTTCCGTTCACGCACGCAATATGTGCCTCAACCGGAAAGGGGCACTAGTGAAAACATGGTGTAAAAAAGAAGGAATGGGAAATCCAGTGCAACCCGCATTACAAGGGTTGTAAAGCGGTCGATCCGGCTGTCCATTTCAACGCCGACAATTTAGATTTAATCTAAGCTCCTATTAATTCGAGCCGTTCATTGTTTGAATTAAAATTTGAGCCTTCCATTTTCAAAATGAATGGCCAGATGACCGCCCTACAGCCCTGTCTGTGCGGGTAGTATCCCTCGGTATTGAATTCACATCACGATCCAACCAACAAGAATATCATTCCATTTCCAACTCATCATCTTCTGTTCACAGTTGGACGCCCTTTCATCAAATCAAAGTGAAAAAAAAGATTCGAATCTGCCAATCGGAACATTCCGACCCACCAGCCAAATCGAACCGCTATAAGGCCCCTCCTCTCTCCTCCGTCACCAACCGTTCCTGGGCATCATATTCCATTATTCCAGCATCCAATAAACTCTCTCTCTCTAAATATCTCTGTCCTCGCCACTTCTTTCTCAAATCCTATTTCTGGGTTTCGTACCCACACTCAAATCTTTACGTGGGTTGGAGTTGTTTTCCCAAAATCAAGGTTGCTCACGTTTCTGTTCAATCATACACCCATCTCTCTCTCTCCCTCTCTAAAAATCTCCGTCCTCGCAACCTCTTTGTCAAATCCAATTTCTGGGTTTTGTTGCCGTGCTCAAATCATTGTCTGGGTCGGATTTAGTTTTCCCAAAAACCAAGGTTGTGTCACACGTCTGTACCCGTATCCACATATATACAAATTACTGTATAGTTTGTGTATATTTGGGTATGGTGACGACGGTGGCGTCGCCGAGGAAGTCGATAAACACGGTGTTTCAGAGATTTGCCGGTGGGAGCAGCCAGAAGAAGCGGAAGTACGATGTGCAGGATGATTACGAGGGGGAAGGGACGGTGGAGATGGTGCAGATTGGGGCGGATAAGACCAAGAATGTGCTGATCTTGATGAGCGACACGGGCGGCGGCCACCGCGCCTCGGCCGAGGCGATTCGGGACGCGTTTAGGTTGGAGTTTGGCGACGAGTATCAGGTGGTTGACCCGTTTCTCGATCTGGTCTTGATTGTTTTTCTCTGCCTTTACCATTTCCTGCCGGTATTTTACAAGCGCAGAGGAATTTTTTTCATAAGAAAAGAACAAAAAGGATTAGACTTTATTTGTCAAATCACTCGTTTGGATTGAATAATTTGGTGAGAAATGAAGCGAAAAGCAAAAAAATTATATATTTTGATTGGCTCCTCCCCTTTCTCAACAAAATAGATAAAGGGTTCCCATTTCTTGTCACTCCCTTTCTTACAATCGAAAGGGAAACCAAATACGTGCGATTCTGGTGAAAACATGAGTGTTCGTATTCCTAAATATTTGTAATTTGGAATATTGGATCCGCCCCTCTGCATTTATAGTTAGTTTAAATTGGAGTCTGGAAATGATGTGTGGCAATTAGGTTTAATTTTTTCAAGGACTTCATGGGAAGTTTTTAGCTTTGTCTTTACTTTCTTTTTGGATTTTTGTTTGGAGTTTGGCGACAAATTTCAGGTATTTGATCCATTTCCTTTGCCTGGGTCTTGATGTGTCCGCTTTTCCTTGGTCAATTCCTATGTGCCTGCATATGAATACATATAGGCTCAGCGTACCTTGCAAATGAAGGGGGTGAATGTTCAACTTGTAGGAAACTACAAGAATTTTCGTAGTTGGGTTGTGAACTTAAAGTGGAAGATGAGCAGAAGTAGAAGAGAAGTATTTTGTCAGGATCTTTGTGGTTTGTTTTTACTATTTTGTAGGTGGATTGGTATCTTTGTATGTTTAGCATGGAGGATTGCGAATGACTCCTATTAATATCGAACAGCTATTTAAATTCTTCATGATAAAGCTGTCAAACTCAACGCTGAAATCCATGTTTGAATTATCAAATCAAAATTTGAGCTCCTCTTTTTGAAGGCCCTTTTTGAATTGTAATGGAAAATCCCTTAACTGAAATCTTGTTCTGTTAAAACAGACCTTAGTGCTGCCAAGGTCATTAATAATGAATTTAGATTGTAGTTTGGTAATGGTAATGAGACAATTAGTTTCGTCTTTAGTTCCTCTTTTTTGAATTTTTTTCCTTAGAGTTTGAGACGAATATCAGGGACTTGAACTCATTTCCTGTTCTGGGTCTTGGTCTTGATGCATAGATTAGTTTTTAAGTGAGCCCATATGCATATATCTTTATGTGCATTGGCCAAGTAGCCTACTTAAGTGCCTCGTGGAACTTGAGTTTCTTTGTGATTTTGATATTGGAATTATCCTACTGCAAATTTTACAATTTGAGGTTAGCATAGGCCATTTGATTGAACCTTTCTGAAGTTTCAAAGTTTCTTTTGCGTTTTATCTTTACTTTCTCTTTTGTTTCAGATTTTTTTGTCCTGTTATTTCCTCATCTGATGCTCTGCTCATATATCTTTCACCTTTGTTGATTATACGCACTAGTGGTTGATTTTCATCTGACACAGACTCACCATGATTTCTGAATTCTAAGATCTCCCGGACCATAAGAAGAAAGTACTTTTTGATGGTTTTGTTAGAACTTAGAACTCTCCAGGGTTGGAGGCCATTCCCCTTTCTTCTGGTTGTGGTCTTGTATGTTGCTTCATCAATCTCAAGATTAACTCTGAGGCATTGGTTTCCTGAATCAAAATGCTACACTAGCTCTCTGCAGTTTGCATTTTATGGATTGAGTTCATGCTTATAATTTCATTGTACCATTTTTTTTTGGCTCACTGGATTTTTCTTCTACTCTCAGGTTTTCGTAAAAGATGTTTGGAAGGAGTACACTGGGTGGCCATTAAACGACATGGAGAGATCGTACAAGTTCATGATCAAACACGTACAACTTTGGAATCTTGCATTTCACAGTACCTCTCCCCGATGGATACACAGTTGCTACCTTGCCGCCATGGCTGCCTTTTATGCCAAGTATGTTCTTTTGCAGTTTTGCTCCTGTTAACCCGTTTACCTTCAGTCTTCGTCACCAGATATTTTGAGTAACAATCATTTTCTCACTTGCAAGTGGATTGTAATCGTAAATAGTGAATACCAACCACCATTTTTTAATTCCTTGATACTTTAGTTTGGTCAGCATAATGCAGAGACGCAATAACAACAGTATTGTATATATTTTAATGTTGCATGATGATGCTATAATGCTATTATTGATTCTGCTGTTTTAATGTCTTTATGGTGCTTCCCTTTATATAATTACTTATATAATAATCTAAAGGGATGGCGACTTGTCAAAGCACTAGATGATAAAAATGATGGTTTGTGCATTTGCTGCTTTTTTACCCAAAACTCATACACTTAGCATGTGACACCCCATAGCCAGGCGACGTCTAGATGGGTAGTTACGGGCCCCACACTTGGTGAATGCAAAATTCTATGCTATATACAAGGCCTCTTAAACCTGTGAGGGCGTCAAAGCTCATTGAAACTTCTCAGTTTAGCGTGCTCACCCTGCAACAATGTTGGGATGGGTGACCTACCCTGGAGCTTGGGCAGCCAAAGTGGATAATATTGTGCAAGGCTGGAGCGGCTCGTTACATAGCAGGAAATGTGAGTGGTTTGTGGGAGAAAAGTGAGCAAGTTCGAGTCAAGGACAAATGCTATTTGCTTATTTTGCGTCTTGATTCAAGGTGCAAAATAAGCAAACAAGCAATGGCTACGAAACAGGTCATGTTAACAAATCAATATAAGTGAATGTTTTTTGTTTGTGGAGTACCATAGTTGCTTTCCTTTGATGAAAAGTGCATACATCTAGCTGCAAATTTTACTCGGTTGTGAAAGAAAAATGAGCAAATTATATTTCAAGATATAAATCTCACGGGTTTCTCTAATATCTCTCATATTGGTTGGTTGAAGAGAGGTGGAGGCTGGACTTATGGAGTACAAGCCAGATATTATCATTAGTGTTCATCCTCTAATGCAACACATCCCTCTCTGGGTTCTCAAATGGCAAGGTCTGCAGAAAAAAGTGATCTTCGTCACCGTCATTACAGACCTTAACACATGCCACCGCACATGGTCAGTGACTCACTCATTCTAAATTTCACTTACCATGTATACCGAATAAATTAAGTTTGAGGTATGATATTAACTAGGAAAAGCATTGAAATATTCAGGTTTAACCCTGGTGTCAATCGATGCTATTGCCCGTCAGAGGAGGTAGCGAAGAGGGCATTGCTTGATGGCCTTGAAGAATCTCAAACGCGTGTTTTTGGATTGCCGATCAGGCCCTCTTTTTGCCGTTCTGTTCTTTCCAAGGTGAGTTTTCCGAACGATATATCTATTTCGCGTTGTGCTTCACCTGATGGATCCTTAGGCTGTGTTTGGAACTGTGGAAAGAAAGAAAAAATAATTCATAGGAAAATCATAGAGAGTTGAACCTTGTTGAACATATGATTTTGTGTCTTTGCTTAGGTTCCAAGCCAAGGGAGGGAAAATGATTTTCTCGTGCCTTTCCGTTTCTTTCCACAGTTTCAAACAGAGTGTTAATGCTAATTTTGATTGATTTGATTCTACTCATTGTGTAGGATGATTTAAGAGTAGAACTTGAGATAGATCCAGCATTGCCTGCGGTTTTACTGATGGGAGGTGGCGAAGGAATGGGTCCCGTGAAGAAAACTGCAAAGGCTCTGGGAGAATCTCTATTCGATGAAGAACTTGGGAAACCAATCGGCCAATTGATTGTTATTTGTGGTCGTAATAAGGACCTAGTTTCTACTCTAGAATCACTCGAATGGAAGATCCCAGTTAAGGTAATTACTTTTGCTCTCTTTTTTATCAATCCTTGGTGTGCACATTTAAGTGTGAATTTATACTTTTGACCAACTTTTTCTTTGGAGCCGGTAATTTTAAGGTTTTTGATTTTATCGTGGTGCAGATTAGAGGGTTTGAGACTCAGATGGAGAAATGGATGGGTGCTTGCGACTGCATTATCACGAAAGTATATTTCAATAATACCATCTTGATATCGCCCTGCATGCCCACTGTAGGCTTTGTTTGGATCATAGATTTTTCAAGGGATTTACCGGGGCAAAGGTTCTCTCTCTATTGGCATAGCAGCCTCCCAATGGGAGGCTCGCACACGGGCTTAATAGCTCAGTTAGGAAAATGATAGTCGATTCATTATCTTCTTATCTTTTCTCTCAACTTTTCCTTTCGCTCCAAAAATCCCTTTCCAGAACCACGATCCAGGCACAGCCTTATCACTGTCAAGTATCAACTTATGGCTTCTTTGGGTTTCTGATTTCTACAGGCAGGACCCGGTACAATTGCAGAGGCATTAATCAAAGGGCTTCCTATAATTCTCAACGACTACCTTCCTGGCCAAGTTAGTGAATGAAACACTTGATTTCTTGTTTTATCACGTTAGATAAATGCGTTTATTTATAAAGTGCCTATGTCGGACGCTCAGCACTAGGGTGAGGGAATGACAAGCGTGTCCAACATGAGGGGTTGGGAAAACCGCCGGCTGCCGCATATCTTGCAAGTTTAGTTTACCATAGCCATATATGCCGAAATGAATAAACACTCAGTATGGACGAAATGCTATGTTGTGACTAATGAAGACCATGTTTTCACCAAAAAATGAAGACGACCATATCGCCTCCAGAAAGGCCAAAACTATTATAACAAAATAATATTTGCTTTTGTCCACTGTCCGCATTGCTCAAACATAAGTTCAGATGAAGGTAAAAATACCGTAAAATAGTGCCATGGGAAGGTGTGTGGGCCGATACATTGGTAAATATCTCTATTGGAGGTCAAAAAACTTGATATCGCCTTATGCGATACATCTTGTCCGATATTAAGATCCTTGACCGAGACTTACACATGCACCTACACCTAGATACCTGGAGCTCAACTCATCCAACGTGGCAGTTCTTGCATATCACATAACCACATCATTAACTTTGCACTTTATGTGAAATTCCCAGGAAAAAGGAAACGTCCCCTATGTAGTAGACAGCGGGGCGGGTGTTTTCACCCGAAGTCCAAAGGAAACAGCCAAGCTTGTGGCCGAGTGGTTCAGCACCAAAACAGACGAACTAAAGCGAATGTCAGAGAACGCGCTCAAACTCGCTCAACCAGATGCTGTCTTTGATATTGTGAAGGACATCCACGAACTCTCCTGTCAACGGGGGCCCATATCTAGCAGTTCCTTTGTGTTCACATCGTCGTTTTCTAGCCTAATTTAATTGCGTTTCGCGTCTTTCAGACGGACTAACATTTGGTATGCAAAAAAATCTTGTACAGGGTAGACTTAAAATATTCATTCTTTGGCCAATTTTAAGTGATGTAAAAATTTTGCTGGACGAGCTCTGATGTTTGTAGAAGGGTTGGGATTTTTTTCTGCTTTCTTGCTGGGTTCTTCAAGTAGAAGAGAATTGTCTGTTGTATTCTAGTTATCTGTTTATCAGCCTTAATCCACGTTCCTTTGTTTTCCCCTTCCAGTTTATGGCTTTTGTCAAATTTATCAACCTTGGTTTGTTGCTCCTTGAATTTTATTTCATTTGCTGACACTGTGATAGTTGGCTTATATGGTGTTTCTTACCAAATTTTAGGGTTATGGTTGAAGGTTAGATGACTTGTGTGACCTCCTCTGCTTGAGGTTGCTTGTAACTGAAGTTAAAAGTGGTATGGATAAGGTCGCAAGTTCGAATCTCACGAAGGACAAATATTCTAAACCCTAGGGTCATTGGAGGTTTGCCTGGCTAGTACCTTCAAGGCTATGCAATTAGTCGACGTGCGCACATGCTAACCCGAACATTCATTTATTAAAAAAAAAATAGTATGGACAATAGTTTGCAACATATGTTTAGAAGCATAGAAGTTCATGCAAGTTTTCACTTTTATCTATAAGGGTGTGTTTGGATTATTTACGGAAGAATTTTTACCAAGAGATCGAGAGATTTAAGTCAACAAAACCACATCGCTTCTTCGCTTCATTATATCCTTTCTTTTACTTCCACTCTTAAATGCTTCCAAAAAATGATCTTCCAAACAGAGTAGTGCGGCTGATTCAGCCATCCATTTCGGCAATGAACAGCTCGGATTTTAATCTAACAGAAATGCTACATACACTACCTCATTCCACTACACCATCCACTACATTTTTTGTGGAGTCCACTCTGGGTCCACAAAAATATGAAAAAATATCCATAAATTTTGAAATAATATTTTATAGGGTCTTGTAAAAAATCAGCTCTAACGGATAAAGGTAAGTATTTTTTCTAAATTCGTAGGGGCGAAACTGTTCAACTGCGTAGTTTTGCCTCTACGAATTCAGAAATAGTACTTCCCGATGTCTATTAAAGCTGATTTTTTACAGGGCCCCATAAAATAATATTCTAAAATTTATGGATATTTTTTCATATTTTTGTGGGACCCAGAGTGGGCTCCACAAAAAATGTAGTGGATGGTGTAGTGGAATGAGGTAGTGTATGTAGCATCTCTCTTAATCTAAACAATGGATAGTTCAGATTTATAGGAGTTTTGATCAAATCTGAGCCTTCCGTGTCGAAATAGATAGCCAAATCAGCCACAGCTCCCTGCCATTCCGGTCCAAACCTCAGCTTTGAGCCAATTTATTTCACCCCCGAATTTGCATTGCTTGAGCTCTTCTTGTGGCCACTCCCAACAAGTCGTACACATGTTTTTTTTTCCCCTTCCTTTTAATTACATTGACTTTTAGTGCTGACAAGACAACATGAAGAATTTAAATTTTGTATATGTGAAAAAATTACTGCTTCTTGTGAACCCTCACAAACTATACTGGCGGCGCCCGCGCCCTTGGATTCTAAACCTCTTGATTCAGAGTCGATTTTCACTAAAATTTCAAACTAATGGGATATCCATTGAATATTCGTATATTAGTTGTTGTAAATTTCAACCCATAGAGGTTCCACAACTAACATAGCAAAAGAAGAGATTGATTGGTTGTTGCCATTTGCTATCCTTAAAATCCCACTTCCTACAAATTGGACAACAATTAAGAGAAATAGGTAGCCTCCAATTCATACCCGTATAGATGAGAGCTCATATCTGATCACATAATGGTCACACTTTAGTTAATCAAAACAAACTCTAAGAGCATGTTTTTCGGAAACCCTAAGAGCATCTCCAAGGGAATAGCAAAACCAAAACTAAGCTATATTTGAAGATCCAAGTCAACCAAAGCCACTCCAGGGAAGTAGTAAACTTGCTACACCATGTTGGTGCAACTCTCTATCCCTCTCTCTCTTCAATTTTGAAGAGTTAAAGAAATGGCTCTTCTAACTTCCATCTAATCAAATTTAGCATTTAGTATTTTAGTTCCTTTAAGCACAAAGAGTAATAACAAACTTAAAGTTTGAAGAGTCCCTTGGAGTGCACTTGTTGCAAGTGGTTCAAATATACCAACTCCCTTGGAAATGCTCTAAGAAGTACTCGAACCGGAGCAATAAGGTGTTCACATAAATATCAATCGTTCTAAATGTCCAAGCGAAAGCTGTCAAGCCTTGGATTTTTTCCCTTTTGCTTCTTTCTCAGGGGTGTTTGGGAAAGGGAGGAAGGTCTTTCCACCCATGAAATCTCGCAGCACTTCTGGAATCTCAACACCATCTTCCCTCTGAAAGTTCTCAAGGATGCAGCACATGGTCCTCTCTGTAGCTGTGAGGGTAGAGTTCAACAGATGAACATACTGTTTAGCCTGCTCATTACCCTGCAAAACAAATTTTCAGCAAGGGTGAAAATTCAGGTATATAAGCCAAGTACAAAACTCTAAAACACAGCCCATCAACTGGGGCATCTAAAAAGTGATCGCAAGTCCTTGAGGGGATATTGACCCCAGTTGAAGATTATCTCAATTCAGGTTCTTGGTATGTCGATGTACAAACTTATTTGCTTTAGGCTGCATTCAGTTGCTGCAAAGGAAAGAAAACTATGGGAATATCTAACTTGCCTGCCCTTTTATATTATTCCAATAGCAAGAGAGTTGTAGGACCCACATCTTTAACTTTAGACTTTCCCATTAGGATTAGAATTACCTCAAAAGTTGTCCTACAAAGAGTGCAAGATTTGAAGGAATCTAATTTTGAAACTAGTTTCCTACTTAAACCAAAATACTTCAACTTCCGTACAAAATTCTTTTATCAAATGAACGCACAAGGGAAAATCCATTTCCGTTTGCTTCACTTATGTTTTGCCCGAATAAATTTCTTATAATAAATTCTTGACAACAGAAGTTACAGAACAGAGCCTTTACTCATCAAATTTCGCACAATGACATCATCATTATGTCAATGGTGAATCACTAACGGCCAGTAATAACTAATATTGAACAATTCCACTAGTAAAATAGATGAAAGCAGACAACATCTATACCTTTTTCTGCCCAAATCTAATCTCTAATCTTCTGGACTGATAGTCAGTACAGTTTGAACAGGACACAAGTTCTCTGTAAGTATTTGATGCAGGATACCATCCTTCCAAATCATACTTCTTTGCAGCTGCATCATTCAAAGCACCCGAAACAATAGCCACAACTTGATAGGGTAGGTTTAGCTGCAGAAAAGAATTGTCATATTGTTACAAAAAGCTAACATCAATAAAAAGAGATAAATCATGATGTCACCAGCACGGCCCCAATATAGGACGCTGCATTTCTTTTAGTACGATGGTAGAGTTAAACATCATCCAATCAATTCCAAAATTGTTTCCTCAACATAACAACTCAAGTATGCAACATTTGGCAAACTAATCTTGCAACTACCTAGAAATCACCAAATATACATTCCATATATGTAATAATAATAGTAAAGTGAATTCTCTAACAACTAGGCAAAAATTCATTTTAGCCCCTTCCAGTTTTGCTTTGCAGCAGTTCACATATTTTATAAATAGCCAAGAGCCCCCATGGAATTCTGAACTAAAGTGGAACCCTAGTTACCCTATACAAGTTGAAAGAAAGAAAAAAATACAATTGATGTCCCTTCAGCCGTTTGCCGCCTTCTCTATTTTATATCCTCAGTTCTTCACATGTTTGGACACATTAACCTAAAGTCACAGAAGCTACTCAATATAAACGAACACAACATGTACAAGGACTGTAAGTGGGTGTGTACAGTACATACTTGCGAGTGTGTGTGCATGTATGACAATATTTGTGTATCCCAATTCCTTTTACCTTTTAATCCTTCAGGCAGGCCTTTGACTGATTGAAGACAATTTATGGAACACAATTAGTCTATTTTTCTTTTGAATAAGTATTGTGGTGCTGTGTGCGAGGCTGAACAGAATTGGCAAAAATGGTGCTATAACAAACATCATCTTAGGAGAACAAAGATTTACGGAAAGATATTGGAGATAGTCCTAGAGATGTAGGACAAGTGTACAATTTTAGGGTTCTAGGATGCACCACAAAAATATGGATGAGAAGGAAAATTCTGTACTTTAGGGCTGTTGGGTGGCTGTTCGAAGACTGTGAACAGTAACAAATATCTATTGGACAGTTGATTATTTCAGGAATTACAAAAAAAAAAAAAAGATGACAGAAACTCTAAGACTCACTCCTACAAGCTAGGCATCACGCCTAGAGTCCCAAAGCATGACACAAGAATTAGAATTGCACCACACAACTCACAAGAAAGCTAAAAGTTACGAGATTCCTCCAAAATATAAACTCTATTAATTTAAAAGCATAACATAGCTTTATATAGAATTCCTAAACTAACTAGAGTACAGAATACTGCAAACAAAAGAGGCTACTATTTTTTAGGCCTCTATACATAATACCAAAAAAAAATCGCACTTATAAATAAATAAATAAATAAGTTGACTCAGTAAACAACGTCTTAGAACATGTGTGAATGTCACGTCCCACATCGAATAAACAGAAAAACGGTTGGACGGACCGTAATATACAATTGGCCAATTGGGTGACTTACCACTTACAAGGCTTAGCTAAGTGGATATGGCTCATTCAATGTATATTGGGCCCAAGTGATGTGGTGGATTCTTTGTCGTTACTCTCATACAAATTGGGCCGTGAGCACCCAGTGGCGGGTCGATGCATCGCTCAAACTCCCAACAAGTGGTATCAGAGACAATCTATGGGAAGACTCTCGGCGCGCCATTGAATGGCCTTGCATGGAGAACACATGGTGGAGCGGGACAAAATCCAAGGTGACTCCTGAAGAAGCATGGTGGCTCGATGTTGGAGTGTTATATTGGATGGCTCTGTATCGATGGAGTGGGTATCCCATATAACTCCCAATGAAGTAAGGTGGCTCAATGATGTGGCTCTAAATCATTGCACTAGGTGCTGAATAAGCTTAGTTCAGGAGATAGGGTTGAGAGTAGTAGATCAGAATCAAGGGCGAGTTTGGATGCAAAGAGAGAGATCAAGGTCCAATGGACAGTTCACATATGAGAGGGCGATTTGTTAGAACAAGTGTGAACATTAAGTCCCACATGGAATACACAGAAATATGGTTGGACCTTAATATATAATTGCATGACTCACCACTTACAAGGCTTGGCCTTTTAAGTGGATATGGGTCATTCAATGTATATTGGGCCCATGTATGTATATTGGGCCTGTTAGAATAGAGTTAGACTAAATCCCACATTGGTTGCTTATGCTATGTAACTAGTCACCACATAATATAAATAAAGCTTACTTGTGTTAGGGTTAGTTAACACCCTAAACACTTTTCTCT
>JAOTQK010000001.1:3638621-3688000 GCA_025642025.1 Rhododendron ferrugineum
CCCCACAAGTGTAGTTGAAAAGCTTTTGTCGAAGCTGTCGAGGCCTTCTGGGGCAACCAAGGCCAATCTCTCCATTTCCCTCATGACTTTGAGCCTTGGAGTTATATCCCCAAATTTGTGTCTTCATCTAACTTTGCTGTCGATCTCCACCAACAATATACAGCCTTTGGCGGAGATTTGTAGACATTTTCCTGGTTAGAATATAGTAGTTGATCTTCCATTCTTTCGATTTGAAAAAACAGCGTAGAGTTCCAATAAAATCTGTTTATTTTTTTCAAATTCGGATATCCAAATCTCCGATCTCCGTTCCCCGTTTGGAGCAGGGATGGAGGTCCAAAATATATATCCGTAGGGGATCGGGGCGGATTCGGGGACAGGTGGAGGGTTCAGAGTTCGGATTCGGATATTGCTATATCCATCCCGATCTACCCCGTTGCCATCACTAGGCCCATGTGATGTGGTGACTTTTTGTCGTTACTCCCATACAAAATGGGCCTTGAGCACGCAATGGCAGGTTGATGCATGCATGGCTCACACTCCCAACACAACCCATGGATGACTAACAGCCCACCTATAGAAACCCTAAAGTAAGGGGAAGAAATAATTAAAGTATACACATAGTTTACCAAAAATTCTAGGGAATGAAAGCTCCATACCATCTTGTAAAACTCCTCAGAGTTTTTAATCATTTCCTCATGCATGTCCCACGATTCATTGCCATTTGGGCTAGTAAGACAGAATTGCTCCACTTTCTCAAACTGATGAACACGGAAAATTCCAAGAGTATCTCGACCATGCGAACCTGCTTCTTTGCGGAAGCAAGATGAATATCCAGCATACCTGGTAATTCATGCAAAATATACTCAACAATGAGCAACCAATACATATTAAGAACAAAAAAAGAAATAAAACAACAAAACACTCCTCGTCGTCAGCAGCCAAACAGACAAGTCTCATTCATGGAGGTTTTCTTTTTTTCATTTTTGATGATGATATTCATGGAGGTTGATATAACCTTAACGGTAGCTGTGATGGATGGATCCAATCATCCAGATGATACGCACAAAGCGGCTGCTCAGCAGTGGCGATCAAATATTTGTCCTCTCCCTCACCAGTTACCTGTTACCAAACAACTAAATCAGGTATCGTCTAATTGTGGAGGACTAAAATCATAGGAGAAGTAATTTGGAGAGGCACTTGGAACAGCTTTATCTACTTCAAGACAAACCATCTAGGACGCATGCCAACAAGTTCACAAGGAGAAGGAAAAAGCATAAGCATCCGTGCAGATAGATCTTATCTGGAAGACACCGGTTAATAGAAAGAACTATAATCATCAAACAAAGGAATAAGGTATGCAGAAAATCTTTGCTTCTCCTTATTCATTCTCTCATTGACCTCTTAACTCAGCAATTTGAACTTGGTTCGAATCAGACACGTAATTTCACGTGTTTCATTTCATGGAGGGTGTATACAATACCATATCAGTGATTAAGAATAGCAATAATCATGAACAAAATTGAACGCAGAATCCTCGATTGAAAGATCCTGATCCCCACAATACGGACAATTGGACAAACTGATATACAGTTGCAAATATTTGTAGCGGATAGGCTTACTATTAAATGAGAATATTTGACAATTCAACCAAAACTAGGACGGTGAGTACACAAACAATGTATGCTCACTCAGTAACTTGATCCTAACATCTCTAAATCATCACCGGCTTACCTTGTAAAGCTCTTCATCAAACTGTGCTAATTGAGCACATTTTGCCATGATATCCTTCCTCATGAAGAATGGAGTCTGCAGTGACGTATATCCCCTTTTTTCCAGAAAATCCAGACCAAAATTAATTAGGGCTTGATTAAGGCGTACACCATCTCCTTTCAGGTAAAATCCTCTACCTCCCGCCACATTAGTACCTAGATTCTCCACAACACATTAGCATTCGAAGATTAATAAAGCTGAACACATAAACGAAAAGTAGAGATAATGCAGTTATGAATAATGAAAAGCAAGATTTGAGGGAACAATCCATGAGATAAAGAAGACCTTATAAGTTATAACAGAGAAGACCATACAATGTGGAAGTAAACTGACAATCGGCACATATGAGAGGACATTAATCTCCAAATTCCCAACCTTGGGTACTTGATACACAGTTTTATTTAAAACCACAGCCCAATAGGAAGTGGTTAAAGACATAATGCCAAGTGCCAACAGTAGCTAAAGGGACATAATGCCAACAAATTAGGACCCCAATGCATGTTCGTATTTTTCAAGACAGCCTAACATATATCTTTTACACTTTTCAACTACTTTTTAAACATAATTTGAGGCTACCAATGCCCATTGGCGGTGGTTAGCGTTTTACTTATTTGACTTACTTGCCCTAGCCTTCTAGGACAACACAAGTGACCAAAGAAGAGTACAATCAAATGACAGATCTCACTCAAAACCTCACAGTGCATCAAACTGGTGTGAAAATTTTCAGGAGGAAGTTTTCCAATCTTAGTGAAATCCACAGAATCAGTTTTTGCTCAAGAGAAGTCTCGGAAGAAGAAAAGGTAAGATTGGAAAAACTCAGAAAACTTCACAAAAGATGTTTCGTGAATACACAATTATATTTAATGGTACTTCAAGATCTTGCTTATGTCAACTTACAAAAGAACATTTCTCAAACAACAGAAATGAACCGCCCAACACAATACCTTTCTTTGTATCTGCAATACCAAGAAGCTCAACAAGCTCAACATGATTTTTTAGTTTGGGTTCCACCCGCTTCTGCCCCCAAGAGCGGATTATGACATTATTTGCCTTCATAAGTCGTAAAAAACAAACGAACACAAATAGTTATCAAAACGAGAATTGTATCAAATCGAGATTCGAGAATCATATCATGAATTGATATTGACTACTTCATCAATGTGAAAGAGATTAAATAAGTTGATAATCATGAAATTATACAATAATTGTGGTTGAATGCCATGATTGTATAATCTAGTTGCGAAGACAATTGCTTTCATAACACCATGTGTGGGTCCGAGTTACACCAACTATAAGACCATTTAAAACCTCGGTACATTTCTCTGTTGACATTTAAAAAATGGATTTCTTATCCTTTAAAGAGTAAATGATAGGAGGGAAAAGTGTGGGGAATCTTTAACGGGTGCACAGTATAACTAAATCTTTGAGCCTTACTTGTACGACTCATATCCTATTAAATTGTACTCATTTCAACATAATACTAGCAGATAATTTGTGTCCAAAAAATTTCTTAGACTCAAATATCCTTAGAAGATACATTCTCATGGGAAAAATAAGAGAAAACAGTGACCAGGTCGCATTTAATCATCTAATCACCAATTGATCAAGAAAAATGCAGGACATCAATAGTTCTCACACTAAATACTCCAGGAAATAGTTTTGAAAAGAAAAAAAAGATAAGAATAAAAGATGAGAAGTGGTTTGGAATCTTCCGAAAGACTTAGACCTGTTAGTTTCATAAATTAAAATTTGTGAATATTGAATAAAAATGTGACTCAAAAAATTCATAGCCGATAGATTCACCCATAGATTTGTGTCAATTTAGGCATGAATCGTCAGTTGAATAGCTAAATTGTGATCATGAATCAAAGTTTCCCAAACTTTCATAAATAGAATACCATATATATATATATATATATATACGTATATATATACGTATATATATATATATATAATGTCATACATACCTCATCATTGCTAATTGGAACTGAATCATGCACCAAATTTCCAATTATTTCCAATTTTGAAGACAGTGCAGCTTGAGCCTCCTGAACTTCTATTTCTTTCTCCGCAGTCAATTGCTTTTTCTCATCAGAACTTTTAATCAATTCACTTGCATCCTTACCTGCCTGTTCCAAGCCCAATAATTACACAGTTCATTGGAAACCCCAAGTCTCAAAAAAATTAGTCAACTCCTCATTCAGCCATTGTAAATTAGTTCAAAACCAAACAACCACCACCGACTTTACAAATTCGTAAAAGCCACTAAGGTGTCTATAAGCCACAAAATTCAATTTCACTTTCACAAATAAAACAAGAGATGCTATGGAATCCAATGCAAAAACAAGAAGTGCTAAAGGGGGGCATTCGGAGGGCCTTCATCTAGATTTTGCAACGATGTTCTATTACATATGTCCCAAGCATATTTGTGCTCCCGACATGTGATTTTATGATTCATTCACATGAAGTTTTGACGAGATATTATGAGAAAGACTTGCTTTGTTCATCCTGTGCTTTGTTGCTCCAAGTATTGTCTCGGTATGCACACAACCACACTTTTGTTACTTGGAAGTAGTGGTCTCCAAGGTACTTTGATCATGGTAATAGGCTAGTACTAAATTTTAGTTGGTAGATATCACATAATCTTTAGTATTGATTTGGATTTTCCATTATAAAAAATTAAAAATATCTTTAAAAATTCCACTATAGTCCAAGTGGGAACGTTAGAATATTGCACTTACATCAACTATTAGTTATTGTGCAGCGAAAACCCAAATTAATAGTGCTGATGCTGATCTCAAAAAGGTTTGTCCGAACGATCAAACGGTTCTGTATTAGCAGTGATTACAGTTTGACCGTCTGCTCGGGTATCTTGGGTAATATTGGTACAGTTCAGGTAGGTTGGGGATTTGACATCTATGTACGAAGACAGGGTGCAGTACACTGTCATCATGTTCATTCCGCAGATATTGCTAAGGAGGTCCCTAAGAGTCCATCAATAGCCCTGAACTTGGGTACGGGTTTCTAAATATTATTAATCAAGTATTACCGAGTGGATACAATCTGTTTAGTCTGATGTAAATAGCCTCACAATAATATCCAGATATATGAATATTTGATTTGATTTTCTCGAAAAAGATGAATCAGAGATAAACTCATTTTTGTCTTTCTTTCACCGAAACCAAACATGTAACCGCCAGAACAATTTTGTGACTGTAAGATGCACGTCATGAAGGGAGTAAGAAAGAACAACATTAAGCATTTGCATGCGGAAATTGCTTAGTTTCGCCAAACTCATATGGATTTAAGGGGACTAATGTATAGGGATGCCTCATGTTCTAATAGACTCTTGTTTATGCTTATTATAGCCAAAGTATGCTGCTGTAGGGGTCATCTTGAGGGTCAAGTTATTGATTTGGTATTTTCATTATGTCTTGTTTAGGTTTAGATTGATTGTAGATGTCAAATGTTTAGGAGTTTCCTTATTTAAATTAGGAAGTCTCTAGTCCATATAAAAGGATGGTATGCATCACTAATAATGGAGTTGAAAAGTAAGAGAAATTTTACAGCATTTTTTAAAGCCTCTAATGGATTGTGTGATGCCTAAACCCTCTAGGAGTGATTCATAAAGCTTTCTTCTTCTATTTTTCTCTTTTATTCCCGTTTTCTGTTTACTGTCAGCCTCTGTTACTATTCATGGATACTGTTCACAGCACCAGGAACAGAACTATTTTGGTTTTGTTTCTCCTATTTTGTTAAGCCCTAACACTAAACCTTCCATGCAATACAAAAACCCTATACTTCCTTTATGGTCCTACATCATCGTGCCTTAAAAATATCCTAGCCTATCATTTTTTCATATAAGTTTCCTACAATTATGGGGTTCCGTTGACGCAACGTTGAAACGAATGACCCTTGTCCTAGCAAGAAGAGGATAGCAAGGGAAGAATGGTGAACACTTTCTACTGAAATTATAGGCAGGTACATGCAATAGGACATGAGCCCATGATTGGATTCATACTCAATGAAACCATGCAATTTAATTTGAAAAGGAGAAAGAGATCAACGAGAGAGAAGGGATCCAAACGGCCCCACTTTCCCAGGGAGCAATGCTGGTGGACCTGTGTTCGAAACTTTGTTCAAGTTGGTTGGAGAGTGGAGGATGGAAGGAAGTAGATCAAAGAAAAGAATAAAACTGGATCAAGCTTCTGTTGTTTGGCAAGAGGAAACATAAAAGCAAAAAGAGAGAAATAGGACAGAAACACTACACCTTTTAGTTAAGTGAATCCTTCAGGCTAAGACTCTAAAAATTTTAAAAAAAATACCAGAAAGAAAGGAAATGACTTTCCTCACTTCGAAACATTTTGCCCTCCAAAACGGGGCTTCCTTAATTAGTTATCGCAAAATCAAACAAGGGCTCTTGCCTTCCTACTTTCCTTCCTTCCTTCCTTCTTATCTAAACCAGGGATATCTGATCAATAGCATGCCAAGCTTCATGCTCACAGATCCATGTTTAAGAGTACTAGTTTTCCCATGTCTTGCAGTACAAGAAGACCCTTCAACAAATCATTTGAACACAGACAGGGGTTATGGAACTAAGAACTAACAATTTCCACAAAAAAGGCCAACATGGAAACCAATTTAACTAAAAATCGATGTGAAAGTTGAAACTACACAACAAGTATTCAAGTTGGATAACTGTCAACCATTCATTACAGCAGCAAGTTTGAATACTAGGCAACATGTGTAACAGAAACATAGAAGCACAAATCTATACATATTCATCTTGGTTAACCAAGTCCCCTTCAATTTGGTTTCAATGTCAATAACCCAATAATCATACTTAACCAGTAAATGGTCAGTAATACTTACGATTTTCAGATTGCCAACGTCTTTGTTAATCTTGTTAATATCTTTCCTGCATTGTTCGAACTCAAACAGACCTAAACCACCAATATGAAGTTGCATCATCCACACATTCGAATATAAAACCATGAAGAATTGCACAAATTGAGAATCTAAGAGATAGGTAGTTACGCAGTCGCCATTCTTTGTCGAGACGAATGACCTCGTCAACAAGATCCACGCTTGCAAATCTTCGTCGCTGCGATTCGCGTATGATTTCCGGATTGTGGCCCTTATCTTCCCGAAAAAGATTTATGTCCAGCATTTTCCCTTCTCTCTGTACAAACAACAAAAAAATTGTTTCGATTCACAAGAGTGTGCGTAATCATTATGCAGGAATATAAACACAGCATAGTGCGGAGAGAGAGAGAGAGTACCAAAACCCTAACGGGAAGCAGAAGGATGGAGGTTGTGACAACTACGTTACAGAGATACAGCAGTTGAGAGTTGGGGAGAAGGTTTAGAGAGCCGGCGGGCGTTAGGGTTCTCCCTGGGTCGCGTGGTTTTCCTATCCAGGATTCCTGACTTCAAACAAAATCCGGACCTCGATTGTAGGCCGTTGGATTAGATCCAACGGCTGAAATCTGAAATAAAAAAGCCATCTCGCGGATCTTAAGAGACCCGGGTCAGTAGTATTCGACGGGTTGGAGGAAAATGGGTCATTACACGCGGGTCAGAATAAATTCCCTAAATTCTCCCACTCCCATTTCATTCCATCGTTCCAGAGAGAGAGAAGAGGCGACGAAGAAGAATCGATCGAAGCAGGGATCCTTTGACGAAGGTATCTCTCTCTCTGGTTCGACCCAAAAAGGGTGTGGTTTCAGAAATTTCTGTTCGAACCTGAAATTAGGGTTCGAACGTTCGAACTAGAACAACTCTATCTCTCTCGATCTCTTCGTTCTATGCATTTGATCGCAAAACCAGAAATTAGGGTTTCGATTTTCTGTTGAAATTTGGTTTTTTTTTTTTTGGGACAGCCCTGTTGTAAGAAAAAAAAATGCAAAAATTAGGGTTCGAACAAAAAAAATTTGGTTTCCTCTGTATCTCAATCTGTTTAGCTGATCAATTGTTTCGAACAAACGACCGTACAAGAAGATTAGGGTTTTGATTTCAGTATTTGTTTTTTTGTAATTTTTCCATTTAGCTGAAATTCACGAATATTAGTTTAGCTGGATTATTGGCAGAAATATATAGGGGTGTACCATCCACCAACAAAAAAGCATCAAATGCAGAGCCCACTTCCACATTCAAACCAGGGAAAATAAATCTTAAATCAACCCCAAACCCAATCGTGTCTGGATTGGGTTCGTTCCTAATTCCATTAGATTTCAGAAACCCTAATTCGAACCCATATTCATCTGGGTCGAAACAGAGAGAGAAAATCGACCTTGGTGCGTAGCAGTTTTCGTCGTTCTGGTTTGACCGGTGTATCTCTGGTTCGATCGTTCGTCGTTTGGTTCGTCTCTCTCTGTGGATTGCGTCGCGTCGCTCTTTTCTCCTCTCTCTGTGGAACGCGATGTGGAAGTGGGAAGCTGGACGACCCGCGTGTATAAAATTACCCGAATACTACTGACCCGGGTCTCTTTAGATCCGCGAGATGGTTCTCTTTAGATCCGCGAGATGGTTTTTTTATTCACAGCCATTGGATCTAATCCAACAGCGTACAATCGAGGTCCGGATTTTGTTTAAAGTCAGGGATTTGGATAGATTTTCTTCAAACAAAAAAAAAAGTATCCTGGATAGGAAAACCACTGTGTATATATACACATATATATATACCAATCCGTTTCAAATGAGGTGGTCCTCATTTTAGTTAAAATGTGGACCCCCTTATTTCTCTCATTTTCCTATCGAATTTCAATGATCCGAGCTTTTCAATATGATCAAAACGTGATTTTAAGAATACATGTGAGAAATCAGCAAAAAAAATGACCTCGATTGATATATAAATTTAATTTAATTTGGGCTAACCACAAAGTCCATTAGTACAATTTTACAACTCACCTTAATATATATAAATTAAATTTACATTAATATAGGTTTACAAAATCATAATACAATTGAAATTGTTAAATGTCAAATAAAAAATGACCCAAAAAAAAATAAATACTTTAACTAAGGTCTTAGGTTCAAATTCAAACCTCAAATTTTAAACATACAAGATCAATATAAAAACTTTAACTTCATAAATACAATTTCATATAAATTATAACATATATTACATCCGACAATAACACCCAAAATTAAATCAACAGGCACGACTTTTTCGTGCGTAGCACGTTGCCATGTCCCCAATATATATATATATAACCAGCACGACTTTTTCGTGCGAATCTCCCGTTGCTAATTTTAACTTTGTATTTTTCTCTACATTTCTTACCAAAATACTTTATTCAAACGAGTGATTTAGTTAGAAATCATTACGCTTTCTTTTCTTTTCTTTCCTTTTTGTTACTACGAAATCCCTCCATCTAAAGGGATGAGCGGTAAAAAATGTTAAAAGGATGCAAGTGCAAGAGAGTAGGTAAAATGCTATTTTAGATCTTTTGGCTACCTAATGCACAACCTTCACCAGCCTCAATAAAATTACTTCTTTTACCTAGCTATTTCTACCGAGTAACTGTTTACCATCCAATACAAGATTTTCTACTATTCGTCTCTCTCTCTCTCTGGCTCTCTCCCCAACAAATACAAGGACCCGATCGAAGTGACGTAAGCACGGATGAATCTTACTCCACCGAAGTGACGTCGTTCCGAAGTCCTTCCCTAGACTTCCCAACCAACCCACCAAAACCATTTCCCGAGCAGCTTTTTTTGATCCGCATTTCCCGAGCAGCTGACTCCGATCTAATTCGCACTGCAACGATGATCCCCTAGTCTTCATTCGATCACTCAGGTACCACTTTCTCCACAAATTTCAATTTCTTGTCAGATTAATCTTTTCGGTGGCATTTTCTCGGTGAATTTCGGCTTTAATTAGCTCCACGTTGATCGAATTAGGACTTCTGTGTGCATTCTTGTATGAACGATTCTTTAGTTTTTTTTGGGTAATGCAAGGTGTCCCGGGTCAGCTTGCGTACATCTCAGACTAATCCTACAATCCCTTCCGCATAAGCGTGAGGTGAGATAGCCCCGAGAGTTGTTGGCGAGGAGAATCGAACATAAGACCTTAGGATGGAGCAAATACCTGAGTTCCAGGCCAAGACCACCGAGGATTCTTCAATTTGGGTCTGAAAAGATATGGGTATGATGAGTTTTCACTCAATAGGCAATACCAGTGTGGATTCAGTGGGAATCCGAATCGGATGGTAATGTTGTATGGAGGAGGTCAGACCCTGAATTAAACGATCAATTGCGGAGTGCCCACCTAGTGCCTTTCTTAATTAATCATGTTGGATAAAAATATGAAAACCCCATCCAGATGGGGTTGGATCGGCTTTATTGATTTCTTGTCTCCTGAATCGTGAGTGCACTCGTTAAGATATAAGCCTCAGCTGAATCCAGTGGAATCATTTCAATTTTAGACATGACCCCACGTTGATTGAGAGAGAAACCTCCAAGACCTGGTGTCACTCCCCTATTTGGCCGAAAGTGCTCAAGTCCAAGTTTTCAGTAGTTTCCCCTTGGTTCTTAATCTAGCTTTTATTTCTCAATCAAGGTGGAATACCACAATTTCACACCAATTCAATACGTGTCATCCTCGTCGCATGACCTATATTCGGATGCTAAATGGCTTTGAATTTTCGACTCCAAGAATGGCTTGGAATTTTCAACTCCAGAAGTCATGGATGAGAGCTCACTTCTATGTCATATAGGCTGATTCTATGGTCAATATGGAAATCCAAAATGAATATGTTCTTTCAAGTTCTCTTTCTTATCCAACATTTAAAATCATTCTAGAAGAAAGAGCTTGTACTAATTTCTTGGAAACAGCTTTATACCAACCTGTCCTGCTAGAGATGGGAGTGAAGTCAGAAATCTGCTTCATAAATAGATTTATAACGCGATGGATAAGCTGAATTTAAACTGTGATGAAGTCTCTCATCTTCAGCCACGAATGGGTGGGTTCACAGTAAGGTCACAGACTCCTTCAGAGGGGTGGTAACATCTACTAACTTTGGTCACATTTGGGTATCCTCAGCCCTTGCTGCGAAGGCATGGCCCACAATAATTGGTTGTCAGAGGTGAAAATGTTACACCGTTCTTAATACCATTTGCTGTATGTAGCTAAACATATCCTCCATTTCATTGTTTAGATGTCTTCCCGCTTTGAGTTGGATTTAAATGGTATACGGAAAGCTAAACAGATGTGCCCACTGGCTAGTAGGCTTTGGTTGGTCCATTCCTAAAGGTCGTTTGTTATCTTTTCCAGAGGGTCTAAATAATATTTGACTTGCTGTGTTGGTTCATGTTGCTTTTTCTTTCAGCTTCGCTAATCTTCCAGCAAGCTCAGTTGTTCTATTTTCTCTTACGTAGGGGTCAAAGGTTCAAGGATTGAAGATAACATTTTGTGTGAAACTCATTGTAAATTTGTAAGACACAGCATTCAACAGTGGCGATTTAAGTCTGTCACATTTGAGCTCTGTCTTTTCTCCTATAAAGGCAGATTATTCCTGCTCTACTCGATGTAGGTCTAAAACTACTCCGCTATTTGGAGAACTGTTTCATGTGTTAACTATAATATTACATGTTATCTGCTCTGTTAACTATGTGTCGATGATTTTTGCAGGTAAGTTTGCTCAGCCAGTGCAATCATTTTGATCAGTGAGGTTTCGTGATAAGGCAGCATTTTGTTCTGGAGTTAACATGGTATGGGAACTAGCTACTTCGCTTAACTTCTATTCCAATCTCTTTCTGTTGTTTTGACTGGATGGACAGTGGATACCAATCCAAAACTCCTTAAAGTTATTTTTATTGGAAACCCCTATTGAGTGGAAAACAAGACTTTGGTTGGTTGGTTGGAAAGGTAAGTGGCAAGGACGCAGCTTTAAGTAGGTATTGACCTGCTTAAGCTCAAACTATTAATGAGTTTAAAAACTTAGTACTACAATTTTTGAACTTCCGGTGGATGATTGAGGCAAATAGTTTTGACCTTCCATGGTATCCATATTTGTGACATGCTTTTCACATTGTCTTTATATATGAAAATAAAAATCTTCTCACCAAACCCATACATGCGTATGCTAGCTGCTTTTTATTTAGCAGTTGTTAGCATTGTGCCTATTTTATTGTGGCTGTAAGGAGCTGATGACCTCCCACTTAGGTGATAATTTCTTTTGTTGGCTAGAAAGTATCTTCAAATGTTGGGTTTTCTATTTTGTGATGAGGTCCGGAGAGTCGGAGACTCATATGTGATTTTTTTTTTTATCATGGCTGTTGCAGGTTTATCATTCTAGCTTTGTTGATGATGAACGAATTACTAAAGCTTGTGGTTGCCCTCTTCTTCCTCTAAAAAGCCATATAAAGGGTCCCGCTCCAGTTTCAGATCAAGGTTATGGTTGGAATGTTTCATTTTTTAAAGAGTTGATGATTTTATTCTATTCACGAAACATGTGTAATTTACTAATTTCTATGCAGATAGAACCGATATTGTTGACGAGGCAATCACATTCTTCCGCGCGAATGTCTTCTTCAGAAACTTTGATATCAAAAGCTCCGCTGATAAGCTTCTTATCTACCTGACGTTCTATATCAATGTGGCTTTGAAGAGACTTGAGGGGTGTAGGACTTTAGCTGAAGGGACCAAAGCAATCATTAACTTGGGGTTGGAAAATGTTCCTGTTCCTGGAGAATCGGGTTTTCCTTTTCCAGGGCTCTTTACCCTACCTCAATCACAGAGAGAAGCAGGTAAAGCTCCTTGGAAGTTTTTTGTTTTCGTAATCAAGTTGGTAATTACTTGTTTTTGCTTACATACATTGAGGCCTAGGAAACTTCAGCAACTTGTTTGGCACAACTTCTGCATATGCTATTGGACCAAAACCAACTTAAAAAGTTGCTTAAAAGCTGATTCTGAGAATTTTGATTTACGCCATCAGCTTTTAAAATCTAAAAAGTTTTGTCTAACACCCGCACTGGAATTTTGCACACCTTTTTGCCTTTTCGATACATATTGGTCCTTTTTGGAATGAATTGGTTAGAACCCATCATCGTCTTCAATGGGATACTTGTATCAAAGTTTGTAGATTGGTCCATAAGAGGTGACAGTATGGTTGTTGTGATTAAAGCAGCAGTACCAAACACTATCCCAACAAAGATCAGAAGTAGTCAGAGCTGTAATTGCTTTCATTGTCTTTTCTTGTGGTGTTTGTATTATTTGCTTCTTGAATGATTGTTTTCTTTCTGCCAAACGAGTAATAGTTATTTAACTGTGGAATAATTCTCCATAAGGTTTCGTTGTACAGAGTGGAACCTGTTAGAGGCTTAGAGCTGTGATACCAACTCCGTGTGTTGACTATTTTACTTGTTCTGAACTTGAAGCTTCCATTTCTTCCTTGGTGTCATGACAATTGATTGATTGCAGAGCTATTCAGGAATTACTTGAAGCAGATAAGGGAGGAAACAAGTGGGAGACTCTTGAGCGTTGCGTACAGACCCAATGGAACCCCAAACAAATGGTGGTTGGCATTTGCCAAGAGAAAATTCATGAACGTCATTGTTCCCTGAGGAGCTTATTATAAGTCCATCCAGCAGATATCGCCATTTTCACACCCGGTGCATTGGACAATTATTGGCAGTGGTTCTGGTGCTTTCAGAAAATCTGCAGTAAAACGATCGAATTTACCAAGAAATAAGGATTGCAATTTTATCAGGCTACTATAGGTGCAGAGGGTTTTTGTAAATTGGTTTCCACTCCTAGTTTGCCCCATGTCTTGCTTCCCCGGTGAATCCTGTGTTGGTTTAATGTTTGGGGGCCATATTCTTTTTTATTTTTTTTACGCAAATGGAATGATCAACGTTGTGTTTGGAATCAAGGCAAACAAAGGCAAATGGAGAACGGATGTGATCAACCTTGGGGATAGGGTCTCCATATTTGGAGAACCAAAGGCAATTTGGAGACCTAAATAAAAAGTATAATGGGTTCCTTCTATGTTCTCTCATAAAGTGCAAAAAATTCAAATAAAATTCATAATCTTTCTCTAATATGTCACAATTATTTTTCATTTTGGGATTTTAGAGATGGGTAGGAGATGCTTGAAGAATTACTCTCTTTTTTTTTTTGGTTATTCGCGGTGGAATGACTCCTTATGCTTGCCCTGTCATACTTGGCCATAATGTTGCTTGATTTCGCCTTGACATGACTTTTTTGCATTATCGTTATACGAGAGCTGCTTTTCCAAACCCCTCCCGGCCCCCCACTTCTTCTTTTCAGTTTATTTTAAAAAAAAAAATCTTCTTTCCAGAATATCCTTCTTTTTTCCTTTTTTTTTTTTTCTCCTCTATTCCCCCTCCCGTTCTTTCAAGTTTTAATCCTTCTTTTTGAGTCCGTGCTTGGATTGAATCCTGTCCTAAGTAAATTTTTTGTTCTAAAGCCTTTCAACGAGCACCCTAAGACTCTTTATTTAGTTTCAGGACTCTTTTAAGGTGTTCATTGAAAGGTCTTGGAGCCAAAAATTTATAACGACCATTTACGATGAAATGTTCAAAAAAATACATTTTTGCACCGGTTCAAATGGATTGAAAATTGAAACACTTAATTTTTTATTTATATTTTTTAATATATATATAGGAAAAAAAACAGTCGGATTAATTTTTAACTATATTTTTTAATATATAAACAGTGTAAAAGAAATAAGTGTTTCAATTTTTAATTCGTTTGAACCGATACAAAGATGTTATTTTTCTAATCATTTCATCCTAAATGGTCGTAGTAAATTTTTGGCTATAAGACCTTTCAACGAGCACCCTTATTTAGTTTTAGAGCTCTTAGGGTGCCCATTAAAAGACCTTAGAGCCAAAAATTTACTACGACCATTTAGATGAAATGATTAGAAAAATAACATCCTTACACCGATTCAAACTGATTGAAAATTGAAACACTTATTTTTTTAAACCGTTTATATATTAAAAAATATAGTTAAAAATTAATCCGACTGTTTTTTTTCCTTTATATATATATTAAAAAATATAGTTAAAAAATAAGTATTTCAATTTTCAATCCGTTTGAACCAGTGCAAAGATGTTATTTTTCTAAACATTTCATCCTAAATGGTCGTAGTAAATTTTTGAATACACTTATTTTTGTAACTATTTTTTTAATATATAAACGGTGTAAAAAAATAAGTGTTTCAATTTTCAATCCGTTTGAATCGGTTCAAAGATGTTATTTTTCTTACTTTGGCCTTTCAAGAATACCAAGAACAAAGTAAGAACAACGAACAAATATAAGATTTATAGAGAGAAAAGTTGGAGAGATTCACGGTGTGAGTTGAATGGCTTGACAAAGGATCCTATTTATAAGAAAATGAGGACCTCTCTCCCCCCCCCAATCTGGCCGGGCCCCCTCCATATATTTGCTCCATGGTCATGTCCAATCTAATTTTAAGCATGCTATACCTAGAAAATCTAGGAAAGACTATTTATAAGATAATTAATAGATTCAAGTCTAATTCTAGGCTTTGTAAAATAATTGAGAGAGAAAAAAAAGTGTTTCAATTTATTAAGTATAAAGTCAATTTTAATTGAAAATAGAATTTGAGTTAACCAAAAAAAAATAAGGGAGGTAAATGGGAAAAGAAACAAATAAAGAAAATAATTGAAAATTAAAAAAAGAAAAAAATGATTCTAACTGGAAAAAAGAAAAGGAAATAAAGAGAAAAAAAATCAAGAAAAAAAAATCAAACTGGAAAGAAAGAAAAGGAAATAAAGAGAAAGAAAGAAAAGGAAATAAAGAGAAAAAAAAAATCAAACTGAAAATAAAGGAAAGGAAATTAAAAAACAAATATTGGCAAGAAAGAAATAACGGGGGAGAGGGGGTGTGGGGGTAATAGTGAAAATTGGGGTGGTGGTGGGAAAAGCAATTTGCTCGTTATAATTGGGCATAAAAATGGTTGTCTTTCTCAGGGGATTGGGAGACAAGCGGGGGTGTTTGGCAGTTTTGCCGAGCGAGTGATTCGGTCATTTATCTCAACAATCGATGGTTCAGATTTTGACCGAGCAAATTGATGGTTGAGATCTGTGTGTGCTCAGATTCAATCTAAGTCTTTTGAGTAGTTCGTACCGAAACGGACGATCGGATACTGCTCAACACTCCGCTTGGCAACATCCTCGGGTCTTTCCCAGGACCATGAGTAGGAATGGCAACGGGGCTGGGCGGGGCAGGTTTTGGCATAACCCGACCCCGCCCCGAAAATTATGGCCCAACCCCACCCCTACCCCGCCCGGGTTATTTGTTGGTGTCCCCTTTCCCACTCCATTTAGGGGTTGGGTTTACTCTCCCGCGCCCGCCCCTTGAAAAATAAGAAAAATAATTTAAACTAAAGGCAAAAAAGAAGAAAATGGTTATATATATATAAAGGTGTTATCCTATTATAATAATGAAATATAAAGGAAAAAAATAGGTTTTTTTAGAATAATAATGAGAAAAATAGTGGGGTATAAATATATATTTTTAAATTTAATGATAAAAGTAGTATTAGATTAAAAATATAATTTTGTATGGAAAAATATTTCGGGGCGGGTTCGCGGCAGGGTAAACATCAATCCGAATCCGCCCTGCCCCGCCCTGCTCGATCGGGTTTTTAAAATATTTTCCCCTGAACCCGACCCGGTACTCGAAAATTTGATGAAAATCTGCCTCGTTTGGGGGCCGAATAAAGGCGGATTTGGGGCAAGGCGGGGTGAATTGCCATCCCGTCCAATCACCATGAAATGATATTTTTTTCTCTATTGTTACGATTGGGCATACCCAAGAGTGGTCCTTGAAAAGTGTGCTTGGTATATCAATTTAGCACCGTAAAATAAGAGCGATTAAAACTGTGCTTGGTATATCAATTCAGCACTGTAAAATAAGAGCGATTAGGAGCACTGACGTGCCTTTTTCACTCATATTTGCGAAGGATTCACACACTTTGGCGGTAATCTCACACAAATGTGTAATGGACAAGGTCTTTGGAGCACCATGTGATAGTATTCTTGAAACAAGTAGTAATAATTTTTTCGTAAAATTGAGTGTTCTGAATAAAAAGAATTCATGTTAAAAAAAAATTCATCACCAATTTTATTCACATACTCTCATTTATCTCATAGTAAACTTACCCGAATAATCTATTCCACGAGCCAGGCAGACAATTTTGATAACTACTCCCTTTGTTCCAATTAAACAATTCATCATTTTATTATAACCAGATAAAAAATAAGTTATTATATATTTTTAAATTGATAATAAACTTTATATTCAATATAATCTTATTTGATAATTTTATAATATTATATTATCTTAGTGTAAATTATAAAATATAATTAATTAAAAATAGCTCAAACTTCCAAGGATTACTATTATTGAGGCAATAGGGGTCCACAAAAGTACACAATTTTAGCAACAATATATAGTACTAGGAGTAGCTCCTTCTCCTCTCTTCCTGGTCCTCTCTCTCCCTCTCTTAATTTTAGGATCAGAAATTAGCAAAAATTATACAGCAAATTTAATTTAAAAGCACCTTTTTTTTTTTCTTGGATCAATTTTTCCCCCTGGGAAAAAAGACAGATCTGAACTCCACAGATTGGAATCGAAAACCCTAATCCAGATCCCCATTTTCACCCCTCTCTCTCTCTCTCTTCACTCTCTCTCTCTCTCTCTCCTCTCATTTCCTCGATCCCAATTCAATCTTAAAGAGGAGGAGAGATGGATCAACATTCAAACCACCACCAGCGTCGAAACGGCACCGTTTCGGTACCGGAGCCGTGCCCGCATTTATCCGATTTCCGATCGCGCCACGGCGGCGCTAAGCCCTTCAGGGCCTTGCAGGACTGCCTCCGGGTACGCCCTCCGGGCCGGGCCGCGATCCGCCGCGACCCGAACGAGGTGCCCCGCTGCGCCTCCTGCGGGCTGTCATCCCCTGCCACGCGCCTATACGCCTGCGTCTCCTGCGCCGCCGTCTCCTGCCTCGCCCACGCCCCGTCGCACGCGGCGGCGGGAGATGGCGGCGGCGGGCACGAGATCGCAGTCGACGTCGACAGAGCCGAGCTCTTCTGCTGCATGTGCGAGGATCAGGTCTACGACCGAGACTTCGACGCGGCGGTCGTGCTCGCGCAGACTGCGGCGTCGACTCTCGGCGGCGGCGGAGGAGGATCCGCCCATCCTCCACTGCCACCGCCGCCCGAGAACCTACGGAAGCGCCGCCGCGTGGATTACCGCCCGTGGACGCCGGATCCGAGGGAACGAGCTCTAGTGGTCAGTAATTCGAGCCCATTAAACGGCGAGGCCACGTCATCGGGCCTGCCTTGGGGACTGAGAGGGCTGAATAATCTTGGAAATACATGTTTTATGAACTCTGTGTTGCAAGCGTTGCTTCACACGCCGCCGTTGAGGAACTATTTCTTGAGCGATCGGCATAACCGGTATTTCTGTCAGCAGCAGCAGCAGAAGAACAACAACAATAGTGTTAGGAAGAACGATAATAAGAATTGGAGGCTTTGTTTGGCTTGTGACATGGATGCGATCTTTTCGGCTGCGTTTTCGGGAGATCGGACGACGTATAGCCCAGCAAAATTTCTATACAGGTAGTTACTCGAGCTCGGAAAATGTTTGGATATTTTTTTTTCTCATAACTCAGGTGTTCGTTTCACGAATCTAATATGAAGATTAATTCCACCTAACGCTAAAGCGGGCCCAGTTAAAGTTGGGCCCGAATAGAGTGGTCATAAAATGAGTTGATAGTACTTGGAAGATTTCGAAACTAAGAACGTGCCAAAACCCAGGCCTGGACCAGCTGACCAACCTTTGAAAATGTTAATTTATTGATTCCCGTAATTTTTTTTTCTTCTTGTTTTTGGTTATCATAGGCTCAATGTGATCGTAGTTCGGTTGTTACAATATTTGTTTAGGATTATGTGTGATTGTAGAAGAAAATGAAATTAAACAGAATAGAGACAAATTAGAATGTCTTTTTGGGACCAGTTTGGTTGCTGGTTGCTGTTTTCAATATCGGTTGCGGACCCACTTCAAAAACTGTTTTTCAATCATAAACGTTCATTTTTTTTTTTTGGAGTAAAACGCTTTTTATATGTCATGGGAGAAATATGTTATTTTCTAACAAGTTCTCAGAAAGCAGAGTTGAAAAACTGGCAACCATACTACTTTTTGAAAAATACTAGAAAAATGGTTATAAAAACAGCAAGCAAACAGGGTTTCTTTTAGGAACGAATACCTTGTGGTGTAGTTTCAGTTATCAGAACTGTTGGGTTGGTTGAGAATCGGTATCTCTAATGTATTGTATAGTGTTCTACAAATTAACATGTAAAAGTACTTGTTTATGCCAGTAGTAATTATTCGACTTGTTGCTTCTGTGTGTTCACCGTTTGCAAAATAGCATTTCAAGTTTTTGGGGAGTTGGGTCAATTTGTGTAGCTTTTGATTCCTGTAGTTCTGTACAGTTGGTGGCAGCATGCAGCCAACCTGGCGAGTTATGAGCAACAGGATGCTCATGAATTTTTCATTTCCATGCTTGATGGGATTCATGAAAAGGTGGAGAAGGATAAAAGGAAACCCCAGAGTCAAGGTAAATCCATTCCGGCTGAATAAGTTTGTGTTTGTTGTCCTTGTTGCGAGTTCGAATGTCCCAATAACTGGAGATTAAGGACTGTAAAAACAGGTTTCTGTAACAATTAAACAACTGGGAAAATTCTGGTTGGTAGGTTCTAGTTAGTACGAATGTATGCCTGAGTGTGCTCTCTCGTATTGGCCTATTGGGTATGTAGTCTTTTAGGTGTCTTGCTAGTGATATGGGCCCCGAAGAACCTTCTATTAGGAACTGTCTTTTACTGTGGGCCCAATTCATTTTGCATGAATGTTGATACTGCTAGTGCTGGCTCAAAATGAGGTGTTTTGTCTGTTGTTATTAATATTTGTGTTTTTCCTGTAAGGACATGTCTTCGGAAACACAATTTTAGCATTTTAGTTCCTGAAGGTTGCGTATCACAAATTAAAAAATAAGAAGCATTCTAAAGTAAGAAACATGACTTGTTTGTGCTTGTTTCCACCCTTGGTATTTGTGGCAGTTCACAAAGTTAACATTCTAGACATGACGCCTCTTGATTCCTGTTTCTGACATTGGTGTGGCGGATTACAAAGTTAACGTTGGATGCACTGGTTTGTGTGGTGAGAACACTCGGGTATTTATTTGGTCCAAGATAGATTACAAACACACTTCAAGTTGTTGCCTCCTCCTCAATATCGGATTTGATTCAAATGAATGCCAAAACTTAGTGCAAGTAGCAGAGTTGCCATAACCACCAGGAAGTTTGCTGGCTTTCTAAAATAATCTAAACAATCACCTGATAGGCCCTACCTTCTTTATTATGGTACTAGTATGTTCTGACTTCTGATCAAGCTGATCCAAGTATACTTGTGAAGGTTGAGAAGTAACTTCAATATTCAACTGCAGGGTGTGTGGTTTAGGTCCCTTTTTGCAATTTAGGCGTTGGCAAGTGCTCTCAGATTTAGGGCTAATACTGAACGTGCGAGATTGTCATCATCTGCTTCTCTCCAGTAAGTCTCCATGTTCCTTAGTCTGCTTCGTTTCAAGACAGGAATATCTTTTCCATGTTAATTCTCACCTTGACTCCGCTTGTGCCATTTCTAGGGTCTGATCTTTTGACATAGCCGATGCCAAGCCTATGGAGTGTTCAGGAGGTCAAAACCTGTCTAAATCCTTTAGAACCTTCAAGATATCCTTTTAACTTCTTGATGAAGTTCCAATCATCTGGCATTAAGGGACGAGGCAGAATTATTCCAATGGCAAATCTCAACCATAACTGGGTAACTGTGCTTCGTCTATTTCCTCTCCTTAAGTTGTCCCTCCTATTATCTTGGATGTCAGTGGAAATATATGTTTGTTAGGAGCAATCTGTTTCTTTTTCCTTCTTCTGGGGTAGCTGGTTAGTTAGCAAATTAGGAGCAACGTTTTGTCGGGCACTGCTAGTGAGCAAGTTACCTTGGATGTGACTGATTGGTTGAAACCTGTAGGATTGCGTAAGAGCTACTACATTCTTATATATTTTCTACCACTGGCAGGAATTGTCCAAAATGGAATAGGGCAAACTGTTGATATGTGGGCTTTTGTGTGTCATTTTCCTGGAACTATTTTCAATTTCAGTCATGTAGATATCGATTGCTAGTTTGCTACTGAATATGTAAGTTGGTTAATTTTCATTCGTGTTTGCACCTGCTTTGATTGCTGTATGCTTTCTCCTTGAATGTCGATGATCATGTTTATCTAACTTATTTCTGCATTCTCACTTCAATACCAAAGGAGAAAAGGTTTGGAAAAAAACTTTTTCAATATACTGAAGTTACAGAGTCATATTGAATGTGCTCTCAAGTTTTACTGTATTTTTGTTATGCAGGCAAAGGAGATTGCTGTATCGCTCATAGGGTGTTCTGTGGCATATTGCGATCTGATGTCATGTGTACTGCATGTGGTTTCACATCTGCAACATATGAGCCGTGTGTGGACGTCTCATTGGACTTGGAACCAAACCAGGTGGCTTCTACCAAGAAGCCATCCTCAAAATCTCTTCATTCTTGCAGTGGAGAGGCAGATTCCAAATGTTCAAGCCAAACCTGTGGAATATCCACCCTAATGGGGTGTCTGGACCGTTTCACCAGACCAGAGAGATTGGGCTCTGAGATCTTCTGCCAGCGGTGTCAAGTGAAACAAGAATCTCTCAAACAGATGTCAATAAGAAAGCTTCCTTTGGTTTCTTGCTTTCACATCAAAAGGTTTGAGCATTCTTCGAAGCAAAAAATGTCGAGGAAAGTCGACCGGTATTTACAGTTTCCGTTTTCCTTAGACATGGCTCCTTATCTTTCTTCGTCTATATTGAGAGGTAGATTTGGAAACAGAATCTTCTCTTTTGATGGGGAAGAGCCGGATGGTTCCAGCGAGTTGTCTTCTGAGTTTGAGTTGTTTGCTGTTATTACTCACTCTGGAAAGCTAGAAGCGGGACATTATGTAACCTATTTGCGGTTGAGTAATCAATGGTACAAGTGTGATGATGCTTGGATCACTCAAGTGAATGAGGACATTGTGAGGGCTGCGCAAGGATATATGATGTTCTATGTGCAAAAAATGCTTTATTACAAAGCAAGTGAAAAACCTGGTGCCTCATGATATGGATCAAACAGGTGAGATAACCCTAGTCCGAAATATTATTCATCCGCAGTCATGGTTAGAAGAAAATGACTGTTGCTATATGCGATGAAAACCAATGTCATTGAGTCGCTCTTATCCTCAGTCAGAGCAATCAGCTATATCTTCTGAGCACCTTTTTGGAGAGAGAATTTTGTAAATCTCAATTGGAACGTAGTTCTAAAGCGAGCCTGAATTTTTGAGGCATTGTCTTGCATTCAGAAGCTTATAACATCAAAATAAGGATTCTTAACAAACAGAAAAAGAGGAAAAAAGGAATAGAGAAAATTATTTCAATCGATTCATTTTTCCCCCATTCAAATGTTGTTGGTACGTTCTTTTTTATCTTGTTAATTGTTTCCTTATTTTTTTCATGGATCCTCTGGAGTTGCGAGCTGAATAGTGCTAATCCTATACGTGGCAAAACCAATTTTCTCATCTGAGTTTGAGGTTTCTCTTGAACATGGGTCCGGCTTTCACTTTCTTTCTTGTAGATGCTGATTAACTCATTTTCGCCATTATAGCAACTTCGGTTGCCTGTCTTTAGTGTTGAACGTAGTAAATTCTTGTTCACTTTACCGCAAAACAGAGCGTTTAGTGTAGCCTTTTAAAGAAACTAAATTGCTCTTACCTGGGTATTTTGTCGATGTAGTTGAATATGATCATCATTTAGTATTTGCATGATTCGTTTGTCTGCTAGCATTGACTTCTGTCGAAGATAGTTAATATGACTAGAAACACTGAAACAGAGCTGTAGGGACTTTTTGTTGTGGATACTTGGGGTTCAAGCCAGCTTGACCCGTAGAGAGGTTTTAAGGATACTGAATACCTATCACCCGGGTATTATCCAATCCAATCCATAATCATGTTTTGTATTTTGTGTTTGCGATGGGCTTGTGTGCTATTGTAAGTTTTGTTTCTTGAAGAATAGCCGACTTTTATAATGTGAATCTGCATAGGAGGCTAATCGTAGTTGCTTTAGCCATCAGACTATGGTTCTGCTACAATTCTAATCAGCTTATGTTGTAATTTCGTCTCGGTGCTTTTGGGGGGCTTCATTGTTGTGGTTAGTTGTTACCACTGACCTTTTGATCTTGTTAGACAATTCCTGATTTGCATTTGGCATAGAAGTAATGCGTGGAAATTGACTTGATTAGTGTATGTTCATGAGCTCTTACTGGAGGAAGCACTAACATTGAGAACTGCATTGATGTGGGAGAAATCATTGATAACTGATGAAGTTGACTGGTTTTTGTTTCTGTTAAACAGTTAGCCAAACACTGTAGTACTCTGTGCACAAGTACTCGTTTGATTGCTCCGTGCACCAGTATAGTTTGATTGACCGAATTAGACTTTGGGTTGGATTACCATCTCTACGTACGTCCCACATATCTGGCATTTGAATGCAATAGTAGGGGGGGAAAGTATATTTTGGGAAATGCTTGGTACGCAGATGCCTGGACACGGATCCGGGTACTGAGCCATCCGATGCATGTAGGTATCCAGGTATCCTACTTCGCCTTTCTGGTCTTGCTGCATCTGATACTCTTGGCAATGGAAGGCACACAAATACTATGAATTTGTTAAGAGCAATTGTGCAAGATTTAAATCTTATCGCGGGCCATTCAGATTTCAGTTGGAATCAGCTAACCATCTAAATTTCATGTCCCCGAACTAAATCCAGTTGGTTAGCTGATTCCAACTGAAATCTGGATGGCCCGCTATAAGATTTAAATCTTGTACATTCGCGCTTAACAAATTCATAGTATTTGTGTGCCTTCCATTGCCAAGAGTATCAGATGCACCAAGACCTCAAAATGTTAATCTTAGGTTAAAAAACGTAGATGGGAAGAACTGAAGAAGACATATTTTTTGGGTTCGGTATGTGTTCGGCTTGATAACTATAACAAGTTTATATACCACTTTCTAGTTAATAGACTGGCTATTGTCTACACGGTTCCGTTTGCTAGCACTTATAATCTAACTTATTTGCTTAAAAAAAATAACGAAGGATGTTTGTTATCAATTACTATAAATAATCACTTATTTGGTTATCGAGCTTGTTTGACCCAAAAAAGTTAGATTATTTTAAAATCCAATTTGAAGCTTTTTTGCTCATTTTAAGTTATTAGAACATGAATGGACAAAAGAATCCTAAAGTGAATACTCAAGTTTTAAGAACAATCTAGACATTTCGTTTAAAAAAAACTACTCTTTGACAGCTTATTCAAGAAGACAGATTAAACTTTCTTTACAATTTACAAAAAACTATACTGTAACAAACACTTTTATAACTTATTTTAATTTGTTTAAGCAAATAATCATAAAAAAATGCTCCATCTAAAAAGGTAACTTATAAATGCTAGCAAACGGGGCTATGGACGAGCCTAACTATTTTGGTTTCCAGAGGAACGTTTGTTACGTTACCTTAAAGGGGATTAATCCTTTGAATGGATGGACTTTCGACGGATCCATTTTAATGTTGTTTCTTTTTTTCCCCACGGAAGATTATGATCCCTCTCGAACCAACATGGTTAACAATAAAGAGTTTAAATATTTTCTCTAGTAATAGTGAAATTCAAATTAACAAATATACAACATAAGTCCCCCACCGCAAATCCATTATCCATGATTTACCAAAAAAACAAAAAAGTCATGTTGAGAGAAAAGACACATAAAAAAAATAAAGAAAAGTCATGTGGCTTTGAATTCGAAAAAAGGTAATACTTCCGTCCCATAATATTTGTCCGGTCCGCAAACGAGGACGTAAAAATTATATAATTTTTGCAAGAAAATTTCAATTTTTTTCAACAATTCACTACATATCGATGAGTTTTTAAAATTTATGAAAAAAAATTAAATTTTTTCTTGAAAGAAATGCATTATTTTTGAGTCCTCGTTTTGTGGACCGGATAAACATTTTGGAACGGAGGGAGAATTAACGGGAGTAAACTGTGACAAGGATCAAATTCTAGGGGTTTTCTTTGTAATCGTCGCCACATATTATCCAATTTCTACGCGATCAGAACCACCCCAGAATTGAGCAGGTACCCTTCTCTCTCTCTCTCTCTCTCGTCGTCGTCTATATCTCTATTTGTTGTATATTATGCTTAATTTAGATGCTTAAACATGGTATTTTTTGCCCCGGAGCAGTCGCTTTCTCGGGTTCTACTCAGGGCCGGCGCTGCTAATAGAGAATTTTGACTGTTTCTGTATGCTTTTTGATTCTAGCATTCAAATTAAGGGTTTTTGTGTTTGTGTTAATTTTCCACTAGCTCTTAGAGATGTTGTTTGTGGTACTTAAGGGAGTGAAATGATTTATGGTGAAAAAAAAAAGAGTTTAAAGGGTCTGTAGTCTGACAAAACATAGTTAGGAACTCATTGAGGGAATGCTAATACCTGGTGACGGGTATTCGAAGTGGTACGTTTCTCCGTTCTGCCGACAATTACAACCATGTAGATGCCATTTCACTTAAACTAAGTTATGAAGTGTTTTGGGAACCTACAAGGATACGTCTTTCTTTCGCGGGAGGCTAACCGGGACTTAAAAGCATACCACTCCCCCTCTGGAGAGGCTTAGGGTGAACCCATTATTTGGCACCCACTACAATAGCCCCTCAACTTCTTGACTCCAATGGGCAAAACCGAATGAGGGGATCTTTTTTGCCCAAGTTTCCCGGGAATCATAGCTTTATCAGTATGAATGACAACACCGATGGCTAAGGAGAGTTAACATGGACCGTTTTGTTACCAATGGCTAAGGAGAGTTAACATGGACCGTTTTGTTTGATAGATATGTACTCCTCTCAATGCTCTAACACCCTTATTGGATATTGACCGGATTGTCTCACAATATTTTGAACCTAGCTCCATGGCCCATGGGAAATTGTTACTATGTGGAGCCTCAAATGCAAAACTATACTGGCATATTGGTTTGGAAATTACCAGATTCTAAGCATTGCGATGTGCAGGTTCATATTGTGCCTGTTGTCTTTTCTTGTACTATTAACAAACTGATCCGTTGGAATACATTGGAATTGGCTTTGCAGTTTAGGTCTCTTTAGTGAGACTGATACACAGAAACATGGCCTTAGCATGACACTCTTTTGTGGCAAGTGTGTGTAAAATTTACTCACATACCTTAGGTACGGAAGTATTGAGTAGAGCAATGAAAGAATAGGTGAGACTAATGGCATGAGACTGCTGGACTCTTGTTTACTATTCTTTTGACGCAAAGATTTGCAAATTGTAAAAGACTGGTTTTGATACACGATTCAGTGTTTTTACTTGTTAAGAGTCTTAACTCTTAAGACGAGGTTGTGGAGATATCGGCTTTTAAGGAGGGGATAGTGCACTAATTATAGTCAAGTCTGCTAATCAAATGATCTGAATTACGGTAGAATGGTAGGAAAACAAGGGGGTTCGCCTTGTGTTTGAGCCCTTATACTCTAGCTCACAAGGTCAGGCATTCAATCCCCAGTCTCCACTTCCTCCCCTCCCCCTCCCCCCTAGGCTAGGCTAGAGTAGGTATTTCCAATGTCAGAAAATGAAAAGGATGGTCACTCTTAGGAATGTAGATTGTTCACGAGGAAGGAGTGATGTGATATTTCTGAAACAGAAGAGTGAGATGATCCTGCTTTTGGGGTTTTGCAGTGCTGAAGAGTTTAAAAGTTCATGTGAGAAATGAATGACAGGTGCTAACTTTGTGTGACCGACCCCAAATTGCTGGGATTCAATCTAACAACATATATGGCTTTTATTTATTTATTGTTGAACAGGTTTCTTCAAGATTTTCTCTATTAGGCTTGGACATGTGAAGATTGTCTAGGGATCACTATTGGAAAGCGTCAAAAGGTCAAATTGTTTAGCTGGTCGGGGCTTTGGAACTCGGGGCTTTGAAGTTCCATAATCAGTTCCAGAATGTTTTTGGAGTTATGAAACGTGGGAAAGAAGAATCAAGGAAAGAGAAATAGGAGCTTGATGATTAGGTAAGCAAACAAGAAGTTCTGGTATTTTGGTCTTAAAAAACAAAAGAGAAGCAAGCTCCTTGGTTTGGCCGTTCTTTATGTTGGTTTAACACTAGACTGATAATTTGTGCTGAATTTGTTTATAGACCGGTGATATGATGCTTTTTGTAAGTGACCTACATTAGTGATTTGAGTTATAAATCGGTCATATGTCTGTATGCTGTTCCATGAAGGTGTTAATGCACTCGATCTCATTTTACTCCTATTTTGTCTTATTTTCTGTCCAAAGAAGAGTGGGGTGGGGTGGGCTGTTGCTTGGGAGAAATAGATCATGATATAATTTCTTGTTTCTCAGAAAGCATGATGGGTGTTAAGGACTGGGTTTTGTCTCAGTTGGTGTCCAAGTCAGTGGTCTCATCAAGCCAATTGTCAGCTGGTGATAGGTTTTCCAATGATGAATCTCTGAATGAGGAGTTTAGTAACCAAGGTATCACCTTTTCTCCTCTTGATCGTACGATATTATGGAACACTACATTCTTATGTCCTAGAAATGCACCTATTAGGGAACGAATTTGATTGTTTAGTAGTCTAAAACTTTTATGTCTCTGTGTTTGTGCGTGCACTAGTATATAATTTGTTTCTAAAAGATCCTTTCTACTCTTGCCCTCTTTATGAACTTCACTTATCACAAAAATACAAACAAACAAAAGAACTGAAGAAAAATTGTTTGTGACTTGCGCATAAGTATATATGTAAGTGCTTAGTGTCATAGTATGTATTTGTTCCTGAGTATGCATTTCATATGAATGGAACTAAATTCATTTTTTGGGCCTCATTTGCATATTGTTTTAGCTAGTACAATTGGAGCTTTTGTGATTTTATTTCTTTTCAATGGTTGAATTTCCATGGTCATGTGATTCTGGGAATTAAAATTGAACATGGAAGATATTTGGCTGCACTAGATTAACTTTTGAGGGTTTCATTGCAATGTGCATAATGCCTTCTAGCATCTAGTACAAAATTTGTAATAGATGAAACAGGTAATTACTAGTTTACTACCACCGTATGCTCTGGCCATAAATATGCGATAGCTAAAAGGGTAAGGTTGTATGAACCCATCATGTTTTTAGGAAAATTTCATCATAGAAGATGTGACCTTTTGTGGTCTGTTCATTTCAAACTGGAAGTTCATGATTTATAAAATGTCATTGCCACTGTGACTGCTACATTTTTTTTGAATAGGTTTACCATGTAGAAATTCCGTTTGGTAATCATTTTCGTAGTTAAACATTGTCGCCCTTGTACTGAGATAGTGAGATTGCTAAAGGTGGCCTTAAGGCTTCAACAATTGAAGTCGTGTAATCCTTCCATCTCAGTGTAGTAGTTCATTTTCACTACTCCAGACAACCTTCTATTATTTTTAATTTACTGTTTTTTAGAAAATTTTGTATGCGTTGACGGCAAGAACTAATAGAGATCGCCAAGAGGTCTTTGGCCCAAGGGCATGAGGAGTGCACTTAGGTGCTAGGAGAAAGGAGATCAGGAGTTCAACTCCTCTTCCAATGTGCTAATCTAACTATTCTAACAATACTGACTTTCGCGGATAATAAAAAAAGGAACTAATTGAGATCTTTTGATTGGTGAAAAGAATCTTGAAGTTTTCTGCACCAAAGTATGTTGTTTGTTGACTCGATTCAGCACGACCATCAAAAAGGACAATTAAATTGGGACAGAATGTATATTATCTTGTGGGTTGAACATTTCTAAAATCCAATATTTGTGTAGTTTGTCCAACAAGAACTTAGTTGTTTTTATCCTGCCCATCTTATTTACAAGTTTAACTCACTGTACCAATTGGTGTGGGTTCCAGTTGCTGATGACACATCTCGCTCGCCCATTAGTAACCAAGAAAGTCAGAACGATGACCCCTTGCAGCAAGTTGTGGTGGAAAATTCTTGTCAATCTCATTCTGGAACTGATGAGAAGAGGTTGGATCCTTTGGCAAAAATCGAGCTGCTCCAAATTAATTTCTTGCGACTTGTCCAACGTCTTAGGCAATCACAAGACAATCTTGTTGTCTCAAAGGTCTTATATCGAATGCATCTTGCTTCTTTGATACGAGCAGGAGAATCAGATCTGAAAAGAACCAATCTCAGAAGCGATAGAGCCAGAAAAATAGCAGCAGAACAAGAGGCATCTGGACTGCCTGAGTTGGATTTCTCATTCAGAGTACTGGTCTTGGGAAAAACAGGTGTTGGCAAAAGCGCAACCATAAACTCTATATTCAATCAATTCAAGGCCGTCACCAATGCATTTCAACCAGCCACCGACCGTATCCAAGAGATTGGGGGAACAGTCAATGGTATTAAAATATCGTTCATCGATACGCCAGGTCTGTTGCCTTATTCTACAAGTAGTGTCGGAAGAAATAGGAAGATTTTGTGCGCCGTAAAGAGGTTCATTAGAAAATCCCCACCTGACATTGTGTTATATTTCGAACGGCTTGACCTGATGAATGTTGGTTATAGTGTTTTTCCCCTTATGAAGCTAATTACCGAAGTATTTGGTTCTGGAATTTGGTTCAACACCATTCTTGTCATGACGCATTCTTTCTCAGCTCTTCCTGATGGGCCAAATGGGTATCCCCTCAGCTATGAATCTTATGTGACCCAATGCACAGATTTGATGCAGCACCATATTCACCAAGCAGTTTCGGATTCAAAACTTGAAAACCCTGTACTTTTTGTAGAGAATCATCCTCATTGTAAAACAGATATTACAGGTGAGAAAATTCTTCCAAATGGACAGGTTTGGAAATGTCAGTTCTTGTTGCTATGCGTATGCACAAAAGTTTTGGGTGATGTTAATACTATCTTGCAATTAAGAGACGGTATTGAACTGGGCCCCTCTAATACTACACGTCTGCCCTCTCTACCGCACCTCCTCTCATCTTTCCTACGCCACCGCACTGTTGTGGGCCCAAGTGGAGCGGACGCTGAAGCCGACATGATCTTATCTTCAGACATGGAGGGAGAAGATGAATACGACCAATTACCTCCTATTCGAATTCTGACAAAAACCGAGTTTGAGAAATTGACTAAATTGCAGCAAAAGGATTATCTTGATGAGCTGGATTACCGGGAGACCCTTTATATGAAAAAGCAGTTGAAAGAAGAGGCTCTTAGGCGGAGAGAGGAAAAAATTTGCAAGGATGGGACTTTGGGTAGTGATGGTAGTTCTGATAATCAAGAGCCTCCAGAGGCTGTTCAGTTGCCAGATATGGCGGTACCACCAAGTTTTGACTCAGATTGCCCTGTACATAGATATCGTTGCCTTTTAACAGGGGAGCAGTGGCTCGCGAGACCCGTTCTTGATCTGCATGGGTGGGACCATGACGTGGGGTTTGACGGAATAAACCTAGAAATAGTGACAGAACTAAAGCACAATGTAGTTGCTTCTGTCACAGGGCAATTGAGCAAGGACAAGCAAGATTTCAGTATCCAGTCCGAATGTACCGCAGTTTATGTGGACCCTAGGGGACCCACTTATACCGTCGGCCTTGACATTCAATCTGCCACTAAAAATATGATCTATACGGTTCACAGCAATGCAAAGGTGAGGCATTTTAAGCATAATGTTACTGAATGTGGGGTTTGTGTGACATCTTTCGGGGAGAAGAATTATATTGGTGCCAAAATTGAAGAAAGTGTTTCAGTTGGGAAGAGACTGAAGTTTTCGATGAATGCTGGTTGCTTGGGGATTTTTCGACAAGCGGCTTATGGGGGGAGTTTGGAAGCTACTTTAAGGGGCAGGGACTACCCTGTGAGAAATGAAAGTTTGAGTATGACGTTGACAATCCTCTCGTTTAATAAAGAGACGGTAGTGGGTGGAAGTTTTCAGACCGACTTCAGACTAAGTCGAGGAACTGGAATGTCAGTTAGTGGTAATTTGAACAGCCGGAAAATGGGTCAGGTTTGTGTGAAGACAAGTAGCTCTGATCATGTTGAAATAGCTCTTATTGCAGTTATCTCGATTTTCAGAGCATTGTTAAGGAGAATAGCTACTAATCACAGGGAAACTTTGGAGACGGGATAAATCTAGTGTGATCCTTAGGTGCTAGTTTCTTGTTCAGTAGTAAGGTTAAGTTCCATTGCAGTGCTTTATTTATCAGCAACCTTTATAGGAGTAATTTCTCTGCTGCCAAGTAGAGAAAGGATATGGGGAACTTAGCAGAGAAAGGAAAACTGGGTCCTGGCTACTCGGGTGTTTTGAAAGATTCAATATTTGTTTATGCCGTCTCATAGTTACTGAGATGATAATTGTATACTACGCCGTGGGAGGAATATCTTTTGTGATTCCTGTAGTTGTTAGCGATGAAAGGTGAATGAAGTTTCTTCATGCTGGAAAAATGCTGCCGGAACTTCATTTTTGTGCGATGAACCATTGTAGTATTTCTTTTCGTTATGTATCGACTTATTCGACTTTGATTTTTTGCTTGGCACAGGCATGAAAAGTCGAACTTATGTAACTAAAATTTTGTTGTGTTAGAAGTGCTGTCATCTGTATGGGAGGATTAGCGCATCGATTCTGGGCACGGTTATGAGTTGGGCTCCTTCATGATGTAGGGAATGACAATCTCCAGACAATAATAAGTAAAGCCGTTGTACACTTGTTGAACTTTCAATTTTTGGTTTATTTCCATTCTTGGTATTTCTGTTGTCTTGATTTCATTGCTACTCTGGTAAAAGGAACTCGTCTTGTGTAACGTTTGGACAATGAAAATCACGAAGTTACGGCGTCTCCAGCCTGTTTTCTTGGATGTTCGTCCAGCAAGACAAGTCATAATTTTACTATCCTTCGGATGTGGGGATCATCCGTGCGGAACCCGGAAGGTTCCATGAAGGTTCCATGATCTTTCCTACGTTGGAATATGAACTTTCCCAAAGCAACGAGATGAACAGGTCACCATTAACAACAAAAAAAAGACTGGTCACTACTCTCACCAATGGCAACATGCCACAAAGCACGACTTTTTTCGGACCAATGCTTTCGGATCACTGCTCTTAACTTGTACCAAAAAGACGGCCAATTATGGGTACTCCCCTATACAATGTAGGTTATTTTTCGTCAACCCAATTTGATACAAACCTTTGGGTAGAACTCATTCTTAGAAATCGGCTTACAAGGGGAGCCAATATGGGACATTAGGATTGTAACATACCACCCCGCTCTGCTGCCAACGTCCACGGTGGCCCATCGCTCTATTGGCATGAAACTTTCGTCCAATCAATAAGTCACCCCCTCCGAAAGTCGAACTGCAAAGTCACATCCTCATCCTTGAAAAACGGCAGGGGAGCCGATGTGGGACATTAGGATCGTAATATACCACCACACTCCGTTGCCAACATCCATGGTGGCCCATCACTCTGTTGGCATGGGACTCTCATCCAATCAATAAGTCGCCTCCTCCGGGAGTCGAACTGCAAAACCGCACCCATACAAGCCCACACTCGCACATGTGCGTTCGAGTCCATACTCGACGTGGTAACTGGCTCTAATACCGATGATGCAACCCCTTGGGTAGAACTCACCATTGAAAATCGGCTTACAAGGAGAGGGTGTCCAAGAGTATATATGCATATGACCAAGCCTATACTTAACCGATGTGAAACATTAGGATCCTAACACAATCACCTAAGAAAAGTGAATAACAATGTCTCTATCACATAATATATCAACACGTAAAAAGGTTAGACCGACCATGTAGGCACCACCACGTGGTATTCCGAAAATAATTATTTACAAAAGTAAATAATACAGAGTAATGTCTTTGTCACATAATATATTGCTCCGTAAAAGGTTAGACCTACCGTGTAGGCACCACGTAGTGGTACTCCGGGAAGGCTTAATAATTACTCCAAATTATTGTGACACGACAAAACGCTAACCTACGCTTCCCTGGATGTTACCGGCTAACCCACGCCTCTCCCCTCGTACCTTTTTCTTAAATTGTGGATCAATAATGAGTAACTGCCAAGGCCACCTCCACCTCCACCCCTCCCTCTCTCTCTCAATCTCTCCTTCTCTCTCTCCACCAAATGATTTGAAGGTAATTCTCTACGCTCCTCTGCCTAATTCTCAATTCTTGCTGCGCGTGGCTGTAAAATTGTGAATGAAATGAGCGATTATTCAGAAAACGAGTTGCAATTTCACTCGCTCTCATCACTGATGTGATGCTTGGAATTTGATAAGTTTGTAAAATAGCTTTCTTCTGCTGTATCTGGTGTCTTTCGATATGTTTGTACTTCATATTACAATTTCATTGGTTATGTGAAGATCGGCACATGTTTCTGGAACTAGACGTGGTTCTAGATCAAAGTGCATAGTCGATGAATTGTTATATTAATTCGAGCATATGTCGAGGGTGCTTCTGCCTCGGACATGTCGAGGTTGCGTAAGCTGGGTCAGACACCTGAATTGTTAAAGACAATCATACACTTGTCTACGCGAATGTGTATACTCCATCCGTCCGTGTAATTTTGAGAGAGAAGAAAAAAGTAAATTCCGTGCATAATTTCTTAAATATTTTTGCGCCAAATTAAAGATCTTAAATAGTTTTCAAATTGGAGTGATTAAATTTGAAAAATTATGCACGGTAGTACTATATATTTTTATCCAAAGATTGCACTTCTTTTCACAATGGACTTTGCGGGAAGGAGGGAGAATATATCTATATTTGATCGAAGGAGGGAGTATAGAAGTGTACATGTGTGTGTCTGTGTATGTGCGCGCAGCGCCCACATCTCTTGTTGTGATGTAATTTGAGGTTGGTTCTAGGCCGCTAGGTACTTTTTTTTTTTTCTTTCTAGGCCGCTAGGTACTTTATAAGTTACACTTTCTGTAGCAAGGGGGATGGTATTCCCTTAGACTCTAAACCTTCTGGTTTGGGTGCCCAAACTTGTAATCATCCAATAATCAAATGATATTGATTCAATTTAAGTTAGTGAGTTTTAGATATGAGCTAAGTGGGGAGTAAGTGTATTAAATGGGTTTTGGTCCAATGTACGAGTTGAGAAAAAATCCGATTTATGCTTGAGAAGTTGCGTTCAGAATTTTGTGGTTTTTCCGCTGACTTTTACATTGGTTTTCCGTGCATATGCAGCATTTACATCGCTCTGGCCAGTTGATTAACAATCATGTGGAAGGATAAGGGACTGGGGTTTATGTTGCTTCACCTCCAACTTGTATCATTTGTTTTCTTGAGATTTGTCAACAGTGGTAGTGCTGGAGTGACAAGTGCTTTTGTTCGTACAGAGTGGCCGTCTACTGACATTCCTCTTGATAATGAAGCATTTGCAGTTCCTAAAGGTTATAACTCGCCACAACAAGTAAGCCTTCATATTACCAAATTGGTGAAGTTATTGAAGGCCTTATTATAGGAGCCATGCTAGAAAAGATGTTTTTGATTTGGCTGTGCATTTTTACGCGGCTATTTCACCATGGGGAATAATTTGGTTTCGAAAACCAGAGGGTCATTCCTTCACATAATTCTCAACCCTGTCTTTTTCATTCCTTGGTCATGAGATTTGCAACAAGAAGTTTCATGTGTGGTAAATTTTCTCCCCCTTGTTTTGATGATCAGTACTCCCTCCATCTCAATTTGTTTGTCCAATCTTGGAATTCTAACTTATTAAGGAAGCAAAATGATTACACTCAAAATATTATGGGTTTCCAAAAATACTCTTACTTTTGGGCAATTAATGAGAGTCCACATTTCCCAATACATGAATTTTGAAAAAAGTGAAAGGGCATTGAGGACATTTTTTTAGTCAATTTCTAGTTGGACAAACAATTTGGGACAAGTTAAAGTCAAAAAGTAGACAAACAAATCGGGACGGAGGGAGGGAGTAACTCTTTTTGTGTCATGCCTAGTGCTTTACCTAAGTGAGGGTTTTGGTAGTAGGTTGACAGCTTACATAAAACTCCTTGTCACACACTATGGTTTGGGTAGAATCCATGTAGCCAATGTCAAATTTGTGCGACTAATGCTTCTACAGTTGAGTTGTTTTTATGAGAAACATTTCACGTGGAATTGTTGGTATTTTTTTAAAACCTGCCTTTTAGGTCCCCATAAAAGGTGAATTGGACAAAAAATGTTCATAAAGAGATTATAAACTTTCCCCAGGCCGAAGGGTTATTATTTGTCCAAAACTCAACGTTCACCGAATCTCCCTTTTTCACAAGTAAAATGTTTCCTTACAGAATTCCTCGAAAAATAACATTACTCAAATACCTTGCTCTTGAGCTATGTTATGGTAGCTTAAGGTTACCATTCAGGAAATGTGGGGTTACAGAGGTGATGGGAAATCCCGGAATGCTCAGCAACCCTCGACCATGATGAGTCATTCCTACCGTTCGTACCGTTATTGGGTGTACGCTCAATAATGGGAGGTATACCTTGACTCTAGTCCGGGGAACCCTTATCAAGCCAAAACCCGGCCTTTGTACATGCTTAGCTAGCCATAGAACCTTCCAAATTAGGACAGGGACCCACAGAGTAGGGTTATGTGTTATATCCTGCTTACATGCTGCATTTCATTCTGCATCATGCATCACCATGCTGTCAGCCACCGTTCTCGAGACTTGCTCGCGCAGTCCTTAGGAGGTAGGGCTCTGAGAGCTTTAAATGACTCGGACAGTTGCGCACTACCGGAGCGCTGCCATATGTTTTCGTGACATGACGCTATGTGTAGTCAGCAATAGACTGCCTTACATTTTAATATATGTACGAGTTTATTGTGTTAGTTTCAGTTACAACGCAGAGAACCAATATCATACTATTGTTATTTTGTTTCTAACTACTTAAAAATACTCTGTTGTAGGTACACATCACTCAAGGTGACTACGATGGAAAGGCTGTTTTAATCACATGGGTGACAGCTGAAGCACCAGGGTCCAACACGGTACATTATGGAAAATCAGATAGCGACTATGAATTTACTGCAGAGGGGACAGTGACAAACTACACTTTCTACAACTATATGTCTGGTTTCATTCATCACATTCTCGTTGATGGCCTTGAGGTGATTGCATATTGAACCTGTAACTGATAACAGCATGGCTGTCCAATATTATTTGCAATTACTAGATGCGCATTGCGGAGAAGAACAAAAGATGATACAGATAAATAGCTTACTTGTTGGGGGTGTACACAGACTACAACATGCTTGTGATTTTCAAATACAGAGACCTTCGTACTCGTCATATGTCAAATATTCCCGTTCTATAGTTTGTTTTGACTATGAATGAAACTAATCTGTATGATGGAGTATACAAGTGTAAAGGCTTTTTGTATCATGTCAAACTCTTGTGTAATCCATCAGTGATGAGCTCAGCTCATTTTAATGACATACAAACATTTCAATAAGCTCTTGTCATTAAAGGTAGTCATAGGTTCATTCCCTGGATGGCGGGGTTGGAAAATAAGTGCTTTGAAGTTGATATCATCCTCAATGGAAGCATCAAAAGCTGCTGTTTGGATGATGGTCATTTATGAGAAATATTAGTTTCCTTGTGGGGTACATGTGAAGTCATATCAAGTTGATCTTCTTCCGTTATGATATTGAATAGTGGCCCAATGGATTTTCTTGCTTTGTGTTTCCAAATCTGTCCAACCGATTGAATGTTTTCTTGCTTTCAGTATGACACCAAGTACTTTTACAAGATTGGAGATGGTAAATCTGCTCGAGAGTTCTGGTTTCGAACACCCCCAGAGATTGGTCCGGATGCTCCTTACACATTTGGTATTATTGGTCAGTAGTTTCTTTTCTTCATCTGTTTATATGAAGCGCAACATTAAATTGTTTTACAGTTGTGTCCCACAGGCTTTAATATCTAATTTGTAGACCAAGAGTTGCGTAGATATAAAGACATGTTAGCGTATTGTTCTTGTTGTATGTGTAGGTGATTTGGGTCAAACATATAATTCTCTTTCCACTGTTGAGCATTACATGCGGAGTGAAGGACAAACAGTTTTATTTGTTGGAGATCTTTCATATGCTGACAGATACAACTATAATGATGTTGGTGTCCGTTGGGATACTTGGGGCCGTTTTGTCGAACGTAGTACAGCCTATCAGCCTTGGATTTGGTCAGCTGGGAATCATGAAATAGAGTACATGCCATATATGGTAATCTACTGTAATTATGGTGTTTATTCAGAACAGTGCTCATTGTTTTCGGAGACTCATTGTTCCTGATGCAGAATTCTTTTATCTGCGAAATCTAGAACATACTAGTTTACCTATGTATCTGAAGCATGAACCCTGGATGTAGCACGAATTTATATGCTGTACCAGTTACCGCTTTCCTTGAAACTACGAACTTCTGGTATATATTCCCGAACAATTTGTTGTGTCTTTATAATGATCCTGACCCGCGTTGCTTTGTTGAGTCCCACCTCTGAACCCTGCATGAGGTATCTTGGTAAGTAGGAGAAGCAAACCAAAATGAATCCCCTAGGCTACACAAGTTTTGGTTAGTTTCCAGTGTCTTAAATTAGCAGAACCTATACAATTATAACTTCCTCCATGTTTATATGAAGTAATCTTGTCATACGTAGCTTTCATCACTGAATCATTCATCATCTGATTGCAAGGCGTAAATGGTGGAATTGTCTTCCAGTCTTTGTAAAATTGACGTCATTCCTTCCTTGTTTTGTATATTGATTTCATTTTATGTGCTACTTTCCTTGTACAAGGTTTTGTCAAACCCCCTACATCCCCTAGATTTGCTAGCAAAACCATTGAATAAGCTGGTAAACCTCGACGCATGTCACGCAATGCTCTCTAAGTACTCTTCTATGGAATGTTCGCCTTTAAATTGATTTAGGAGGGATTTTAGGGACTGGAATTACTTGAGATCATTGGATAAGTAACGACAGGCCAATCACTATCATTGCCAAACACAACTCTGTATTTGACCCCGCAATCCCGAATTCATGGCTCCGCCCCAAAATAGTCGTGCTAATTTGCAGACCAAGAGTAGTTTTTCAAGAATTGTAGGCAAGAATGGCATGGAACTGTCCTTTAAATGTTAGTTGTGTTTCTCAAATTGCAAGTCTTCTTCTTTTTATTTATCTTATTTTGGATAGGACAATTGCAAGCCTTCACCTCTTCATTGTTTGTCTGATTTTAGGTTTTCTTTCTACTCTTATTTATCATCCTAGTTGTGGTATTTTAATTCTTAGCACATGCTGAGATGCTAGAAATCATACATGACTTTGCTGAAATGGAAATAACAGTTGAATTAATAACAAGAACCATGAAACAGCGCTTACTAATTCCTTTTTGCTCGGTAATTTATCCTACAATTATGGTATCATTATTTTGATTGCCACAATCATACTTGTGTTTATGGTCAATAGGTTTGTTCGTCACAATCATGAAGTCCAATTAAACATTTTCGTTTTTTAATCGACTAATACTGTAAATTTTTTTTTTTTTTTTGATAAGTGACTAATAGTGTAATGTATAATTGATTAGGGGGAAACTGTTCCTTTCAAATCGTATCTCCACAGATACAAAACACCTTTTGCAGCCTCGAAAAGCACTAATCCACTCTGGTATGCTATCAGACGTGCATCTGCCCATATCATTGTGTTATCCAGCTATTCTCCTTTTGGTAACTCTCGATTCCCCTTTTTTACTGGTCTTTATTTTTGAAGCAGACACTGTCTCTGTGTGTGTATATCTTTATTCCTATATCTATGATTCATGGCATGCCAACATATGTCACAATTGCTTTTCCTGTCCCTTTTCTCTGCTAAGGGTATCTCCAATGGCATAACCAAAATTGGATAATCAAAACTTGTCACCTCATCTTTTGGTTATTCATTTAAGGGGTTGCTAAGATTAACATTTTGAAGTCCCACAATGGTTCATAATAAATAAATAAAAACCATTTTTAGTGGAGAGAGAGAGAGATAGATAGATTTGGGAATAAATGCAAGTGGTTGGGTCCATTGATAGTGATGGGAGGAGAGTGAAAGGAAAGAGAGAGAGGTGGTCTCTATAAAATTTTGTTATCCAAAGAAAAAAGGTTACTAGTTTTGGTTATCTAAAGGCCAAAATTTGGTTATTGGTTAAGGGGTTGCTAAGTTTGATTATACCATTGTGAGCCATATTTTAGACCACCATTGCTAACTTTAGAAATCTTTTACTTTTGATTATGCCATTGTGGATACCCTAAGTATTCTTGTAGTGTTTTGTTCTAAAAAAAAGGCATTCTTAAAGTGTGCTGTTCAATGGCTTCTAGGCTCAAAATTAATGAGTCTCGCAGATTTCATTATTTGAACAAAATTGACCTTATATCCGATACCATTCCCCGTTTGTTGCACTATCCAAAAACATAAGTTCAAACCCATACACTCAACTCATATCTCTAACCATCCCAAAGCCAAAATACCTGACTGAAAACGCTGGGTATACTATCAAATTGGGTTTGCCCTTTCACTGCACCGATTGCTCAAAGCCTCAGATTGTCTGAAGGCACTCACCAAGTAATTTAGTTGCAAACCACAATGCCAGTAATCTCAATCCTCAGCACCCTCTGGGGCTTTCTTTGGACCCTGTGAATGGATCAATTGCCGTCTTTGCTGACAGTAAAGATGATGGGGTTGGGATCAGATGTTCAGAGTTTTGATTGTTAAATCCAATGTAGCAGATAGATGGGTCCACAAATTTTATACTGCCTCCTTCCCGCGTTGCTCATCCCCTATGATTTTGGATAAGAAAATAAATTACGTGCATCATTTTTTGAATTTCTTTGCACGTACTTGGTGAATTAATCAATTTGGTGTAAAAAAATTATGCCCGGAAGAATTTTATTTTTAGATTCAAAAACTGCACGACTTTTCATAGGGGACAAGTAAATTGGGATGGAGGGAGTATTATCTTTGGGTCTATTTTAAAGAGACGAAGAGGGAAAAAGAAGAAAGAAAGAGGACATAGATGAAGATGTGGAGGGTTAAGAGACGTGAACTGCTATGGTGGTGATGAAGGGTCCACTGGAACGTGGCTTTTTTGGGAGGTTTCAGTTTATCCGTTGCTCTATATTTGTATAAGGAAGCTCACAGCACCACTGATTCACCAGGGACCCATTTCTTTGAGTGTAGCTGTGACTGGAGGGGCAGAGAGATTGCTTGGACAAGATGTGGAATTATTTGTAAAAAAAATTATAGAACAGAGAAATAATAAGGCGGGCCAGAATGGAATTGGCGTTTTAAGGGCAGTTTTTGTAAAAATCTGAAATCTGTGGAACTCATAAATATGGATCGTGACAGAACAGCACCCTTTTTAAATTGTGTGGTTTTATGATTTGGAATACTTGAATATGATAGGGAGACTTAGCCCAAAATCCCTCATATTTACATTTTTTGAGCTCAAGGACAAGCACCTTTTGCAATCAAACATAAGGACAAATGTGCCTAAAATCCTAAGGTACCCTATGAGAGTGCCTAAAACCCTAGGGTACCCTATATATGAAAGTGCCTAAAACCCTAGGGTACCCTATGAAAGTGTCTAAACCACTAAAATCCTATAATAGGAAAGTGCACCCTAAAACCCTATGAAAGTGCCTAAAAATGTTTTGGCCTTATGGCTAAAAAACTCAAAAAGTTGAAGGATCTCCACTGAAAACTATTTTGCTGGTGTCCTTCCCCTAAATGAAAACTATTTTACCGTCCTTATGGCTAATTTTCCCAATATGATATGTTGAGGCTTTACTTTTTTTTAAGTATTTGCTGCATGTTTCCTCTTAGAAAGAGCCAAAAATAATATTTTTTGCTTCTGCATCTCGTAAATGTGTCTCAATGCTGTTTTGACAGTGAAATACACTCTTCAATGGAGGTGGCTCGTAGAGGAATTGAAAAGGGTTGACAGGGAGAAAACACCTTGGCTCATTGTAATTATGCATGTTCCTATCTACAACAGCAATGAAGCCCACTTTATGGAGGGTGAAAGCATGCGGTCTGTCTACGAGAGTTTGTTTGTCCATTACAAGGTTGATGTAGTCTTCGCTGGTCATGTCCATGCTTATGAAAGATCGGTATGTGCCTTATTCTGTCTTCTTGTTATTTTAAAAATTATAGTAGACTAATAGTGCACTAAGAACTGAAGCAAAATGGACATTTTCTATAGATGAGTAAGATAGCAGAACTTGTAGGACAGCTGAAATTGTGGATAACAGCCCAGAATTACCACTTTAAAGGAAAACTCAAATTTGAGAATCTCTTTTCATTAAATTTGAACCTATTTTGATAACTTCAACTGTTCAACTACTTCCCTTGCAAATTGAACTCTAAGAAATTTTTTATCTGTGGTGAATTGTAGGGAGAATGAAACTGATTTGGTGGTGATTTAAGATATGGAGGAAAATCGCGCTTTGATTGTAGTTTTGGGAAGAAAAAAAGAATTTAAACCATGACACTTAGTGATCTTCCAGTTCTTAGTGCACACTATTAGTCTCAGAAGCTTCAGCTTTTAGGAAATGGGCCAAACATTGCATGCAAGTTTATCCATTTTGCTTTATCTTGCACGGGCTTGCTATGTGTTTTCCATGTGCAAATTTAACTGTGAGTGCTGCAGATCTACACATTTATTGAAGTTGAGTTCGAAATGATATTTTTCTATCTTAATTCCAGTACCGAATTTCCAACATCCACTATAATGTATCAAGTGGTGATCCTTATCCTGTACCTGACAAATCAGCTCCTGTCTACATAACTGTTGGAGATGGAGGAAATCAAGAAGGCCTAGCTGGGAGGTTTGTTTCGTTGTATCTCGTAAAAAATGTTTGCTAGTTGGGATGAGAAACAATTAACTCTTGTTTTCCACAAAATAAGAAATCATGTTTCTTTGCATTGAATTTGTAGGTTTAGAGATCCCCAGCCAGATTATTCTGCATTCCGAGAAGCCAGTTATGGACATTCTACATTAGCGATAAAGAATAGAACACATGCGATCTACCATTGGAATCGGAATGACGATGGAAAAAAGGTGGCAACTGACTCGTTCACATTATATAATCAGTACCGGTGAGTACTCTTGGCTGTCTTGCTATTTGTTGTACTGGTCAACAACAACAACAGAACCCATGGTTTTGTCTACAGTAGACGTTTTGGTAATAGCAACAGAACCCATTTGCTGTACTGGTAATAGCAAAATTGTTTTGTGTCACTCTACCTCTTTTGTGCACAGTAGATGTTTTGAGCCCAAAAGATCCAAATCTTTTTAGCCATTGGGTATGGTTTGGTTTGGTGGTTATTTGTGTGCATTGTGTATGGGCCAACAATCCACACATCCGTTTTTCCGTCTGTTTCATTTTTCGAAGAGAATGAACACCAAACATACAATGTGGTAGTAATACTTGGACACGGTAGCAGATCAGCTGCATTTTATGGACACAACCATCCGTAATCCGTATTGGAAACTCTACTTTAATGGCAAGCATATGTCTACGCAGGCAAACATAGAATCTTGCTCGGAAGCCCCTAAATTTTTGAAAATGAAAACAAAATGCGCGTTTGCTATGTTGAATTTTTCTATTTGATCATTTTTAGTACATGTGTTGTGGTTGTGCAGCGGAAATAACAGGCGCAGGAGAAAACTGAAAAAGAAGCATCTCCACAAAATCATTACAGAAGTACTAACGAATGGTCTGTGACTTAAACAAGCTCAGCGAGGAGGAAACAGCCGTGAATGTATGCAATGTGCATTTTTCCCAAGTTGAACTGTTGGAACTGATTGTACCGATTGTTCTAGGAGATGAGTAATTCAAGGCATCGAGCCAAAATAAACGAGTAATTCCAATGCAATGTCTTGTGTTCATGATGAGCATTCAACAATGTACCGTGATGGCATCAAAATCAGACCCATTTTTTTGTTATTTGGAAAATGATGTAGTAAACGCAGAAAACCCTATATTACTGGTTAAAACTGACACTCGTAATGCTCTGATTCGCACTGATGGAATCCGTACCCATTCTTTGAGCTGATGTTCGGGCAGTATATCAGTTTATCTGCCAAAACTTTTTCCTTTTTTTTCCTTTCATGAGTCCATCCACAAATGTATGAATTGGAACACAATCCAAATGTCTATAGCACGAGGAAATCCATGGAAAATTTCTTGGAGACTCCTGCTACATGTGATCTTATTCGTTCATATTTCAAAAACGAATATGGAAATCCTGTAGGGTGCTCCTTGTAGTGCACCTTGTAGGGTAGATATGGACTGTCCATCTCGGACAAACATATCTCAACCATTAATTGCCGAAATGTACGGCCCAGATCTGCCCTACAAGGTGCACTACAAGGAAGCGCCCTACAAAATCCCCAGTTCCCAGCCAGGTAAGCATTTCTTCTTTTAGGTTTCTTGCTGAATACTAGTAGCAAATAACAGAGATATAATTAGGTACCCAGATTAAAACTTAATCTGACTTATAATTTTATACACATCAGCTCGTAAAACTCAGGTTTTTCCCAGATCAAGTAGCGTAACTGTAAAGTGTGGCGTAGTAAACCAACATCATCCAATCTCTTCACATCAGTATTATACAAAGCTCGTCACAATCTAGAGTGCTCACAGTTCGCATATGATAAAAATAAAATGGCAGAAAGAGAGAACCAAAACCCCCCGGGGTTAGCCTGGTGTCCAAGGCCTAAGACTTAAAGACTTGCTTTATCCTAAGACTCGGGTTCTAAACCTTTCAACTACTTTGGGGTTTGCCTGGGCAAACTTCAAGGCTCTGAAATTAGTAGAGATGCGTGCAAGACGACCCGAAGACATGGTTATCCACAGAGACGGAACTGTATATGGGCATATGGGGGCCACGGCCCCCGCGTTGTTTCAGGGTTTTTTTTTTTTTTTCAAATTTCAATATTAATATTAGTTATTTTTTTTGGTTAAGAACACCTAAATATTGTATTTTGTGTTGAATGTTATTTAGACATTTAAATGCTTTAAAAATGTGTTCGTTTTAGGTCCCAAAACTCAATTTCTTTCTTTGCACACGGTCTGCCATAAGTTTTCTTTCAATTATTAATTTCATTTCTCTTTCTATCTTTCTCCACTCATTACTCAAAAAACCTCTTTCAAAACCTAAACCAAACAAACTATTGGATTTTTGAACCTTAAAATTTCAGAATTTTCTTGTTCATAGTTTGGCCTCCGCGTTTATGAAATCCTAGTTCCGTCCCTGGTTATCCAGAAAAATAAAAGAGATCGAGAGCCAAAAGTAACAGGATATTGCAAAAGAGAGTGATCACGGATAACACAAACTAACGACTAGGAATCCAAACCCTAAGATATAAACACTAAACTAACCTTCTAGAACAAGATAAATTACAAGAATATACATACTAATAATAGGTCATAATGTACTCATTCCAATAATACACAGCAAAAGTCTACATAGAGTAGAAGGATAGTATTTCGAGCAATATTTTCCAAAGCTGAGAAAAAAAGAAAAAAAAAAGTGTAAGGAAGCTAGATAGAATCTATGGACATTAGACCTAGAAAACAAAAATCCACAAAATAGGCCATCTAGCTCTCATACTACATGTCCCCTAAATCCCTATAACCATACAGCAGCTGACCTTATTTACTATCTTTCTTATGGGGAAAATCTACAATAGTATTTTCTGCAACTTTACAGAGTCTCTCCACTCTCTGGTAAAAGCAATATGTGCAGCAAGTGTTTTCTCGTACAGCATTTTGACAACCCAACGATCATCGTGCATGAGGGCGCCCGAGCTGAGTTCTTTGTATTGTCTTGTGGAGTTCCAGTAAAAATCACCCAAGTGAAGAGTAGCATTTGGGTAAGAGTTGGGACAGCTATGAATCGCGGTAAATTGGTTGAGGTGACCACTTGAGATGCAAGTTCAGTTTTCCAGATTTAGCCCCGTCTAATGGGAAGCTGCCTTTGTGTTGCCCATCCATAATGACCCTAGTCAGTGTCAAGATGCATCGCCCCATATAATCCTGAACAAGGAAAAATGGAAAACAAACGTGAAAACAATCATTTAGGATGCTTTTGGAAACACGAGGTCAAACCGTCAAAGTCACAACTGAAAACACAATAGTTTGTTTGAGAGATATCTGAATTTTGGTTTACGAGAAAGCTAGTAATTCATCGAAAACAAACCCACCCACTAAAAGCACATTGGGGTATATCACCTGGCAAATCATCTAGAAATCGTTAACAAGACCCCACTACAATATAAAACATGTTCGATAGCCTGTTGTTATAGCAGGTCTTACAACAATGTTATCAAATAAGAGCTATAATAGCTTGAAAAGGACCGTAATGTTTTATTTTTCAGATCCAAGCGTGTTTCCCTAATAGACGGGGGATAGATGTGTCAACTATAAGGGTTAGTCAGTGTAAAACTACTTCTCATTCATGCCAAGCAATGAACCTGGTCCTCGTGTATCAATCTTCTTATTGACACGTGAAGGCAAATGGATATAACAAGCAGGAATTTTTACCTTCCCAAAAGTGTCATGGTCCCAGACTTCCACAATTAGCATATCGTGCAGTCCATCTTCAATGACAAAGTCAAATGTTTGATTCCATTCAGGATTTAGACTCTCATTCACAACCTACACAAAACATTAGAAACCAATGACATCACCAATGCCAAAACTCAAAGCCAAATAACCCTATGTCATGATTGGGAAAAGAAAAAAGAAGCAGATACCATGCCCCTTTATAATTATAGCCACGTATGTCATGATTGCATTTTACAGGAATTGAGAGAATAGCCCAAATCAATTTGACTTTACTCTTTTTGTTTTCAAGATACTTCTCATCAACTAGCACTATTTTTTGTGAATCTTTAGGAATAACTCATCAAATTGGTTAGATAGAGAAAAAGAACATTCCCGTCATATGATCCCACCAAAGATATTGATATACATAGGGACAAGAAGCCGGTTGGATTCCTTCACACATGCAAAGAGAAATCACCACAGAGAAAGGAACAGAAGAGAGAGAGAGAGTACCCGGGTTTTGTTTTTCATTCCTGTTTTCTTCATAGTGAGCACTACATACGGGTCAGCTTTCCCCATTAGATCTGCCGGTGGCAAGTCATCAGCAGATATCACAGTAACAGAAAGTACTCCTCTCACAATAACTTCCTTTTTCCTCTGTCTTGCCTCTATTCCATTTTCAGCAGCTTGCTTTCCTTCAGCACCACTTTTAAAAACTCTTTCTAACGAGGTCATTGAAAAGTTGGAATCAAAAGGGTTTTTGACTCCATTATCCATGCCATAAGGACAATATAATAACTCCAAGTGCACCTGAAACCAAGAATTGGAAAATTCAACAGACTTCTGAAACAAACACGGGTGTCAAAGTGAGGTGCGACTCATTTGGTTGTCAAACTCACATCAAACTAAAGGACTTGGACGCTTATCTTGATTGAGATAAGGACAACACTAACTAAACTAGAATAAATTTGGAATGCCGGCCAATGCACTTCTAACACCTTTTCACAATAATTTGTCGTTAATCGTTATACATGTACATAAAAACACCCACTAGGGTCTTTCATAGTTATAGAGATATACATTACAGTTATACAGCTGTTTATTTACCTTTATAATAAATTCTAAGTAGAGAAAGGGCAACATTGACAGGGAATCCCATGGGCCGCACAAGCTACTCGTATATGAGCCGGAAGGATATTGGTTTATGTTATCATTGTTATTTAGTCCTTAGGCTCAGGGATGCCTAGGGTTCGTTTTTTACATCTTGTTCTTGATCGACCTGCATCAACATAACTCAGCAATATGCAAATTATTCATTTACCCATTGAGAAATGAAGCCAACCCCAACAAGATCAGCTTGTTAGTATCAACCTCAAGGCAACCAAGGGATTTTAATCTATGATGTTCATCATAAGCAGTTAAATTTGCAATTACGATAAAACAAGGGAAACCTACCTAGCTATTCAATTAACAAAGCTGATAAAAGAGAAGGATGCACGTTTCCTCAACTATTCCAGGCAAGCTCTTCATTATGACTTGTGAGGAGGCAAGTTTGACATCTTAGTTACTTGGAGATGAGACTTCTAGAGGTTCATCAGAGTACTAAATTCGAAATAAGCAAAAAGTTTTCTTCACCGTGCTCTGTCACATCTCATTTTAATTTTGCCTAATTCAAATTTCCAGGTACGATAAAATTCTTGAATCTCACAATGAGGAAGAAAGTATAAGCATCAAAAGTGGGAGAGGACATAGAGATCTCACCTGACCCCTGTTTTTGTTATCTCTCTGTACATCCAAATCTTTAACTAACTTCAACCACACATCCTTTACTTTTCCAGGCTCAAGTTCATTTAGCCGTAGTTGAGCACATCCAATGAGTTCTGCTGCCTGAATTCCTTCATCGTCAAATATTTTTATCACCAAGTTTTGTGTGGATACATCTTCAACTATAAATTCGAAGTGTTCATTCCACACAGGATTCAACTGATTGCCCTGGAGGAAACAGCACAGAATCCTTCTTTAAGTAGATAAAAATGATGATTCAAAATCCTTCAGAGAGAAGTTTAAGTCTTACAATTATTTTGCTAGTTTTCATTCTATCACGCAGGGGTCGTATGTATAGCACAGCAAAAGGATCAGATTTCCCAATGAGATCCTTATTTGTCAACTCTTTCGCTTGCACAAGTTTCACCTCTAAAACTCCAACAGGCTTCAGCTCTAGGTCACTGGAAAAGCCAGAAACACAAAAGGTCCAGAGAAAAGCAGAAGCTAATCAAAAGATGAGATGCTGATTTAAGTATAATGCCTATGCTGCAAAACTACGGCCTGCCACATCCATCCCAAAAATTAAATGAAAACGGTGATTTCTTCCTTTAGGCAGATGGTTCATCCTGGAGTGTTACGTAATTGAATCTTTCTCTAACAGATAAGAAGTAAAATTTTACCAATCAGCAAATGGAAAATTTAAGATCAGCACACCGATATCAAAAGAAACAAAACACTGATTTCTTCCTTTAGGCAGATGGTTCATCCTGTAGTGTAACGTAATTGAAGCTTTCTCTAACAGATAAGAAACAAATTTTTACCAATCAGCAAATGGAAAATTTAAGATCAGCACACCGATATCAAAAGAAACAAAACAGTGATTTCTTCCTTTAGGCAGATGGTTCATCCTGGAGTGTTGCGTAATTGAAGCTTTCTCTAACAGATAAGAAGTAAAATTTTACCAATCAGCAAATGGAAAATTTAAGATCAGCACACCGATATCAAAAGAAACAAATGACAAGAATAAAAATGTCAGTTGCAGTTCAAAAGAAAAAATAGGGGCAACATCTTTCAAAACGAAGCCCAAGCCCTGCACGGCACCATAAGACACCATACGATGATTAGGATCTTAAATAGTTTGAGGAAACTTCAACGCCTAAATTCCTATATTTCGACTCCTTACGATCCTCCTCCCTCTCTCACGTTCTAATAAATTAGCACGTGCAAAGGATAAATTATACAGCTCTAAGGACTAAAAGTAACGTGTTTAAAAATGAAGTTCAACAAACCCCACAAAGCATTAAAGATTTGATTACCCTCAATATAGTTTGAAGATAATTTAACCTCGCATAATCTTCTAATTCAGCTCATCATAATTCTGCTCCCTTCCTCACCTTGTTGCCCACTGTCAGTCAGTGCGTGGTTATCTATTGCTTCACCCCCACCTTACTTCAGTGAGTGGCAGAGTGACCGTATATATAAGCTCATAGAAGAAGTATTTCATCTACTATCATAAATGCACGAGAGCAGGTAATAACCTCATGTGTCAAGCACTCGAGCTTCCCTATCCTAAAGAGCCTAAGTCGGGTCTTGCCATACACTAACATGTCTCTTCGAAAAAGAGGCCATTGGTTTACCACACAGAAATATCTACAGCCTTACCTGTAATCTCCAGGCAAAATAGGAACAATTTTCCGTACTGGCCATGTAATAGAATCTTCAACAGCATCACGAATGGTCCCCTACATAAATGAACGTGTAACATCATAATCGGCAAATGCAAAAGCAACATAAATAGGTACCCGTTACTAATGTTCTGAAACTAGAATATCAAGTGAGCCATAACCATGAAAATCTAACAACTCCAAGTTTCAGTCACCACATAGGCACATGCACAAGCAAAAATACATTGCACAGAACTGTATGTATGTAGCATGCCCATAAAGACCTAACTTGTTATCTAGAAAAGAACAATGACATCCAATGGGCAATAGAGAAGCAGAAACGAAATCTCTACCTAAGTTACCACTTCACATTGACCATATCATTTAAAGCCTGTCTGTAAGTCTCTGGGGGG
>JAOTQK010000001.1:3711585-3730539 GCA_025642025.1 Rhododendron ferrugineum
TCCTATTTCGGGGCCGGCTAAATAAGCCAAGTGGCTTATTTTTTTGTCCTTATTCAAATTTTTTTCGTATCACTTGGTTTATCATCATTTTTTTGGGGACTATTGCATTCTCATGACAAAAGGAATCTAAAAAGTAATTTTTTTTTATCGAAATTCAATTTTTTTAAAATAAAGATGAAAAATTAACTTATTAGGTTATTTTTGTCTTTATTAAAAAAAAGACTTAGTTGGCGGAAAAGCCAAGTGACTTTTTTGTCCAAACAACTCCTCGTCAGTACTACGAAACAGAGTTTGCAATTCCATTGCAACACCGGTCTCCCGAAATAAATTTGGACCTCGAGTTTCGGATCCCGCGGGACCCATCCTGTCAGAGTCATTTTTGACCTTTTCCTTTTGGGTAAATTTCACCTAATTCCCCTAAAGTTTTTTGACAATGACAAAAACCTCCTCTCATGTTTCTATTGCATTGTACTCCCTGTCACTTTTTGCCGGCTAACACACGTTAATAGAGCACATGCAATGTAATAAGTACATTCTTTGCCCAAGGGTGGAGGGATTTAGGCACAAGTGGTCACTTGGACCCTACCAAATTTGATTCGTTGCAAGCAAAAATTTACTACTATTTTGATCCCACAAAAATCTGCAAATTATATCAATTTACTTTAGATGCATGTGCAGAAATTTTAACGCATGCTCTTCCTTACGAGAGTTGATAGAAAGGCTATGATACATTGTTTTCAAAATATAATAAGTGATTGAGTCCAATTGTAAAGCAAATGTAGATTTTCTCTGTCTATATCTATCTTATAAATATGCCTATTCATTTAGTTATTCTTTGTATTAATAAATAAAAACATGTCTTCTATATATGAGTCTAACTTTTAACCCACTGACCAAAATTCTTGACTCCTCACCTGTTTTTACCTCTTCATTATAAACCACGATTTTTATTTTTTAAGATTTCTCTCCTCAAAATGAATATAATCCAGAGAAAGTTTATGCAAAATTAACAAAAATTCAAGAAAAACAACAAAATAAGACCTAGACAATATTTCTTTTTGCCAAAACATATATCTTATTTGCACAATGCTATCGGTACATGAGGGAGATAATGCCACAATTATACAAAAAAAAAAAGGTAGAGAAGGAACACGTAATTGAAAGAGATCTCGTCTACTTCCTCTAGGACTCTGTCTTATTTTCAAAATATAATAGTAAGTCTTTGGGTCCAATTGTAAAGTAAACTTAGATGTGTCGTTGCACATCTACCTTATAAATAAGCCTCTTACTCCGTATATGTTTGTTATTCTTTAGATAAATAAAAATATCTTGCATAAGAATCCAATTATTAACCTACTAACCAAAATTCCCGACTGTGTTTTTGCGACTGTTACTGTAAATCTTAATTTTTTATTTTTAAGATTTTCTCTTACTGCAGGTTTAACCGAAAGGAATTTTGTACAAAATTAACAAATAATTTAAGGAAAACAACAGTCAACAAAATAAGCCCTGGAATTATTATTTTTTTATTTGGGCCAAACCTAGTAACATCTTATTTGCACGTGCTAAATGTACACGAGCGAGATGGTAATAACGTCCCCAAGCCCAAGGGCCAGCCCTAGGGAAAAAGTAGAACTCAAAACACGTAGTCGAAAGAGATCTTGTCTACTTCCTCCTCTGAGACTCTCTCTCTCTCTCTCTCTCTCCCCCAATTCCCTCTCTCTCCTCTCTGTAACTGATTCCCAACTCTCCCCGATCACTCCTGATCGACTCCCAACTACTCTCTCTCTCTCTCTCTCTGTAAAAATATCTCCACGGTGAAGCCATGTCCAAAAATGCAGACGGAGGAGAAGAAGACGAAGAATCCGTAACCCAGCCCCTCCTCCCTCTCTCCCTCCGCCGATCAGCCTCCAACGCCACCTCTCAGCTCGCTATCGTCGGCTCCAACCTCTGCCCCATCGAAAGCCTCGACTACGAGTCAGATTCACCTCTCTCTCTCTCTAATCATATACATGTACTGCCGAATTACGGTTATGAATCCGGCTTATCCGCTGTCTATTACTTTAAATATAGATGGCGCTTTGGTTATCCGGCTTATCTGCCGTCCGATGTTTCGGACTGCAGAGGACAGTCCGTGCAATTGCGGTTATGAATCCGGGTCTATTTTTTAGACGGCAGAGGATAGTCCATGCGATTGGGGTTATCAATCGGGCTTTTCTGCCGTTTTATTTTTAGATTGTAGAGTACAATTTACAGTCTGTGCAATTGAGGTCAGTCCGTGCAACTGCGGTTATAAATCCGGCTTATCCTCTGCTATCTACTATTTTTTAGACGGCAGAGGATAGACCATGCAATTGCGGTTATGAATCCGGCTTATCTGCCGTTTTATTTTCAGATTGTAGAGTACAATTTACAGTCCGTGCAACTAAGGACAGTCCGTGCGTTCGCGGTTATGATTCCGGTTTGTCTGCCGTCTGGTTTTTAGACTGCAGAGAGCAGTCCGTGCAATTCCTTCGTCCAGAACTATTTCTATAGTTCAGATTCTTTGGATTTTTTTTTTCTTAAAAACTTTCACACAATGTGAATAATTGGTTGTCGAGATGCGACTCGAACGGCAGAGAAGCTGGGTTTTGAATGTGTGTGTATATATTGTAAAGTTTTTTTCATTTTGTTGGCTACTGTAATTGAGTGGCTGATTCATTTGGAAATGGAAGGATTATAGAGAACGATTTCTTCAAGGACTGGAGGAGCAGGAGCAAGATCCAGATATGCCAGTACATAGTTATGAAATGGACGCTTTGTTTCCTTATCGGGCTCATCGTGAGTTTGGTTGGGGTCGCCAACAACCTCGCCGTCGAGAACATTGCCGGCATGAAGTTCGTTGTCACGTCCAATATGATGTTGGCCACAAAGTAAGTACTACTGTGAATTTTTGTTGGTTGTACTTTTAAATAGTTAGGGGTGATAAATGAGCTGAATGAACCGAGCTTAGCTTGTTTATGGAACGAGCCAAATTCAAGCGAGCTTTAATCAAGCCGAAGACGAGTTGAGTAGTAATTAAACAACTTCGAAAAAAGTTCAAGCTTGTTTATGTAACAAATCAATCTTCAATGAGTTTTTAACGAGCAAACACGAGCTCAAACTCAAGTGGCTTGATTCCTCAAAAGGGTATTGTATATGCATATTGGACCTGTTTATTTGAAGGGACTAATCGGATTCACTATATAACACCTGTAGTATTGCATATCCCACATTTTTTGGATTCTATATCCGATGCTTGTTTTATCTGAGCTTTAAATTCTTTAGCCAAATACCAAATATGTGGTCACCTTGTCGTATATATAATCTAAGCTGATTATCTAGTTAAACGGACGGACCATTTTGTGCGCCTTTTACGGAGGCAGAGGCTCCAGGCCCATGTAACTGGTCATTTACAGTAATCTTTTTAAACAGGGTTATTTTTTTAACATTCCCTACAATCCCCTAGTTTCACTCAAATGTGTATCACATTGGGAGTCCCAAAAGGTTACTGAAAATTTTGAAGATCATTTAATGTCTTCCAGTTGTTTAATTATGGCATCAATGTAATCTTTTACTTAGTTTTCTGATTAGATTTGATGTTAAGGCTAGGCTGGAGCCTGGAGATGGTCTTAGAAGAAGTTGAGTGGAAGTTAATGCCTTGTTTGGATTCAAATTTGAGTTTTTTTGAGTTTGGTTTTTTGGAATAATGAGTGGAGAGAGAAATTAGGGTAATGATTGGAGGTAGGGGTAATGAGTGGAGAGAAAAATGAGAGTAATGATTGGAAGTAGGGGTAATGAGTGGTTTTTGAGTTGGGAAATTTTTTCCAAGTTTGAATCCAAACAAGGCAAAAAGCGTTTTAATGGATTGTTTTCCTCTCCCCTATGGCTGTGGATGTAGGCGCATTGTCAAACCACTTATACCTTGTGTTCTCTTGTATTGTGTGATTGATTTTTTTCTTCTCTTTTTATTGTGTAATATTCTAGACATTCAATACTAATTGAATTCGTGAAAACTTTTCGCTGTGCAGGTTTTGGGCGGCATTTATTGTTTTTACTGCTTCTAATTTTGCGCTCACCTTATTCTCAAGTTTGATCACGGTGTTTATATCACCAGAGGCTGCTGGTTCGGGTATACCAGAAGTGAAGGCATACTTAAATGGCGTGGACGCGCCAGGGATATTTTCTCTACGGACTCTGGTCGTTAAGGTAATGTTGAGATTTATTTTTTATCAGCAAAGAAAGTAACATTTTATTGCTAACAATATAACATTACAAGAGAGAGGAGAGAAGGAAAAACCTAACTAGTTGGTGAGAAACCAACAAAACTAAAAAACAAACACCAAAATCCTCAAAATTCAAAACATCTTGTTCAGTGCAATTAGGATAACTGATACAATATGAGAACTTGTAGTGGGGAGAGAGATTTGACGTGCAAATTTTTCTCATATTTGGAAGGGCTTTGTTTGCACCGCAGAGGAAGACTTTTGGTCTCAGTCTTGTAACTCTTGTTCTACTCAGGAGGCTTATGTCATAAGGAATACCTAACTTGACGGAAGGGGAAGACCAGGAATGGGGAACTTAAAGTAAGGGAACTGCATCCTCTTATTGGCTAAATCTGCAGATAGGATAGGATTCCAAAGGTGAGCACAACTTGAAATTTTGGCTTACTCGTAGGGAAACCACAAAAGCATAAATTTGCAGTAGGTCTGCAACAGTAGAATATTGAGGGGAAACTTTCAGGGGATCTCAGTGTGGTACTTTGGCCTTGGGAATAGGAAGCTTAAGGAGAGTATGCAATCCATAATTATGATTTGAAGTTTGCTGGTAATGAATAGATCCGATCCACCATACATCTTAACAATTCTCTCCAGTACAATTTGGTACTTGCACTGAGTGTAGCAAGTACGGTGCTCAGATTAGGTCAGAACATAAGTACACCACCTTAAATAGCAACAATCTCGAAGCTACCTGGCTGACATGCATTCGAGCACTTGTCTGGTGCCCTGTTTCAGAGGATTGCGCTCCATTCCAGAAGATCTTGCTTCAGCTCACCTGAGGCTGTGCCTGATCAGCTAACCCTGCGCGTGACACGTGCTCGAGCCTGTATGGGCCAGAAACAAGAATCCATTTTTCTAGTTTGTGACTCTGAATCCTCCTTCCACTTTGATGCTCTGGCCCTTTGGAAGCTCCGTATTGAGATCCATGAGATGGATTCATTGTACCATGTGTAACAAACGAAGAGGTACGTCATCCCGGAGCAACAATAATGACTGCATTGAAGACATGCAATTATCAGCCTACAGAGGTAGAGTTAGATCAGCTCCCTATCACGTTGAGACTCGAGAGGGACCTCTCTTTCTGCAGACACGCTAACTGACCTAAGTCATGAAATAGCAGAGGTATATCTTGAGAGTACCTTACCTACTGAGTAGCAGCAGCTAATAGGATTCATTTCTTCCTTTTGTGCCAGTGATGTTGGGGATTTGGGGGTTGATGCCTCGAAAATACAATTTATGAGGTATGGGTTTAGCCCGTCCTACCCTCTCCCTTCACTGAAAGTTCATTTATTGATTTCAACCACCCTGGAGTTGCCTTTCGGGCCATCCAGTTATTCATTCTCCATGACTGAAGTGGTTGGTTCACCAGTGTAGGAGCAAACAATTTGGTTGCTTACGCATCTTTGTTTCATGTCCACACTAGCACACGTCTTTACCTAATGGAAGCACAAGGCGATTCCTGTTTGATAGTTTGATGTCTCGTGTTGATTCTTGTTGATTTACAGATTGTTGGTAGCATTTGTGCAGTATCATCATCTCTTCATACCGGCAAGGCAGGGCCCATGGTGCACACTGGTGCATGTGTGGCAGCATTAATGGGTCAGGGTGGGTCAAAGAAATATGGGTTGACATGGAGATGGTTACGATATTTCAAGAATGACCGTGACCGCCGAGATCTTGTGACATGTGGATCAGCTGCTGGAATAGCTGCTGCTTTTCGTGCCCCAGTTGGTGGTGTGTTGTTTGCTCTTGAGGAAATGGCATCATGGTATTGCCATCAATTGCTTTTTCATTTTCTTTTTGGTAGAACCATTTTACCAATTCGTCTATTTAAAGATTTGGTCATGTTGGGGAACTTAGAGTTCATCATTTAGGGTACTGGTTTTTTATTTCCTGTGTCATAGTATCTCCTTCTGTTCATCCGTATTTTGCTAAATTAAGCTAGGAACTTTCTACATTGAAGATGTGTGTTTTGAGATCATTGTATGCTGTTCGGAAAATTAATGCTGGTGTTAGATGTGAAAGCTTGAATTGCATTTGGATGCTAAGTAGTAGCCTAAAGGTTTTGTGAATAGTAATTGACACGTATCAAAATTGCTCAAAGTAGAATGACCAGTGGCGGCTGCACACCAGAAAACCTTTGACAAAAATTATTTTTATTTAAGTAACTTTCTTTCAGGCCTTGCATTAATATCTGTGCACTGGTGTCATGTTCAAAAAAATTAGACTTCGTAAGTCGTAACCATTGTTGAGGGAACCTTCCTCCAAGTCATAGCTAAACTTGCTAAAGGTATTACCCAATGCCTGCTAAATTGGTCCAATGGACCTCTTCTTAATCACGGAACTGGGATTCAAATCATAAGAACTGATTGGCACTGAGCTTGAGCATTTTTTCAAAGCACATTTGAAAACTAAAGCCCTTCTAAGCTGTGTTTCTTTGGTTGGACGGTAGCAAAAGGGAAAGCAATCATTGTTAACTTATGAAGTGAAAACAAAATGGCTGTGGGAGTAAAGAGGTGTCGAATCAGTGTACCCCTTCTTACTTTTGTCAGTTGGCGAGCAGGTTACGTCCTTCATTGTGTTTGTGTTTGTGTTTGGTGTTTCTGGGATGTTTAAACTCTTTTAGTGTAACAGATGCATGAACCAGGTTCTTCTCATGTGATTCCCTTATTGCATGCTCACGTGAGAAGAAATGTGGCCCACCACAACCCTATTTTGATGATCTGAGCTATTCATTATGAAAGTCTCAATGTGTGAATCATTTGTGCAAAATCTGGTTAATCGGACATCGATATACATCTCAAGGCATTATATTTATCTCAAGGCATATGGGTGGTCAGAATGAGGATGGTCTATTTCATTTATAACGGTTCAATGATTCGATTAGTCACTTACACTATCCAATGGACCTGATTTAGTACATAAAGATGCACTTTGGGATATACAAAATGAAGTGCTCAAATCATCAAAATGGGATGTGATGAGTACCATTTTTCCTCACATAAGGATCACACGAGTTTCCCCAAGCGAGCTTACTGGCATCACATGATGGATTTGCACAAGGATCCTGGTTCCAGATATACGTAGATGTGAAAAAGAAGAAAATTGTTTGGGAGCTGGCTTGTTTAAGGTTGATGTGGTGTTTAGTGGTGGAGCAAAACACAAAGGTCTTTTATGGGATAAAGACCTTAGCCTGTTCTTTACTGTTGGTCAACATGTTGAGGCTGTTCCAATTCTTTGATGGAAATTCATAAATATGGTATTTTTTTGTTCTCTTTTGTCTGCACTACTTGCGACTCGTTCAGTGGCATGTGCATACACATGTGCATATTTCTTTGTAGATATAAAAGTGCCAAAGTAGCTTGTTCGTCGCCTGATAAAACATATTGGTGCTTTGTCCTTTAGGTGGAGAAGTGCCCTTTTATGGAGAACTTTTTTCACAACAGCAGTTGTTGCCATTGTGCTTCGGGCTTTCATTGACTTTTGCTATTCTGGAAAATGTGGGCTATTCGGAACTGGTGGTTTGATAATGTTTGATGTCACTTCAGCAAATATTTCGTATCACCTTGTGGATGTGCCTCCTGTTCTTCTTCTTGGAGTGATAGGGGGCATATTGGGAAGTTTTTACAATTTTCTTTTAGAAAAGGTTCTGCGGATTTACAATCTAGTTTATGAGTAAGTTTCTCTTTAGCTTTATTGTCTTAATTGATCTGTACTCGAGGAACAAACTTTTATATCGTTTCCACCAAAATAGCCGAAGTGAAACATTAGCTCAATTCCAAAATTCTTAGGTTTCAGTGACACATGCTGAAATGCACCATCACTGTTGTAGAAACATACTGGAACGGAGTTATTTCCCTCCTATTATGAATATCCAACAGTGATGTTCATACATTAGCAAATATTTTGCCTGTAAACTGAGTTCCGCCTGCGTTTTCTGAAATGTTTCAAAATGTTTCCGTAATCTCTTCTTTCCCTAGATTACTGAAGCAATATATTGAAACGAATTTTGATCATTGTCTGTGCTGCTAACATCTTTCCTTAGAAAAGATATTTGTGAGCTTAATCTTCTTTATTAATTTCCTTTTTCTCAGGAAAGGCACAATTTACAAGATACTCATTGCGTGTTCAATCTCCATTTTCACATCATGTCTTCTATTTGGATTGCCATGGCTCACATCTTGCCAGGCTTGCCCAACTGATGCATCAGAACCTTGCCCGACAATTGGTCGTTCTGGCAACTACAAGAAGTTCCAGTGCCCAGCTGGTCATTACAATGATCTAGCCAGCCTCATTTTCAACACAAACGACGATGCAATCAGAAACCTATTCAGCAAGAACACCGACTCTGAGTTCCACATGTCATCTATTATGATATTCTTCGTCACATGTTTTTTCCTCAGTATATTTAGCTACGGGATTGCGGTTCCTTCTGGTCTCTTTGTACCTGTTATCCTGACCGGTGCATCTTATGGTCGTTTTATCGGAATGCTATTTGGTTCGCGCTCGAATCTCAACCACGGCCTTTTTGCCGTGTTGGGTTCTGCTTCACTTCTTGGTGGGTCCATGAGGATGACAGTTTCTTTGTGTGTGATTATTCTAGAGTTGACCAATAATCTGTTACTCCTGCCCCTAATCATGGTGGTTCTTCTTATTTCAAAAACAGTAGCCGATGCGTTCAACGGCAATATTTACGATCTTATAATGAGATTGAAGGGTTTTCCTTACCTAGAAACTCATGTGGAGCCATACATGAGACAATTAACAGTCAGTGATGTGGTCACGGGACCACTTCAGCTATTTCATGGCATTGAGAAGGTTAGTAACATAGTACATGTTCTCAGAACAACAAGGCATAATGGGTTTCCCGTTGTAGATGAGCCTCCACTTTCCGAAACCCCAATTTTGTTCGGTTCAATCCTCCGGGCCCATCTAATCACTTTGCTGAAGAAGAAAGCTTTCATGCCAAATCCAATGACAACAGGCATTGAAGCATTTGATCAGTTCACAGCAGGGGATTTTGAAAAGAAGGGTTGTTTGGGAAATAGTGATAAAATAGAAGATGTTGAATTGAGCGAAGAAGAGATGGAGATGTTTGTTGATTTGCATCCTTTTACAAATGCGTCTCCGTATACTGTGGTGGACACAATGTCACTGGCAAAGGCCCTTGTACTTTTCCGAGACGTTGGGTTAAGGCACCTGCTGGTTATACCTAAAATTTCAAATGTAAGTAATTTTCTCTCCTCTATTTGCTTAGTTTCTGTGGATCTTCAATTAGTTGGGAAGATAATCTGATGCACCTAAAGTATATGCAAGGACAATGCTTTCCATAAGAAGTGCAATAGCGTTGGACAACATGATGATTTTCCACCTTTAATTCTGCTACCAAAACCACGAGCTATTTCAACCGTACCTGCAGTTTCTTGATGAAATATGTCTCTTGGCCTAAAACAAGCACAAGATCCTTATATGCTTCTTGATCTTTACGAAGCCTTTTTCACGGATCTTACCAAGTTTTTTGCTTCATTTGATTTCACAACCTTTTTGCTGGTACTTTCGTTGTGTTAGATGAGTAGTGCTAGCAGCTACAGACCCCTAATTTGTTCCCACAAAAACACTCGTAAATGAAGTGCAGGGTCTGAAGTCTGAGGGGCCGTTCCACTTTTGTGGAAAAAGAACTTTTTGAAAAAGAAGGCAATTTTAAGCTCAAAAATCATGTGTTTACGCAAATAATTTTCCTACCAATATGGATCTTGTTTGATAGATCTCATCGAGATCTTTTAAACGGTGCAAAAAAAACTAAAATATTATTTTTCATTTTCATTATATTTGAGCTTGAAATTACCTTCTTTTTTGGAGAAAGTGGAACGGCTCCTGATTCATTTTTAATATAGGTTTACATCAAATCTAATCCATACACTTCGCTTTATAGGATGATCTTATAGGAATGAACTATGGGTCCATCGCAAATTATATCCTAGCTGCTGAATATCCCTTCCAATTTTCAGATTTTATTTGATTTTCATCAAGCAATACTTCGATGCTCAATTAATTATATTCATTTCCCTAATGATGAGATAGATACACTAAGGTAACTATTTTTTTCCCTAGGTGCTGAATAAACCCCGTCCAATTTGTCAGATTTTATTTGATTTTCATCAAGCATACTTTCATGTTCAATTAATTAGACTCATTTTTCTAATGATGAGATGCACTAATGCAAGTATTTTGTTTCCTATGACTTTCATCTCCTACTTGCAATCTCAGGTTTAGTAGTTTTATATTAGCTTAAGTTCTACTCCTGAATTCAACGAGTAAATATAACTTTATTGATTACAAACACAACACACTCTCTCACTCTCAAAGTACAACTCTCACACACAAGACCTAGAACACAAGAAAGCAAGAGAGTGAAAAAGTCCAAGTTTGAGTGAGGTGTCCAAGTCCAAATGCTGTATTGATTAGGGTCTCAATTGATTAGCACAAACGAACAAGCCCAATTGATTACTCTCCTCTCATTACCCAAAATCCAAATCCAAAATCCCGAAACTAACAAGCCCAAATTGTGACTTAGTGTCAAAGATAATGTTCCTTGAGTGAGTTGTGTACTTGTGTGCGAGAGAGTCATCCTTTGTGATATTAAGTGTGTTTGTTGTGTACACATGTTTATTGTACAAGTGTTTGTAATTAATAATATTGAATGTACTTCAGCATTTCAAAAACAACTCTGTTCTCCTATCAATGTTTCTTAACCACAAAAGTCATATTCACTTGATAGTCTTGCTTGCTTGCAGAGATCACCGGTGGTGGGTATATTGACAAGACACGACTTCATGCCAGAACACATCTTGGGTATCCATCCTTCGTTGGCGAAGAGCAAGTGGAAAAAATTACGAATCCGGTTTCCTCAACTAAGCTTCAGAATTACCTCCCAATTAAGTTTGTAAATACCTCTTATTGAGCTGTACTATATTAACGAATCAAAATAAGATTAGGACGTATTTTTCTTCATTTTCTTCATAAATCCAGAGCGATAAGTGATCTTTCGGGCCAAGTACATAATTTATTTGTGGCTGCATTTGGCAAATTTTGCCGTGGTTTAGTCTATTTAATCTGCAACAATTCAGTACGTAAATGGAAAGTGTTTCAGTGGAATGTCTAGCAGGTTTTATCTTATCTGCATTACTGATTAAGTATGCCTTTGATCAATTTGGTCCCCGAGTTTTGACTTGTCAATTTGTATCCCAAAAACAGTGTAAAGTAGAGAAGAAAAAAGAAACAGATAGCGGACAGAGAAAATGGGACAACTATGAAAAATCTGATCCACAGTTTCCTTTCTCTTCTCTTCTTTATCTTTTTGGCGACATTTTGTATCGGCATGGTTTAAAATCCTTTTCTTTGCAGGATTTTCGTACTATTAAATTATGACTTCATTTGTTTTTATCAACATCTTGGTTATTACTGTCAATGTGAGGATTATGTTATTATATCTTCCAAATTGATGGGAGGAATTTCGAACAAGTTTAACCCAACGTAAATTAGGTTTTTTTCAAATTTATATGTATCGAGACCTTAGAGAAGATGCAGTTCTCAGTATTTTGGGAATTGCAACCACCACAGCCTAGGATGGCAATGCTCAGTATTTTGGGAATTGCAACCACAACAGCCTAGGATGGCAATGCATACTTTTTTGTTGGGCTTGTGCTGGGCCTCCCATGCATAATTTTTGCTGGGCCTGGATCCGGTTCAGCTAGGCTCTTTTCTTTTTTGGGGCTAATATTGTGTACATTAGTTAGGGTTAGAGGGTGATTGGCCATGGACGTCTATGGTCTATCCATAGACTCAAGCCCCAACCTAATACTAAAGGTCAAGGGTACTACCAAACGTGCTAAGAACAACATAGACAATTTGGGACAAATCTATGGCCGGGCCTTAGACCTACTTGTGGGGGTTGGTGATCGGAAAGGGTCCCTTGTTGAGTCCTCAGGTTACCCTCTCGCCCGATCTAGCTCTGTCCTCCTTAGCCTGCATAGGCAACGCACCGTTAGTGCCAAACTGGTTGGAGGCCAACCGAAAAGGCACTCCGACGGTTTAGCAAGTATATACTCAAGAGAGAGAAAATACAAAGTACAAGAATAGGGTTTGAAAGCCAAGTAGAATATCTCTCTTTAGAGTTTATCACTGTACCTTATACAGACTCCTGTGACTTGCTCTCCAAGTTGAGCTGTGCCTCGCACGCACGGTAACCGCCCTTGGCCTACTTCACAAGTGATGTTCAATGTTGTAACTGTTCACGTGTGTGAACTATCATCACATTGGCTCGTGTCAGCTCGTCTATAACTGTTCAGCTGACTTTATTAGGACATATTGAGCAAGACGGTTAGGTGCACACGGATAAGCTGGCACCAACGGATTGTTAGAAGCATGTGCCCGAACTACCGAGGCATGGACGCACTTGCTATACAATGATCGAGACGCGCTTGGTCCAAGTGTCATGGGCACGTGAACTGTCATCACATTGGCTCGTGTCAGCTCGTGCTATAACCGTTCGGCTGACATTAGTTAGGACATATTGAGCACGACGGTTAGGTGCACAAGGATAAGCTGGCACCAGCGGATTGTTAGAAGCATGGTGCCCGAACTACCGAGGCATGGACTCACTTGCTATACAATGATCGAGACACGCTTGGTCCGAGTGTCATGATGCCCAAGGCCCGAGCACCAAACTACGAGACTTGGAAGATTGTCCGGTTGAACCGGGTAAGCCACGGGTCACGCTCAACCCCTCACCGGAGGGTACCATCTAGTCCGAACCGCATTATTCGGGCCACTACGTTACCCCCATCATGTGGAATCTGGAACCACTTTGGGCTTAAAAGATGTCGACCTATGCCCAAACTGAGACCAGTCTCAATCTTCCACCAATGGACGGTCAAAATTCAAGTTGAGTTTCTCGTAGAGCTAAATGCAAAAACTATACAAGTTCGACTAAAAATGAAAAACGGTCCGAGAAAACAAGAAGCCCTTCTTATTTAGATTATCCAAACTCAACCTCACGAGTAATCATACATAAACCACAAACGCTTGTTGCTTTATCAATGATTCATGAGCAAAGGAGGTAATTTAGAACATAGCAAAAAACGAAATGAAAACCGAAGAAAATGAAAGTTTCTTTCCGGAAAAGCACCATCGACATCGATTCTTGTCATAAACTAGCACAACACAACCTTCACTGAAGTAAAATGCACTTCTATTTCCGGTGCCACACTCTGTAATAATGCTTTGGAAAATTTCAGTCATCCAACCATACATCTTTAATTATGTAAGAGTGGAATGAACAGTTAAAGAAAGAAGCTAAAAAGTAAAGATTTGCCTTTAAATGGGTTTTGCTTTACACAGAAACAGAAATTAAATCTGGACACACTTTTTCCTTGCACTTCTTACCCTCTCCTTCCACTTCGAAGATAGTCCATTCTGACTGCCCACAATTGCTCACCGACTGCTTTCATGTCCGGCCGATCGGATCGCGTGGGTGCGGCACACTGGAATGCCAACTCAAACATTTTCATAAGTATGTCTTCGTCCACCACTTCCTGCATCAAGGGGTCCACTATCTCCCTCACATTTCCTTCGTCATACTTCTTGAAGGCCTGCATAGAGGACCAAGAGAGAGTTGACATCAAGTCTAGTTGGGGCACGGGGCATATTGACAAGCTATGATGCGTATACTCGGGTAAAGGTGCGTGACACGCGCCGAGCAACAAAAAAAATGAGTGACACGCGATTCATATTCGACAATAGACACAGCTTATTTTATAGGATAACTGGTGTTCACTAGTTGCCTAAAGTGCATTTCGTTCCTAATATTCGAGTTATATGTAATCAATTTACATAACATGCTTGCTAAGTTAATGTCCAACTATACATGTCAGGAGCAGAACTAATACCCTTATCAAGTCTCGAGAAGGGCTGCAAATGAACAGAGCCATTCACGAGTTGTTCAAGGCTCGACTCTATAAAGGCTCGTTCAAGTTTGATTCGCCTAATAAACGTTCCGAACCTAAGCCTCAATTTTAGGCTTGTTTAATAAATGAGCCAAGCTTGAGCCTGACAGTATTTGGCTCGATTAGGCTTGAGATCCTAGAGTTTATGTACAAAATGTAAATTTCATGTGTAAACTTGAATATGTATAAAATCATATTACTTGCATATGGAAAAACTTTTATATGTACATACTAAAAATTGAATTAACTTGAATATGGATATACTTTTACATGTATTATAAACTCAAATATGCATATTCTCTTATAATTTTGTATATGTATGAACTTCTGTATGCATAATAAAAATTGTATTTGCAGTTCAAGACCTGTATCCGACCATAAATATATGAGTTCTTTAGCTCAATAAGGTTCGTGAACAAGATCAACTCAAGCCTAGGTCAATTCGAGCTCGAGTTTGCTAAAAACTTAAAAAATAAACCTGAACACTCTTTGAGGCTCAGCTTGGCTCGTTTGCAGCCTTAGTCTCGAGTGTCTGATACTAGCTTTATACTACATTCAAAATAGTCCAAAAGAATCTTGGGTTGCCAGACATGCACTAGCCATGGGTTCATGGAGATTCTAACAGCAAAACCAAATCAAACACAGCCTTAAGTCCCCACCCATTGGAGTCGATTCCATTGTGCTCTATCAAGGGCATTGTGCTCCATGATTATAAGCCCTTAACAGACGTCGCATTGAACCCACTGGCATAATTAGGCTATGACGTTGGACTACTGCCTCTAAAGTCAATCTTGGTCTACCTCTCCCCTTAATGCTACCATCTACCGTAAGGTCCTTAGACATATCATCCTCCTAACTAGGAATCCATCGATCTATGCTAGACATATTCAGACCACCTTAATCTATTCTCTCTCATCTTATCTTCTATCTGTATTATCCCTACCATCCCGTGAATGTTTACATTTCTAATTCTATCCCACAAAGTCTGACCACGTCCATCTTCCTTAATAGACTAACACTCTGAGCCATATAACAAGATGGGTATAGTTCAAGACTTTAAGTTCCATACCAACAAATCTAATTAAGTTTCTCACACGTCCATTAGTTATTAGCCTTACATTAGTTATGAAAAAACAGATGGACAGAATGGGCTGGCTTTACTAACCAAGCAAGCCCACTTCTAGCTGATAGGCGTTGTTAGCTTGCTTGCAAGCCTCGACTAAAATAAGAATTGAGGTCATAGCCTGAAGGATCCTTAAGAACTTGTACAGTGAAGTCAAGGCTCTTGGCAACGAGAGTCTTTACTTTCTTTATTATTATTCCCTCCGTCCCATTTTGTTTGTCCATTTTGGAAATTCTAAAAACTTAAGGGGAAATCATCATTACAAATTTCAAACTTCACTTTTCACAATGTACCCGTACCTTTTTGTGTTTCCAAGAAGATTTTTTAACACTTTAGTACAAAAGAGAAGGTCAAAAGAGGAAAATCAAAAAAAATTAATACTTTGACTTTTGAAATGGACAAACATTTTGGGACAACAAAAAGGGGAATATTAGACAAAACAAAATTGGACGGAGGCAGTAGTAAAATGCGCGCAACAACAAGCATTTTTCCCCTCTGATAGGCTCGCTTCGCTTCTCAATCCACTTCTACCAAAGCTAGCAAATAGATAGACTCCTTTCCCGTTGCTAATTGAGAGAATGAAACAAAAGGAAAATGGTTGTTTTCCCATCAAACAGTCCCTTTTGGGTATGCAGGTACTAAAGATTCTGGGGCTTGCCAATCAGCCTACTTTACCAAGAGGAGGCAGGATCGCATCGACCTAGCCTAAATCTTCTCAATGAAGCAGCAAGGCATACGAAGAGAGAAATTACCCTTCACTAAGTCCTAACGAATTTGCAACACCATTTACGAATAGTCAAGCTTGAGTTGGCCCTGCCCAGCCAACACAATATACAGACCAAATCAAGGCTAGAGTCATTCACATAATTGTAAACCTAAACCAAACAAAGCCTTCTTTCTCAATCAATAGGCATCAACAAATTCAAATCGGATTCATGTTTATCAAGCATACGACGGTTTTCTGTTCACGTATTGGTTGTTAGGCTACCTATCGCACTACACTCCTTATTTCTTCTCGACTGGGATAGACAGCGTGAAAGATAAGACCCTAATCATGACTTGGATGAGAAAATTGTGGTGTTTAAAGAGAGCAGAGAGGGTAAATCTTAGGGGTTTAAACTTAAAACTCTAGTAACAATAGTTAACTTTCTCTGCGAAGTCTTTACTTCCTACCAATACTTGTTTGGAACCTAATTCATACAACTCCCTGATGTTGGCTGATGATACCTTTCCATTACTTGGCAATCCTTTCGCACGTGTTTTCTGACACTGAAATTATCCCATTTTAAAGGGTATATACACTGTTTTTATGTGGTATTCCTTCTGTAACATAGTTGGTCGTACATCCACTTTTTGGGACATCCAAAAGTGTACATGTCCTTTTTGAAAAGTCGATGCAAAAAGTTTGTGCAAGTTTCCAAACTATTTCAAAGTAGTAGCTAAAAATAAACTTGGAAGTGACAACGGTTCATGCTGAAATAATATGCATAAACTTAAAGTCTGAGGCATTAGGAGACCGGCAATATTGGACACAGAGTACCATGAAGCAAAGATCTTGTGGGGAAACGAGAAGATGAACTTACCCATCGAAGAGTTACCCTCTCGTCAGCAGGTTTCTTCAACTCCACAGGGCGACGACCTGTCAATATTTCAAGTAGCACGACCCCAAATGAGTATACGTCGCTCTTAGGGGTCAGTTGGTAGGTCCTCATGTACTCTGGGTCAAGGTAACCAACTGTGCCTTTCACTTTGGTGGAGATATGTGTTTTATCAGAGTCCACTGAGCCTAGTCTAGCAAATCCGAAATCGGCGACTTTGGCCCTCATGCTCTCCGTCAAAAGAATATTGGATGACTTCACATCTCTGTGTATGATATGCTTCTCTGAGGCAAGATCAGCGAAAGCCTTACGGTTAAAGTGGCTCAGAAACACAAGATAATGGCATTTAAAAAAGATAAGCTATGATGCATGAACAGTTGAACATATCAACATGGGATTCTTATATGATACAATCTTAATCTATAGCTCACTAAATAACTGCAGCAGCATGTCTATAATAATCTTTTTAGTTATCCAAGGGAAAAAGAGGTTTTTGCCCGATAACACTATACCGTACGTTAGCTTTTGGGTCAAATTTTCAATCACTCAAACAATAGAAAGCCCAATAAGATATTGTGAGAAAAGGTTAGGAACATGAATTAGAACACAAGACAATCAATTAAAGAGCAGCGTGTACTTGGACAAGATTGTAGGCAGAGGGACTTTAGAAACTGGGTTCAGATACATCCGACTTTGAAGACAATCAGGCACCAAGATATAGAGCAGCTTTTGGCGCATGAAGTACCAGAGGGATGCCAAGACAATGCTTACCAGGTTGGCAAAATAAAGAGGGCCTTTAAGAATCTCAAAATCTCAAGCTTTAACTAACATGAAATTATGATTTCCGGTGACAACCTAATATTCTTAAGTAGTTCAGAATCTTCAGATATTCCATTATCCTAATAAATTTTTTGAATAAATTCATTTCACTGCGTTGGGAAACCGTGGACCTATTAACCTTGAGGTTTTGAATCCGAATATGAGGGCATCCATTCTGGACATATGAGGTCAAAATTTCACCTCTCCCAGACCCTCACCTATTAATGGGGCTAAGCTGGGTGTGACTTTTGTTAATGGATACTTGTTTTTGCCCATTGATGCAAGGTTAAATCAAGCCAATACGAAAGATTCATCGATTCTCATATGGTTGGCAAGAAGACAAGCAAATGAGAATAACATGACACAAGCTATTCGAGCTAGTTCGAAGACTCCCACTAAATTTAATTTTCTAATTGTTTGTTGTCCACTCAAATTCACCATTAGAGCTGGATGTTTGAATGTTTGACAATTAAATCCCACACCATCACTGACAAAGTGATTTTGGAAACTAAATAAGTAACTGACTAAATAAGAAGTGGGCTCACCTGAGTAGAGATGGAGATAAGTCAGGGCGTGAGCAACATCAATGGAGATTTCAAGTCGCTGATTAAAATCCAAAATCTTACCCCGCATCCCTGCCATCAGCAACCACCACACCATGAGTGATAAATTTAATCTCCAGATTAGCTATTTTTAGCCTGTTAGCCAATCCCTTAGTCTGTTAATCTTACCATCGAGATGCTCTCTAAGGGTACCATTTGGCACATACTCCGTTATAATAAGACGCTCATTGCCTTTATCTAGATAACCAAGCAGCTTCACTAGATTTCTATGATCAATCTTTGACAAAAGTTGAACTTCACTGCTAAACTCCGTCCTTAGAGCTTCAAAGTGTTCCTGTGCAATTTTTTTTAGAGAACATCATTAACTATTTTGAAGCATAAACACGAAATAGTTAAGAGTGCGTGCGTGCGCGTTTGTGTGTTATCATAAAGTAACCATTCCATGATGTGAAGAAATCAGCAAATCAAACCAAACCAAACCAAACCAAACCGAGCCTTATGTCCCAATCACTTGGGGTCGGCTACATGAATCATTTTCCTCCATTGAGC
>JAOTQK010000001.1:3789703-3856754 GCA_025642025.1 Rhododendron ferrugineum
GAACAACATGATATTGTTCAACAAACTGTTCTAGACGAAGACTTTTGGAGAAAATCTGAGAGAGTACTTAAAATCACTAAGCCTATTTATAAAATGCTTAAGTTTTCGGACACTGAACAACCTATCATTGGGGAGGTGTATGAGCAAATGGATACGATGTTAGGGAGTATCAAAGACATTCCTTCTAATGATCCTGTTGTTTGTGATCTGATTCACGAACTTGTTGTGGCAAGGAGGGATAAAATGAACATACCATTGCATTGCTTAGCTTATGTCCTCGTTCCTAAGTACTACACCAATTCTTGGCTTTCAAATCCCGCGCCTGGTGGTGTGAGGAGGAGGAAACCACATGTTGATTATGAGGTTCAAAAGGGATATCTTGAGGCAATTGAGAAAATGGTTGTTGATCGGAATGAGGCTGCTGTGATAAGGCTGAATTAGCGATTTTGTGAGCAACAAAGGGGTTTTTTCTCAACCTCAAGCGGTTACTGATAGAGCAACCATGACTGCATTGTCATGGTGGCATCTATATGGTGGAGTTGCACCGGAATTGTTTTCTTTGGCTCTGAAAGTTTTGTCTCAAAGTGTGAATACCTCATGTGTTGAGAGGTGTTGGAGTACCTATTCCTATATTCACACAGTGAAGAGGAACAAGTTGAATGTTGATCGAGCTGAGAAGTTGGTGTTTGTGCATTACAATCATAGATTGCTTTCACGGTACAAAGATGATTATGAGAACTTCAAGAATTGGATGCAAATCCTGAAGAACCGAACATTGAAGAGGATGTTGCGGCTATGGAGGAAGGGCAGAGGGTTTCCCTTTCGGATAGTGAAGATGAGTCAGACTCAGTACCAGTTTCTTCACAGCTTACTATTGTTGCAAGTGGTTCAGCTCCACCATGTTCTACGTCATCTATGCTTGGTTCTTCATCTGGTCCAACTCCAAGTAGCTCCCATGGAACAAGCAAAAGCACAAGCACAAAGGAGGATTGAAAAAGCAAGAGGGAAGAGGCAAAGGAAGTGAAGATTGTTTTGTTTTGGGGAGAGATGCTGTCATGAGTCTTGTTATTGCGAGTCTTGTTATTTTCTGTCATGAGTATAGTTACTGTCTGTCATTAGTCTAGTTACTATTGTGAGTCTTTTTTTTTTTTTTTAAGGTGAAAGCTTGCTAAGGGTTGGTACTTTTTTGTTGGATCTTTCAGTATCAACGATGGGAATGAGTAGTTAATTTGTTTTTGTTGGGATATGTAATGGGGAATATCTCTATCAATGGGAAGTAAGGTGTCTTTTTTGTTCAATCTAAAGTTTAAAGCTATTGTCATGTTTTAAATATTCATCTTTTAAATATTCATTTTTATATTTCTACTGTATTTTATATTTACGCTCCTAATATAGACGCTCCTAACCTTAGGAGCTTCCACATATCCCTACACCCGCACCCGCTTTGTGCAACTTAGGATGAACCAATTGATGATTGATAGGTAATCTACAGACTACACTAAGCCAGACCACCGTCGAGCTAAAAAGTAATAATGGAAGAGAACGTGTGCAAGGATGCGCAATTACTCAGTTATCAGAAAAAACATCTGATAATAAGCCTCCTCAAGAAACTCTCCAAACCACGGCACTAAGGTAAAGTAATAGTGATGATCACTTTCATGAAAATCAACCGACCTAGAGGCCAAATGTACATTAATTTCCAAGAATACAACATAAGAACATATTGTCAATCCATCTGCTAATTCTGGTGATACCTTCCAACCAGCAATTTTTCAGGGCAACTCAAGAATGAGACAATGTAATAAGTCAAAACTAAGACTATGCAAAAAGATGAAAATTTAACAATTTCCTTCTTCGTGAAAAGTGAAAACACTTCTGACAAAAAAAAAAAAAAGGATTGCTCATGCGAATAGTTTTCATGGTCTGATACTCTGATGCAAGGATTTACTGGAAAAAGGTATGCACATCCTATCTTTTTCCTACTATTACTTTACCTAGGCTTTAATCCAACTACTTCTGTAATCTGTACCGTTTTGGCTCTCTTTTTTTAACTTTTTCAACGTACACCTACTTCTGTATCTATTTCTTCTTTTCTTCCTTCCCAATTTCTTCAAAGTGTTCAAAGTCCTACCCAGAAACAGATTGGGTGGTTTAATCTTGAAAAAAATCAGTAAACAAATTGGGGGTTTCTTTTGTCATGTCACCAAAGACCAAAAAAGACCAAAAAACTTAATATGGGAAAAAGAGAGAAAAAACAGAGAGAGAGAGAGGGAGAATTGGGAATTCCTGTGAGGTTTCCCCCACCGTGTATGTGTGTTTCCAGAATTCACATCCTTTTGGAACCCTAATTTCAAAACAAAATCTCTAATTTCATGACAGCAAAGAACCCTAATTTTTGAAACACATAGAGAGGGAGAGAGGGAGAGAGATACCTTGATGTGGCGTTGATTGTCTTCGCCAATGCTGGGCCGAGCAGATTTTGGCTCCTGCGGCGGTGGCCAGAGGTGGAGGCGGCTCCGCTAGTTGTGCTCGCCGGTGCTGTTGGTCGATGGGAGTGGCGAGTTCGTCGCCCTCCCACCTCTATCTCTTGGAGACAGACAAGCTGGATTCCAGGAAAAATTCCAGCGTGCACAGTGGCTAGGGGAGGTGATTTTACCGTAAAACCCCCAAGCCCAACACAACACAACTACATGACAAAATAGTGTATAAAAATCGGGACACAGAGGGAAAACATCGAAAGTCCGAAAACCCGTTAAAGTAATCTTTAAATAACCCAAATAGTGGTCATGGCCCACCACTTTTGAGTACAAAATTACTAAAACACCCTTACACAAGAAGAAGCAAAATAAAATCTCAAACATTTGAAACAAGGGGCATTTCCGTCCAAACTTGGCCAAAGTGTAAGCCACTTCTAGGAACTTGGTTCCTGATATAGGTTTAATTTTAGTCCTAAATATAATGGGTTATTAATGTTTTTCTGTCGCTGAATTTAATTTTTCCCTAAGTGGTTTTGGCTATTTATTGGTGGTTTTCGTCAATATTTTTTGGTCAAGTGTCAAGTATTTCTTGAACTATATTGGGTTTTGATTCTTAATAAAATGTCTATTATTATTTTATAAGTTATTTGATGCTTTAAATTTTTAATTTTATGAGTTTATATTTTGTAAATAAGTGTTTGGATGCTAATTGGATAGAACCGGAACCGAACCAAAATCGGACCGGTTTTGTGGTTTAGTTCTGGTTAGGTTCCACGCATATATTGGTTATGTTCCGGTTCCCAATTTCCTAGAACTGTTGGAAATGGTCCGATTACTGATTTTCTAGAAAATCGGACCAATCCGAACCGTGTACACCCCTAGCTTAAAGCAAATTAAATTTCGAGCAACACAAGTTTTAGTTCAGGCCGACTCTGCTCGAATTTGGTAACAAGAGTATCAGTATCGCACATCGGTGCCTTTGCTGTGAATTTCCACAAATTACTGCTTACTGATTTCGCACATCAGTCACCAATTTTTCACCGAAAAAAGAGAGACCAATAGCTGTCACCGGTTTTTACATTCGTTGTGTGAGTACTTGTTTGTTACTACATCCTTCAAGGTTTCCTAATCCAAACCCAATTGGGTTTTCATAACCCAAATCCAACTGGGTTTCACTTAAACAAAGTCTTTCTCCATACCCTGTCACAAGTAAATCCTGCGATCCCTACGTTTGAGTGTGTGTGTGTGTGAGAGAGAGAGAGAGAGAGAGAGATGGTGATGTTAAGTGTGAATGAAGAAGTGCAAATCCTTAATATTCGTGTATTCAAGTGGAACGAAGAGCTTCATAACGTCGAATGGTCGCGAGGATTGTTCCTGTTCCGCGTCATTGATAATATCTTAAGAAATTCGGAGTTCCACCAACGTACTTTAAAACGACCCGAGTTATTATCAGTGTTGCGGATCAAAAACAAACTATCAGTGTTCGAGCTCGTAAACTTATCGAATCGAGACTCCATCAAAAAGTTGGTTTCTCGGGCCATTGAAAGCAGAGAAGAAGACTACTCAGACGACACGGCTGCCAAACTGAGAGAAGCTGTATCCACATACCTGCTTGGTTGCTTCAAATTCGACATATTCCATCCACTGCCTTCCCTGAAAAAACCCATAATCGTCATTGTAGTAGACGTTGCTGTGTCCAAATGGACAAACGGTAGGAAGAGGCACTTACCGTCCGGCTTCTCATCAGAGAGACAAGAAACTAAAGATTCTCGCGACGATGCTTCAACAAAAGACTCTCGTGATGCTTCAACGCGTTCAGAATCCGTAAAGAAAAGAAAAGTTAGGGATGGCAGGGCTTATAAGAAGGAAATAAGGTCTCGGATGCAACAGTTGGAATTGTCTCGTCGAGATGAAGTTGAGATTCGACTTGTTTTAAGGTCGTATTTGGAAGAACCAAGAGTTTCTGCGATAATTCCGATGGTCCCTGGGGAACCTAAGGGGCTTAGTCAAGTTGAGGTTGCAGTGAAAGAAAATAAATTTGATGGTAATGAATTGGAAGATCATGAGTGTCCGATATGTTTGCAGGGGATGTTAAGAGGGATGAAAGTCGCGAAATCTCCTTGTTCACATATCTTTCACAGAGATTGCTTGTTCCGGTGGCTGCCAAAGGATCATCGCTGCCCCTTGTGCAGATCTACTTGCGCTACCTTGGTTCAGTCATAGTTTTTTTTCCTTAGCATGGCTTGCTACATCAAGATTTCTCGCGCCAGACTTTGTGCTAAACGTTGTACAGTGTGATCTTGTAAGTTGCTTATCTAAACCAACTGATGACTTTCCTGTATGTACTGTCTTCATGTGGGTACTGGAAATTGGTGTAGCTTGCTATTTTACTCACCGCGTTTTCTTTTGCTTGGATTTTGTTCGTACAAGTCATAAGGGCGCAGAAGTTGCATATTTTTCTATCGGTGCTGGTAACCAGTGTCCTCGTATTATGAAGTCCTGATGTTGTTGTTGCATCTAAATGAATCATGTCCATTCATCTCCTTGATAAGAGAAACATAACAGCGATGACATTGAGAAAATCCCACAAGTGTTGTGTATGCAAATCCTTCGAAAAACTTGTATTAATTTGATAGGGGTAGGAATAAGTTTTTTTTTTTCCTGTGGCGAACGGACCTGGATCTTTGTCAAGGGATATTAACTGTGTGCTGATATTGTTACAACGAATGCAGGAATTCATAAACGACAATAGGAAAGAAAATTTAATGCGAAGGAATTCAACAGAATCAGTATTTCAAGGCTAGAATTTCGCGCAAAAGTTCAGTACAATATATTGGTCGGCCCAATCTCTTTTTTTTGGTAAGTTAATACCATGAAGAACATAAACAATACAGCAGCAAGGGGTATTCCCCCAGAAACCTACAACCAACTACACGGTCTACACCCCAAAACCACAAGACCAACTGTCCCAGGAATACCAGAACCTCATACCAGCCTAAGGTTCAAAAACAGAACTCGGCAAACCAAAACCACGAGGCAGTCAGGTTAGGCCCTAGCCACTTCTACAATCATGAAACTGAGAAAACAATAGCAGAAATTTGCCAAACCATGCAAAGAGCTCTATTCTTCAGTTTTCTGCACCTGCCTCCAGGTGCCAAATCTTGCAGGCCTAAACTTTCACACATTCAGTGAATTGTCTCATGACTATCTTTCCAGATTTTCACAGAATCCTTCACTACCGTGTTCTGGTGGCAAAAATAAGTTGCTAAGTAAACTCAACTGGAAATCTCAGATCTAGATTGCTTATTTATGCAACTGAGTGGCCTGAGCTGATTTTCACAATGAATTGCAAATCGAAGTCATATGATCATTAGGGTTATAAACACATCTTTCTCATGAGATAACACCGCGATAGGCAGGAGAGTTGCCATTACAACTGGAAACAAAAAATCGAAAGTAAAACGCTATATGGCACCATTTTTTTGTCACCGATTTGTATCACCGCCTGCTTGGCGCAAGCTCCTCCCAGACCCGCTAATGACAACCATAGGATTGGCTCCGAGTTGGAATTAAAACTAGGGAAATCATATATTGCACCACTACCCCAGTTACATAGAATGGAAAGACAAAATCTGGTGTTATATTTCATAGGTCAGGTAAAACACATCTTACAATGGGAGTACAAGATTCAATTCGTTCGAGAAGCAAATTCAATCAGTAGTTTTAAAAGGCAGAAAGAGCAGAAACATGGAAACAACTCCAGTTGCTTCATTCACAAACATTTGGGGACAACCCCATTTGCTTCATCCACAAAGGACCACTTAACAGCCTCAGAGAACATATGATCCTTCCTTTGCAGCGCAGTGATAACGTTATTTTTGAAGGGTCCTTGTAAAAAATCAGTTCAGTTGGATATCGGTAAGTGCTTGATCAATACGCTATTTTTTTTGTTCGTACGATTACAAGAATTATAGTTTTGGTGATAATAACAAGAATTTGCAAAAATGAAATAAAAATCCTAATACCTACAAAGAAATCTATCAGAATTAAATTACATAACACGAAATGATGAAATTGAATTTGTATTTTAAACGATGTAAAAAAAAAATCTAAAAATTATTTTTCATTTACATTATTTTTGAGTTTGAAAATGTGAAAAAAAAAATACTTATTTCTTAAGGTGTTCTAGAACTAGGCCTCTGAATCGGGTTTATATAGATAATCGAATCTTTTCATGTTGCAGAGATTGTCAAGAAGATAAATCATGTTTAAGATCATTTGAATCTACGACTTATTGATATGTGATCGCTGACAATAGAGTGAATTTGTTTCTATGAAAATAGATTTTGCCATATTGAATAAATTCGCTCCGACGGAGAGAGAGAAGAGTTGTTTAGCAGAAACGTCGCCGTCCGTGTTTATAAATACCTCAACGGCTCAACTTGCGATGTCCGTTGAAACCACGCCACAAGAGTGCATAATGGGAAAATGACGGCCCATGACGTGTTTTGATAATTAATACCCGCTAAGGATATTTTCAGCATTAACAAATATTCTTAGCATGTCCTTAGCGGATATTAATTATCAAAACACATTCTTGACCGTCATTTTCCGTGCATAATACGGGAACGATCCGTAATTGCGATCTCATCCCTAGAGTTCGGCAAGTATTGCAGAGCTTAATTGGGCTTTGTGATGAATTTGGGTTTCTAATTGGGCTAGTAATGCAGAGCTTAATTGGGCCTTGTACTGAATTCCGGTTTGTTCGCCTTTTTTTTGAATTTATGTTAGATTTACGTTACGTTTTTTGGATTAATCATCCGTCTCGACGAAAGAAGTTTAAAAAGTAAAAATTATGACAAAAAAAAAATTCACTAAAAACGATAAAAGTATCAAACAACTGTCTTTTTTCTAAAGTGTGCGGTCTTATATGAACTTTTTTCAACATCGGTCCATATTTTTATATTTTTTTGATTTTTCTCGTCAAAGCGAATGACTAACCCTAAAAATTATGACGAAAAGTTAAACAAATAATTACGAAAAGTAAAGAATACTGAAAAAAGTTCTGAACAAATAAGTTTACAAGAACGCAGACACAAGTTAGTTGTCCCAAACAGATCAGCCACAAAAGCCCAAAGAAATGGACTACAATTCGACAGCGAACAAAGAGGACCAGAAGAAGAAGTGTGGACCGTTACGTTCAATGTGGGCCTATAGGCAGGGACGGACTTTACTTATCCTTCTTCTTATTGGTTGAAATGGTGTGGATCCCACCACAAGTGATGTCATGCTTACCCCTGCAATACACTTTTTGGTAAACATGACATCACTTTATGGTGGGATCCACACCATTTTAACCAATAGGAAAGAGGGTAATGTTCACCCTCTTTCAAGGAGGGTGAACAAAACCCAACTCTCTTCGAGAGGGCAATGAAGTGGCGGATAAATTAGCTACGATAGGAGCTAACCAAGAAGATCAAATGGTGTCAAAAAAATCAACAAACCAACCATAATTCTCTAAATTTATGGATTGATTCATCGTGATAGAGTTTAGATGTGTAGGGATTAATTACTTGTATTGATGCGTATTACGGAGAGAGAGAGGAAGAAAATTTAGCAGATTGAAATCGGTAATAACATGTGCTAAGGGATATAACTCATAAATATCTATTTTTTGAATTAAATGTGATGGTAAGAGAATGACCTGTCTTGTAAAGCGAAAAATAAGTATTTAAAAAATTAAAAAAAAACTTAGCAGAACAGGGCCTAATGGGTAGTTGCAGAAAAATAAGAAGAGAGAGATATTTTGAACCTGTAGCGAAGTTTACCTCTTTCGATTAAGAATTGCGTAGAGAAAAATGGTGATTAGAAAAATTACCCAAAAAAATAAGGCGAGTGACAAAGAGCTAGATTTGGTAGAAAAGCGGTGTTTTATATTTTTCATTTTCTGGAATAATGTTCAATCACACCACCATAACCTTAACTAGCGTTCGTGCCCGTTCGATGCACGGGATTAAAAAAATTACATTGGTTTTTTTGGCCCCATGTATCAACGGGCGTTGACATCGGTTTTTTTGGCCTCGTGTATTGAACCGGCACAACGATAGTTGATAAAAAAGATAGTTTAATATTTTTTTCAATCCCGTATTCTATGCACGCTAGCATTGGTCACATTTTATGAATTAAAAAGACATTTGTGATGAAAAATAAGTTTGGGGTACCACGTGATGGTACCCGAGAAGTATATAATGATTTTTTCTCCATTTTCAACCCCCCAGTCCCCACGTCTCTCTCTCTCTCTCTCTCTCCCCCCACTTCCCCATGTTTCGCTCTCTATCTATTTTTATAAACAAAAAACTAAAAAATGTAGAAAATTAAGATTAAAAGTTTGAAAGCTTTTGAAGAGATAACATATTTCCTTAGTATATAGAGATAGATTCGAAAAGTAATCTAGTTGCAAAGGTTATAAAAAGAGATGGCTCTGTTTTTTATTATACAGATGGTAATTTGTATTAACTCCGTCCCATAATGTTTGTCCGGTCCGCAAAACGAGGACTAAAAAATAATGCATTTCTTTCAAGAAAAAATTCATATTTTTTTCATAATTAAAAGAACTTATCGATATCTGGAAAATTGTTGAATTTTTTTTTGCAAAAAATTTGATTTTTACATTCTCATTTTGCAGACCGGACAAACATTACGGGACGGAGATACTCTATTTGTCCCACTCTTCCATTGGTTTTGGCTCCTTTTCCCTAATATCTCCTGCTTTACCGTTCTAAAAGATCCTTCTTTTTTTAATCCTATTTTAAGTTTGGTTTTGGCTTTTTTATTTTCTCGTCCTTGTTGCCGACAATCATAGTCCTTGTCCTCCCGTCTGTCTATAGCTCGCTATCTAATTTTTGTCAAATTTTCCTCCCACTTGACAAAATTCTTGGCTGACCCTAAGGATGATTATGGTAGGATATTTTTCGCGAAAGAAAACAAAAATAGATTTCTCGCCTTTCTTCTTCAACTTACGTGAAAGTAGGTTTTCATCGCGACTGTTGTCAATTTGCGAAGAAATTGAATATCTCAAGTATTGTCTAGGGTTTGTAGTAGGCCTGTCAATGGGCCAGATCCGGCAGATCCGAATCCGATAGTGGTAATCCAAATCCGAATCCGAAAAAAATTAAAAAATTAAAAAAAAAAATTCAACTTCTTAAACATTTTTTTTTAAATAAAAAATTTACGGGTTTTAAAAAAAATTTAAAAAATAAAGTTCGGATTCGGATTGATAACGGATTTAATCCGATCCGTATTTGGATTACCGGATTCGGATTATCGGATCGACGTTGTCGGATTCGGATTGGATCTGGTCCATTGACAGGCCTAATTTGTAGGACGAAGTTAGGAAAAAGAAGGGACCGGAAAATTTTGAAAAAAAATTATTATAGAATTGGAAAATTTTCCTTGGGCTTTCCTCCTACTTTCTTTCTTGATTATGTTATCTTCTCTTCTCTGGTCTTCTCTCATTTTCTTCAAGTTTCAAACACATCTTATGCTTAAAATAGGCGACGCAAAACGTGTTTCCTTGTAGAATAGGTATAATTATCGAGAAAAATGCTCTATCTCCTATAGTTTTTCGTTGAGGCATTTTTGTTGTAGTGTCTCATGACTCCAACCAATGTGGCCAGATCACGTAGTGTTCGGATCAAAAAAAAAAAAAAAGATCACGTAGTGCCAAAACGGATTGAGAGCGCTTGTAAATTTGTGCTACCAGCTTTATGAATTTCAAAAAAACCAAAATCTAACAGAAAAAAATCAATTCAAATGTCCCCTCTGATAGTGATTTTTTTTTTCCAAGGCTGGTAATTACCCTGGGAGTGTCCATGATAATCTATGCTTTTTAATGGACCTTATGGTGCTACCCATCAATTCAATTATTCAATGGGCTTATCCAAAAAAGCTGTCCAATACAATTTAATTAGCATATTGGTGAGATTTTTGGATACAAAGAAGCCAATTTATGGCACACAAAAATCGACAGAAAGAGGCACTTTTTTCATGGGAAAATGACGGCCCATGACGTGTTTTGATAATTAATACCCTCCAATGACAAACCAATAACATTTGTTAATGCTGAAAATGTCATTGGCAGATATTAATTATCAAAACACGTCATTGGCCGTCATTTTCCCTTTTTTTTTCATTGAAGATATTATGGCGCAATTCCATATGTCTTGTGGTACTTTTGAAGGTGGATAAGGGTGGGCTTTTCTGTCTTTATGGCATCAAACTAGATTTCCTTGACCTCTATTCCCATGCTACTTGCTCCATTACTGTCAATCGATTCGGTAGTAAGGATTCTCTCTCCAACACATGAGACGAGGAAGGGCGTAGTAAGCGATGAATTAAATGCTTCGGATACTCGTAGTCGTAGATTCAGAAATTTCCGAATAGGTTAACCTTTCGAACTGAATCCGCTCTATCATTACCATTCCCATGGGGGATTGGGAATAGCTAAAAATATACGCTAGAGTGCAAATAATCATAAGTTGGATCATTTTTTCCGAATAGGTTAATCTTTTGATATATTTTATTCCTTATTAAATTAAGTTTCAACCTCCAAAATTAATTTGCCCCATTAAGTTTGCAGTAAGTCTATGGGTACAGCAGATTGGTACAGATTTTGTGCACAGATTTTCCGTGGAGCCCACTACGAGTTTCACACAAATGATTCGAGCCGATCATTAAATGTAAAAAAAATTTCAAGGGCTCCCGCAAAATTCAGAGTTGAGTTTTGTTCACCATCCACTTAAGAGGGTGAACATTACCCTTCTTCCTATTGGTTGAAATGATGTGGACCCTACCACAAAGTGATGTCATGCTTACCAAAAAGTGTATTGCATGGTAAGCATGACATCACTTTATGGTGGGGTCCACACCATTTCAACCAATGAGAGAGAGGGTAATGTTCACCCTCTTTTAAGGAGGGCGAACAAAATTGCACTCGCAAAATTCAGCTCAATCCGATACTTACAGGTGTTCAATCCAATCATCTAATTTTTTATTTAGATTTCAGGATATGAAAAAGTTAGATGATTGGATCGAACATCTATAAGTATCAGATTGAGTTGAATTGTAGCGAGAGCCCTTGAAAAAATGTTTTACGTTTAATTTAGTGAACAGCTCGGATCATTTGTGTGGGACCCGTAGTGGGCCCCACGAAAAATCTGTGCACAAAATCTGTACCAATCTGCTATACCCATAGACTTACTGTTTTAAGTTTGCCCGGTTGTAAAAAACTTGTTGCAACTTAACCCCTTAACATGCATTTCTATTTTGTGCAAACACTTTTATTTTATTTGTTCTTTACTAAAAAGTAATATATGGAAATACTTCAAAAGGGAAATCAAATTTAGAAACGCTAGATTAATTCACAAAATTTAAACAAAAAAAAAAACGATAGCGATGCGAAATCTAGAAGCATTTATGCTACTATTCTTTTTATCATGAAATTACTGCTATATATTTTGATGCAGCTGTTTTGTTCATTCATTTTAAACAAGAGGGATGAATACAACCCGGCCACCGAACCCATTGTCTTCAGAACCCAGTTAAATTAGGTAAAACCTAATGTTATCAGTGTTGGGACACTTAGAAGTGTCTCTTTGCATTTTTGGTTGTCTCTCCCTTCAGTTTGCAAGAAGATAATAGTAGTATGTGTCGGATCGCTTTCTACCATCTCTCCAAAAATCTATTGGTATTAGCGAATACTTCAATTAAGTCTTTTATGACATTCGACATCGCACCCGCAAGTCTGTTTTTAGAGCAGTCGCAGGGAGTGACATTGTGTAACAAAATCCATGAGGCCACTTCAGGCCCAACAATCCTTTCCTCACGATGACGCTCCCGCGACTCGAACTCATGACTTCCTGGCTCTGATACCGCTTGTCGGACCGTTTTTTCTATTATCTCTCCTAAAACCAATTGGTGTTAACGAAGGTTTCAATTAAGTCTTCTATGGCATTCAACATCGCACCAGTAAGTTTGTTTTTAGAGCGGTCATAGGGAGTGACAATGTGTACCAAATCTACGGCGACACTCCGGACCCAACAGTATGAAAATAGGAATATCACCATTTCACACCCTCCCTTTGCAGTTCTGGTTGTTTAATACTTTGGTTTTTGGCCTCTTTCTAGCTCAACCATGTGCATGCCCAGGATTTGACAACTACCAGATAAATTGTCTGGGCACATGGATCAAGTTCCTCCCTTTTCCCTCCCAAAGCGGGAAACGAACCGAATCCATCCGAGCTCTAAAGTGTTCGAGCTTGACTCAGTCAAAATTCAGTGAGCTCGAGCTCTTTAGCGTTTTTTGAAGCTCGAGAGCTCCGGTCCAACTAATACAAATGAGCCGAGCTTGAGTTCAAATGTGAGATCAAACTCGTGATCTCTAAGAGAAAATTATTAAACGTATATCACTAAAATAGGAGTACTAATTTTGTGAATATACATATCATGCTTGCAAGTCTAATCAAGCTGAGCTCCGGCTAACTCGTGCTTGGCTCGTTTATGAAATGAGCCTAAAATACTAGCTCGGGCTCATTTATTAATTTAATGTAAGGGTCATCATTTAGCCCGAAGGCCCGTGGCCCGCCCAAAGTCCGCCTGGTCCATCAGGCTTTTACCCGGCCCGTAGTTTGTAATGAGCGGGCTTGGACCTATGAATTTTTACTCGGCCCGCCCGTATGCCCGCCCATGGTACCTGCCCAAAAGCCCGAAATCCCACAAAATCCTTTCTTTTTTTCCTTTCCCAAGGAAATTTAAATCCGCCCGGTTTTTGGCCCGCCAGCCCGTTAATTGGGCTAGCCCATGGGCTGAGCCTGGGTTTCAATTTATGGTAGGTAGCCCGGTCTGCAAAAAAGAAAAAGCCCGATCAGCTCGGCCCGTGGGCGGGCTTAGGTAGTGACTTGCCGGATAAGCCGGCCCGATGATGACCCTTAATTTAAATGAGTCGAGGTCGGACTCATTAATTGTGCAATCCAAACTGGTCCCCCCACCCCCGGGCCCCGCCCCCCCCGTTAACAACAGGCAAACGGTACTACTTTTCATCTTTTATTGGTTTTATACTTCATATAATTTGTTTGCTAATCCCAACACTTAAAATAGCTGTATTAATTATAGTCCCCTTTCACATGATCACAATCCTTGCTACTATAAGTAATTATTTGATTCAATTTGATTCTGGTTACGTGTACAAATCACACTTCACTTGGAGCCATTAGGCATTCTTTCTATAGAGATTAATACACGTGTTAACTGGTGATGGCGAGAGATTATTCCGTTCCCGGTACAACATGACGGTGCCCCAACCCCCTTCCTACACATTACATTGAGGTCCACACACTTAGTCTCGGATTCCGTAGAATTTTGTGGTTGAGAAGAACTCTAGGGCACCACGTGACGGTGCCCAAGAGCAATGAATAATTTTTCAGTGATGTCCGCTCAATTCTCAATAGTATTATAAATTTTTGGACAGTTTTCATCATGAAGCTCCATACGAACATATGCACCTGCATACGCCACCTGTCCGAGAATCAAACCCAAAGGAAGGCAAGGAGCCAACCAAAACACCACAGTGAAAAATAATACCGAAACATCCGCTGAAACAACCCAAACAAACAGAAAAATTTAAGACCAAAAGAAATAAACCGAAACCCTAAACAAGCAGAGAACCCCAGAAAAATGCATCATGCTCTCATGCTACCACCACATCCTTTTCTATTGTGTCGTTGCCTTTTCCTTTCCTAGTGGTCGATCCAAATGAGATTAGGTTTTGTTGCCTTGTTGGCTAGCATTATACACTTCACAACTACAATACCGTGAGTTAGTTCTGGTGATAAGGGTGTTTTTTTTTTTTAATGGACAAAGAAAACTGCTTTGAAAATATAAAACTGCTTTGAAAATCGCCAAAAACCCAGCTTCTCTGGAATCATTTTCAGGCCCTTTTTAATTTCTAGAAGTTCACATAATTTCAAAATACGTTGATAAGAATTTTTGACAAACACTTGCAAAAATCTTTTAAAATCTAAAATTCTAAAACTTTGTTCGTAAAATTGTTGCAAACACGCACATTGTAAGCAATCCTTTTTAATTAGGAAACAAAATGAATGTATAAGTCATCCATAAAGATACATAATGAATTTATTTATAATTAATAAATGTACGGAGAAAGTTAAAGGAAAAATATTATTTAGTGAATCAAACATTTATTTTAGGCAGAACCGTTTATTTAAAAGTTGAAAAAAAAGTTCAATTTGTTTCTTAATTGGATACTGTAAGTTGGTCTTTCTTATTCATATTACCAAAGATGCCCCTGCTGATGTGAGGTCATGACTCACGAGTGGTGGGGAAAAGTGTAAACAGTTCGCAGAGCATATACTGCGGAATATAACACTCCCTCCTAATCAAAAACTCCTCACCAGCAAAACTCTTCTCGGTATTCAAGTTATAACGATCCCTTTCGAAGAATGACTTGTCTCGTAAAATAAAAAATAAGTATTTAAAAAATAAAAATCTTAGCAGAATAGAACAAGGTCTTAGTAGTAATTGAATAAGTAATATAATGTTTTCATTACGTTATATGTGTCACGAGAAGTGCTATGATACACATTTTTACCTTGGATGTGTACGGTATGCATTCCTTGGATTCATGAAAATATCTGCGGGAAAATATATTTCAATTAATGGGTTTTTGGCCTAATAATCCTTTGGTTTTTTCTTTTTGACTTTATTCAATTTTCTTTTGTTTTTGTTAGTTTTTGCGTAGATTTTTTTTTTGGATTATGAATTCTTCTCGATGAGAGAAATTACAAAAATGAACCAAACCCAAAATTTTATGAATAAAGACAAAATTAATTTAAAAAGTTGTCTGCTTTTTATCATTTATGTCTTTAGTGAACTTTTTAGGTTTCGATAATAATTTTTTGCATTTTATAATCCTCTTTGCAAGACAAACAAATAAATCATAAAAAAATGGCGCAAAATTAAAAAATACAATTTTTTGTTGCATTAAAATAAGAAATAATCTAAGAAAATTATTATTCCCTCCGTCCCTATTTAATTGTCCACTACAGTTTGGCGTTCATTTTCAACGACTTATATCACTCGACATATATTATGGTTTATGTTTTTGAAATCACTGTCTTATAGAAAAAATTGAGATCTATCAAACAAGATTCATATTACATATTTTTTGCAACATACATTGAGAGATATAAGCCATTAAAAATACACGCAAAACCGTTATGGACAATTAAATAGGGACGGAGGAGTTGGTCAAAAAGGCATGACTAAACAAATGACCTAATTGTACTCCACCACATCCTTTGGACGTTTGCCCACCTGTCCAAATTCCCAAAAACACAAGTGGACTCGCTATATGCCGAGTATGATGATTTACGTACTCGAGAAAAGCCAAGGGCGCAGCGCAAGCTGACCTTTCACGGAAACACTTCCATGACTGATGAGTATTTAGAGATTTGCCTCTTTAATTTAATAACTTACACTTTACACCCATATACTCCAAATCAAAGCTCCAAATTAAGGGAAAATTTGTTTGACTTTGAGCATATCTCGAGTTCAACACCATTTTCCAAACGCACCACCAGCCACACACACTCTCTCTCTCTCTAGCATTCATCAAAATCTTAAAACCATCGACAAACATAATGATATCTTATTTCAAAACAGACTTTTTGTTATAGAACTGCTTATAGTGTAGTGATAGAGTCCCACTTGACTCATTTGAATGAAAAAGCTTCGCAACAATTTAGTGCCCAAGGAGCAAGGGCTATAATTATTCTAATGTTAAAAGGAGTTGTAATGATCTCACCCAAAAGTGCATGAGGTCGAATTTATTTGGTTTTCAACTATTTAAGAACCCTCAAAGGTTCTAATCATGAAGGAAACAAATTAAAACAAATTATATGTTTTTTGCTTAAAAGAATGACATTTTAACTCGGAGGATGCATTAGATTTCTGCCATATGTGAGAGGTCCCTAAGAGGTTCCCATATTAGCCGCAAGACGATGGTCCTTAAAGTCAACTTTCTCGATGTTTTGTCGGTAGTCTAACTTAGAATACATTTGATTGATTAATTAATTGTCTCTTCATTATTGTTACCAAGATAGAAAAAAGATAAATGGATCAAAGAAAAGCCTTTCATAATTGATCAGATATTCTATTTGATTTACGAATATTTTAAATTTAGTCTTTATTGCAAGGATCAAGTTCCCTTCATGCCGCAATCCTCTTTACTCCTTCAAACTCTCCCTTTTCGAGCCATCCCCGACCTTCATTGTAGATCCAAATTATTAATTTCGTACATTCCATAAATAGGAGCATTTGTATGTGAATAACTTGTAGTATTTCTAAAAGAGATTACTAAGTTTAGAATTATATTTACCATATATTCTATACAAGTTATTCACATACTGATAAATGTCTTATCAAGCATATATTCTTTTCTGCAATTTAGAAAATCAACGATTCGAATCATTGTTTTAAGTTCAAGATGGATTCAATAAGGATCTCCTCTTTATTGAAGGATTACCTCTTTTCGTCAAGTATTCCATTCCCTTGATCGTCGTAGGAATAAGGAGGATTGTGGTATGGAGGGGAGCTTAATTCCAAAGGCAAGTTACCGCGCATTTTTTCACTGAAAAACAAGCTAAGGATCCCCTCTTTATTGAAAGATTACCTCTTTTCGTCAAGTTCGTCAAGTATTCCATTCCCTTGTTCGTCGGAGGAATAAGGAGGATTGTGGTATGGAGGCGATTTACCGCGTGTTTTTTAAATTTTCAAAGTGTTGCAAAGTCATCTTTGCTCAAAGCCCAGGGGTCAAAGTGACAAATCTTCAAAACAGTTCCCTCGCTTATACAATTACCGCATCAAATTATCCTCCCCTATATATCAGCTCTCTGTCCCTCTCTGAATTCTCGCACTCTCTCTCTAAATTGTTACGGTCACTGTCGTTAAATACCGTCACCGAAACTCCACCCAGTAATCCAGAAGGCACAATCTCAGAATCCTCTCTCTCTCTCTCTCCACATATACATATATCTACACGGAACTGTAACAGGTCCGTATAGATATATATAGGTGGTGGTGGTGGTGGTGGTGATGGCGGGAAACGACTGGATAAACAGTTACCTGGAGGCGATACTGGATGTGGGGCCGGGGATCGACGATGCCAAGTCGTCTCTGCTCCTCAGGGAGAGAGGGAGGTTCAGCCCCACTCGCTACTTCGTCGAGCAAGTCATTGGCTTCGACGAGACCGATCTCTATCGCTCCTGGGTCAAGGTATATATACTGAATTACGCATCATCATTTCCGTATCTCTATCTGAGTCACATCGAGCTCAAGCTCGTCTTTTAAAAACATCCCAAACTACTAAAGGATTAACTGTTGAAATTCGCGAGAGCGAGGATTGGGAGCGGAGGATGCTGCTGAAGGATTGTGTGACTAAGATCTATGTGTTTTGTGTGTGTGAATTGTGGGCGAGCGCGTCTTTTAAAAGAGATAGACTTTTTCACGGCGGAGCGGCGCAATCTCAGTCGTCCATTCACGCAATCAATGGTTGAGATTAGTTTTCAATTATGACCGGTCACAATTAACTTTTCTTTCATTAAAATCTAGACCGTGGACGGCAGCGATTCACTTTCGTAAACTTTCCGTTTCCGTAAAGAAGTTTTTCTCCTTTTAAAAACATCCCAAACTACTGAAATCCGCGAACAGTGTTTTCAAAAAACATACTCCAAACTATTAAAATTCGCGAGAGCGAGGATTAATAGTGGAGGGTGCTACTGAAGGATTATGTGATTATGTGACTAAGATCTATGTGGATGTGTGAGAATTGCGGCAACCAGGCGCCAGAGGGGTAAGATTTGAGGAGCTGGCATCGAATTTTTATTTTTATTTTCCATATCTAAGCTGATGTATCGGTGTGTACTATTGATGCATGTATCTCGATCTGTAAAGTGTGTAGTTATGTACAGGAAAAAGATATAGGCACCAATATTTGCACTAACAATTGTACAAACTCTCTCATGTATGTGGATACGACGTATGGGTGGTGGGACTCATGAACTCTATGTGAGGGCGTCTGTACAATTGTTGGTGCAAGCATTTGTGGTTGTATAGCTATGCGTGTGTATAAGAAATTGTCGATTTCCGGTGCAGGCTGCGGCTACAAGGAGCCCGCAGGAGAGGAATACGAGGCTGGAGAACATGTGCTGGCGGATTTGGAATTTGGCCCGCCAGAAGAAACAGGTCTCTCTCTCTCTCTCTCTGTGCACGCACGGGCGCGTGTATTTGAATATCTAGATATGTGTTTGTAGTTGTTATACAGGCATAGGCTAGTTCCTATAATTGGAGGTGTAGGTTGAAGGGTTACTCAAAATCTTTGTTACCAGTTAAGTGAAGGACTTGCTTGATGTGGAATTCTGAGCTCTAAATCTCTGGTTCCGGTGGATGTTGCGGTGTGATCGATCCAAAAGATCGGTGTTCTGTTCGTACCGCGGTTTGAGTATTTTCGTTAAGATCATCGTAGGTCCGTTACACATATGTTTACTCCATTTGAGAAGAAGTTTCATGGGATCTGAAGCATTCAATAGATGAGCTCAAATCTAAATTTGAGTAAAAGCTTCATTAATGGCAGAGCGGTAAACTTGAATGCCACAAAGTAGCCTTCAAATAGAGTTAAGACACGAGTCTTCCTTGATTTGAGCATAGATGATGAGTAAAACTCAATTTTGTATGAGTTTGAGCAAATGAGTGGAGAGGGTTATGGAAGCATTTTAACTCGGCTTAAGTTTTGGTCAAATTTGGGAAAGGGCCGAAGATGCCAAACAAGAATTAGTTAGAATCAAATATTCTAATTTTCGATTTACAATTGGGCTTGTAGTGGTTTCAAATTTGGAAACCTTAGTATTGTAAATGTCAACTTTCCAAAAGAAACTTCTTAAGTGCAAATGTCCACATTGGATTGTTGGGCTTTATTAGACACGTTGGATTGTTGGGCTTTATTTCTAATTCTGCTATTTACCTGCTGTAATGACAACTTAATCCTTCAGAAAATTCTAGCTCAGTGTTTAATCCAGGACAAGTGTTTACAAATTTTTGTTTGCTTGTATGACTTTCTGTTTCGGTTCGGGACGGCTTTTATTTAGAAAATCAGTACAATGATTTTTGTCGTTGTCTTCGTGAGAATTTCTTGAACTCATTCTCTCTACTCACTAAAAGAGGTGACGTGGCTAAAGTAATTTTTTTTTTTTTTGAATTTTACTGGCGTTTACTTATTAATCCTTTGTGCACTAATTTTTGATATGGAAATGAAGACTTTATGAAGGTCATTTAGGTCAAATGATACTTGATCCATCTTACTTTGCTTTCACTACTATCCCTCCTACTTAAAATGCTTTTTTTTTTCCCGGTAAATGTATGCATTTCACTAAAAGCTCAAAACTCAGACTACAAACAATCAGTCCAAAGGACCAGAAACAAAAACTACACACTTGGCCATAGAAGACCAAAAACCAAAAAAGCACATAACTTGGCAAAAAATTAAGAAAACTAAGCTGAAGGCATAAGCCACCCTATACACCAAAAAAATCCATTTTCTTTCTTCATCATTTGGAAGCCCAAAGGACTATATTGGATGCCTGCATTTTTCGGTCATTATGTTTCAAATGTAGGCATCTCATTCTGGTATTTTGATTCTATAAATGTTGTCCTTAACTGTGAAATTGTTAATTGACTTTTTGTGGCATTTGTACATCTGTGTTATTTATGTAGCTGGAGGAAAAGGAAGCTCAAAGGATGGCTAAACGTCGGGTTGAACGTGAAAGAGGTCGCAGAGAAGCAACTGCTGATATGTCTGAAGACTTTTCCGAGGGGGAAAAAGGAGATACAGTCAGCGATTTGTCAGCTCACGGTGAAAGCCACAGGAGTAGATTACCCAGAATTAGCTCTGTTGAGACGATGGAGGCTTGGGTTAGTCAACAGAAAGGGAAAAAGCTGTACATTGTCCTAGTGAGGCATGAACTGAACTCTAGTCATCTCGTTTGCTGATAATAAAGAGCTCTCTTACTGTGCCAACGTCGTTCATTTAGTCACCTTTTGACAAATAGCTAGAAGTCTATTGAGAATTAACTTGATGAGTTGGAAGAAGAGATCCATTTTTCTATATTCAAACATGTCTTGTGTATGCCTTCACTGACGGTTTTAAATAAAGGCCGTTACATATCATTATGGCCGTTACGTAATGGAATATTGGACCTCCAATGCCGTTATCCACCTCTCAATCGGCGGATGGTGTCCAATATTGGCCAAGGAGAAGAAAGGAGGCCTACCAACGAGCCAGCACTCGAAATTACCACGTCAACTTTAATGTATTAAGAGCAACAAAAGATTGTACCGAGAGTCGTGGATCAAGTAATGGACGTCTCACTGATATTGTTACGTTTCCGGTTTCAGATACCACGATCTAAAACCCAGGGCCCTGCACTCTTTTCTGAATGCTATAGTGTGAACAAAATGATATATCTCGTGTCCGTTATGTGTTAATTTATTCTTAAATTCTTGCAGCCTTCATGGTTTAATAAGGGGTGAAAATATGGAGCTTGGTCGTGATTCTGACACTGGTGGCCAGGTAAAGTTTATTTCAAGAGGTTTTAGATTCAGTACCCAGAAAACTGCAGTCAATAAATTTCGGTCCTGTGCAGTTGCTTGGGGAGACAGCTAAAGGCTTTTCGTTATTGCCCTTTACTTTGTTTTTGTAGGTTAAGTATGTTGTCGAACTAGCCAGGGCTTTGGGTTCAATGCCAGGAGTATATCGGGTCGATTTACTCACTAGACAAGTGTCTGCACCAGACGTAGATTGGAGTTACGGTGAACCCACTGAGATGTTGCCTCCAAGAAACTCTGATGGTTTGATGGATGAGATGGGGGAGAGTAGTGGGGCTTATATTGTTCGCATTCCTTTTGGGCCAAGAAATAAGTATCTCCCAAAAGAAAGCCTGTGGCCTTACATCCCTGAATTTGTTGATGGTGCTCTTAACCACATACTACAGATGTCCAAAGTACTTGGCGAGCAAGTTGGCGGTGGACATCCAGTTTGGCCTGTTGCTATCCATGGACATTATGCCGATGCGGGCGATGCTGCTGCTCTTCTATCAGGTTCTCTAAATGTACCCATGCTTTTCACTGGTCACTCACTTGGTAGAGATAAGCTGGAACAGCTTTTGAGACAAGGCCGACTATCAAAGGAAGAGATTAATACAACATACAAAATAATGCGCCGAATAGATGCCGAGGAGTTAGCTCTTGATGCCTCTGAGATAGTCATAACTAGCACGAGACAGGAGATAGAAGAGCAGTGGCGTCTTTATGATGGTTTTGATCCGGTACTGGAGCGCAAGCTACGAGCCAGGATCAGGCGTAATGTGAGCTGTTATGGCAGGTTCATGCCGCGCATGGTTGTAAGTATTGGGACATCAATCTTAATTTGAACACCTGAGCTTGAGATACAGTTTCATGCTTGCTTACTTTGGTAAGACTTCATACATGCTCTTACTAGTATGTTTGATGGACGATGACAACTGACAAGTGTCTGTATCGGACTCAGACAGGAGGTATTCAGCATGGAAATCTCAAACATAGCCTGTTACATCACAATGCATTGCGTGAAATCAAGTGTAAACAGTTGTACTAAATTTAAGCTGACCGTAAACTTTGTCAGAAGCTGGGCTTCTCTGATCAGTTCTTTCCATTGTTTTTTTACGACCTTGTTTTGTTTTTAGGTCGCAAATATTAATCCACATGCATACATTAGCTCATATCATCAATTCCTGGTTGTGCGCAGAACTGCTTTGCCAGTTGGAAGTACATGTAATAGTTTAGCCCTCTGCAGGTAATTCCACCTGGAATGGAATTTCATCACATTGTTCCACATGATGGTGACATGGATGGTGAAACAGAAGGAAATGAGGACCAACCTACGTCTCAAGATCCACTTATTTGGACTGAGGTTCGAATCATTTCTCTTCATTTGCTTTGATGAGTCCCTGGACTGATTACTAATCTGCAGCGGTAATCGTTCCAGATATAACTTTCTCAATAAATTCCTCAACCTTTAATTTGTTGTGGCAAATAATTAACTCTGACATAATAATATGCAGATAATGCGCTTTTTTACTAATCCACGCAAGCCGATGATACTTGCCCTAGCCAGGCCTGATCCAAAAAAGAATCTCACAACTCTGGTCAAAGCATTTGGGGAATGTCGTCCATTAAGAGAGCTGGCTAATCTGGTACAGTTAGTCACCTTTAACTGTATAACACTTCAACTGTGCAAAGCTGCTGTATTTGCTTTGGCAAGAGGGTCACACACTTTTTATTTTGCAGACCTTGATAATGGGAAACCGAGATGATGTTGACGAAATGTCAAGCACTAGTGCTTCTGTTCTTCTCTCCATACTTAAGCTTATTGACAAGTATGATCTCTACGGTCAAGTGGCATATCCTAAACACCACAAGCAGTCCGATGTTCCTGACATCTACCGTCTAGCAGCAAAGACAAAGGTACTCTCTTTTATGGTATATATGCCTAAGCAAGTTAGAGTGAATAAATAGTATAAACATTATAACTTCTACTGTCCTGTGTGGTACCTCTGGAAAATTACTTTTTCCATGCAAGTCCACCTTGACAGCACTGACTCTATATACTGTACTTTCTAGTAGTGTAGTTTGTTTTACAGCTATGAATTTATTCGTGATGGGGTTAAAAGTTAGTTAATCTTGAAAGTTTCCAGCATCATGCTCAGCTCTTGCAGACTTTCTCCTAATTTTTCCGATAAAGAAAGTCAAAATAACCATGGGTTGCATGCAATTTCTTCTAGAACCTTTCAGTTTCTAATGGTGGTGTCTGTTTTTCTGTTGGTGATTGTTAGAAGGCAGGATATTTGCATTTAATTGATGAGCTTATGGATGATATATCTTCTTTTTTTTCCTTGATTGGTTGAATCTCTAACAATCCTGCTTTTTTTTGTGCAGCAATTCTGCAAATCTGCTTTTTTTGTGTAGCAAATCTGTTCTTTTATTTTTGGTCTCCCTAAAAAGTTATCCGACCTACTTTAGTATCTCCAGGGATTTTTTTTCCCCCTGCAATTCTGTTCTCTAGTGAGGCATACCTTCTGCACCTCTTTGTTTTACCTTGTAAAGTATGAAGGCTAATCTCTTTTTTTTTTAACGGTGAAGAATAGGTATGAAGTCTATAATCGTGCACTTAAGTCTCTCATAATGGCAAGTTTAATTAATTTGACATTTTGTTGGAGTCAAACTGTTTATTTTCTTGTACACGTAACAAGAAGAATAGCAGTGCTCCTGAAATGGTTGTAATGATCATTTAGACTACGTTCCTAAGTTCCTTTATGTTTGTGCTTAGTTATTTTTATGTTATAAATTAACTGCATATCCAGCAGTTCTTATAACAAGTGTAGTCTCTTGGAGAAGGAAACTAGTTTCATATCATAGATTATAACAAACGCTACAAGTCAAGGAGGCTTCTTGGTGGGTGGAGGGAGTAAAACTGCTAGTTGGTACATATTTTTATCACTCTACTAGAACTGTATGGTATGCAACATACATGCAAGTTTGTTTTAGCTCTCTCTCTCTCTGTGTGTGTGTGTGTGTGTGAGAGAGAGAGAGAGAGAGAGAGAGTAACATATAATTTGATAGCTCATCATTGTTCCGTATTTTGCCAGGGAGTCTTCATTAATCCAGCTTTCATTGAGCCATTTGGGCTTACTCTAATTGAGGTAAGCTTCCTATACATGCGGTTTGAATTTCATTAAGTAGTTCACTCCTGCACTATAATCCATTATGACTCCATTGAACAGGCAGCAGCTTATGGTTTGCCGATTGTCGCCACAAAAAATGGAGGTCCTGTTGACATACTGCGGGTATTTGAATCAACAGATCACTCTCATTTGTGAGTTGGACGATTTTTCTATTTAATATTTAAGCGTGACGAGTAGTGTATCTGTTACAGGTACTTGACAATGGTCTTCTTATTGACCCCCATGATGAGAAGTCTATTGCTGATGCTCTTTTAAAGCTGGTTGCAGATAAGCAGCTTTGGGCCAAATGCCGACAAAATGGGTTGAAAAATATCCACCTGTTCTCATGGCCAGAACATTGTAAAACTTATTTGTCACGGATAGCAGGTTGCAAACCAAGGCAGCCATGGTGGCAAAGAAGTGATGATGGGGATGAAAACTCAGAGTCGGATTCACCTAGTGATTCCTTGAGAGATATACAGGATATATCCTTGAACTTAAGGTTTTCAATGGACGGAGAAAAGAATTCAGGCAGTGGCAACGCTGATAGTTCTTTAGAATCTGATGATCGAAAGACTAAGTTGGAGAATGCTGTTTTGACATGGTCAAAGGGTGTCAAGGGCCCACAAAAGGCTGGGCTTTCGGAGAAAGCAGATCATAATAGCGGCGCTGGAAAATTCCCAGCGTTGAGGAGGAGGCAGCATATGATTGTTATTGCTGTTGATTTTGACGATATATCAGATGTATTTTCAAGTGCTAGAAAGATATTTGATGCCGTGGAGAAAGAAAGGAATGAAGGGTCTATAGGGTTCATATTAGCAACATCCTTTACTTTGGCTGAAACACACTCTTTTCTCATCTCAGGGGGACTCAGTCCTACTGATTTTGATGCTTTTATATGCAATAGTGGTAGTGACCTCTACTATTCATCTCCTAACTCAGAGGATAACCCCTTTGTTGTTGACTTGTATTACCATTCACATATTGAGTACCGTTGGGGTGGAGAAGGGTTGAGGAAGACTTTGGTTCGTTGGGCGGGTTCTATCATTGATAAGAAGGGTGAAAATGAAGAGCAGGTTGTAACTGAAGATGAAAAGATTTCAACCAACTATTGTTATTCTTTTAAAGTGCGGAATCCAGGAAAGGCAAGTTTGCTTATTTTCTAGTCTTAGATGACCTACTTATTGCATCTTTTGGTTGTAGTTATTCTATCATCAATTCCTAGGCATTCGTGCTTGATTTAGCTTGAACCTGGTTTAAGCCGGTTTAAGCAAAATGAGTCAAGGTTAATCTTTGAATTTAGAGCTTGAAGTTAGGTAGCAGAGCTTGAACAATGTGTGTTAGACTCGTACGATTGTTCTGGAAAAGCTAGAGCTTATTTATATCTGAAAGAGGCAGAATCCAACGGAATCATCCATTTTTTTTAAGACAAAAAAAAATAATGAATTTTACTAGTCAGTTACATAAATTATGCCTCCTTTAGTTGATATGATAAGGTTTTTTTTTACTTCTTTGTTTTTTGTCACGAAGCACAGAAAATGAGACTTTTTTATTGTTTAACTTGCACTAAAACACGAATTCTCCATTAACTTATTGTTCATCTGACCAAAATGTGTTTTTAAAGTTTTTTTACTAATTCGACCAGACTATGGCAGGTGTCTACTACATGCATTGTTGTGTAGACCGTTGAATGTCTGGCAAAGAAATCAAAGAGGTTGAAAAATATCTCGGGGGTGTCCATCGTTGCTCTCTAGTACCACTAACTGATTATGTGGGCTACATCTGGACACTACAACCGTTTACTTATCAAAAGAAAAGTTTTTTTTAACTAATTAAGCAACCTTTCACATAAATCAGTTATTCAAGTCGAGCCAAGCTGAGCCACCTGATCAGTGTTACAGAGGGTGAGGTGAGCTCAAACAATACTTCAATTGTTTAGCTGAGCTTGAACCTTGCTTGGACATTATTGAGACTGTTTCAAGCTGAGGCTGAGCAGTCAAGAGGTCTGTGTGGCTTTGCTCATTTTCATGATGGGGCTTAATACTTATGTTAGCATTTTGAGATATGAAGCTGGGGTGGGTTGATATTTCGACTGTTACGTTGGTACTCTAGTTCGGATAAGAGGCGCGTCGAGCTGAATTTAGAGCTATAAAGTGGAATGCTGTTATTTATTCATATGTGGGAATATTTATGATCATTTTCTAATGGAGGTCAACGGGTAATTGATGCATTTCAGATAGTCCTTCTTTATCATATTGTTGTTTCATCCTTACAGGTTCCCCCCGTCAAGGAAGTTCGGAAATATATGAGAATTCAGGCTCTCCGGTGCCATGTTATTTATTGCCAAAATGGAAGTAAGATTAACATAATTCCGGTATTGGCATCACGTTCCCAAGCCTTAAGGTATAGCTCCTACAGCTTGTTAGCGGTTTAACAATTACTATTAATTGGTTTTCAGTAATGCTAATGTTGGTTGATCTTTTAAATTGTTAAAATCCTCTGCATTTTGTTCTTGAAATATGGTGGGAAGTGGTAATTAGGTCATAAGTCCTATGTAGACTTTTGTGCATGTTCGGACCTGTGCGAGCAATTGGTTAGTCATTAAAACCAATACATGTTCAAAGAGCTCTTTTTGTGTGAGATGTTGTCTTTATCCGACCTTTAGAGAAAGAGACTATAATCAAAATAATTTTCTTGTCTATTATGTCTGGTTGTAACTGGTAACAGTGATGATTATGTTTGTGAATTTTGTTCTGAAGGTTCTCATTAGCCATTTGATCCAACACCACAAGTTTGCATATAGCTTGCCCATGTGGGGAACTTTAGCTTTTCGATTTAGAGTAGCAGGGTACGATATTCGAACTTGATTTGGATTAGAGTTGCCCAATCACCCATTTGGCTGTTCATCAGTGGGAGGATCCACAAAACTCTCTGGAGTAGTCTGTCTTTTCTTTTTTCTTTTTTTCCTATCCTGTGTAGTTTGATAGTATTGGTACTAGTTAGGCGGTCTACATGGAAAAATTTGCCACAACTTTTCAAGCAGAGTCCAATTAACTCCACAAGGCCAGAGCAACCCCTCTCATGGATTGTGGGGTTGCATGTCTATTTCCCAGCAGGGACACACATTTTGTTATGGTTTCGTGAAGGGAAATCTAAAGCGCTCAAGTGTCATGGGTTACCCCACCCATGCGGATCACATAACTGAAGCTGTGTGGGCTGTTGAAATTATTAATGAGTACTGGGGGTAATGTAGACCTCCATACCATGACCTTCGTACGAGTCTTTGAGATCCATAGGACTCTAAACGTGTGCGTGAAACACTTTTTTTATGATAAGAATTGTTCAAATTTGGTTTCATCTTTCATGTTCATATTTGATGTCTTGTCCAGTAAATTTTTCTCCAATTCGACATAGTTCGTGACCTTTTTTAGGTTCAAAGAGTGGAATTCATGATCACTCTCACTGTCCTTAAAACCAGAGAATCTTCTGGAAATATTTTCACTACTTTGATATGATTCAATTTGCTACAAATCCAATACATTTCTTTGAACTTTTTTAAAAACTCTGCGACTAAAAACACTGTTTTCAGGTATCTCTATCTCCGGTGGGGTGTAGACTTGTCGAAAATGGTGGTTTTTGTTGGAGAGAGTGGGGACACTGATTACGAAGGATTGCTAGGTGGCCTACACAAGTCTGTAGTCCTAAAAGGGGTATGTACAGGTGCGATCGATCAACTTCATGCCAATAGAAACTACCCACTTTCCGATGTGCTTCCAAGCGACAGCCCCAACATTGTTCAAGCTACCGAGGAATGCCGCAGTGACGATATCCGGAATTCGTTGGAGAAACTAGGGTTCCTCAAGGGCTAGGAATTGTCAATCATGGCGTTTTGGTAATTCTCTTTTTGTCGCTTGGGTAATGATCTATGAATCACCTGGAAAGCATTCCCATAGCGTTTCATGGAATGATGGAACATTGTCTCCCGAAGCTAGTTAGGGTTTCCTCATGAAAACTTGGGAAGCTGTCCATTCTTTTGCTTTTGTTTCATAAAATTCATCCTTTTGTTGCTTCAATTGGCATATGGTAGCCACAGCTTGTGTTGTATAGCTATTGTATTTCTTCTTTCTCTGTGTAGTGGCTCCTTGTAACATGCAGGATGAAGTTAGTTATACAGTATAAGGGAAATAAATTGGCCAACTTTGAGTTTTTTTTTTTTTTTTTTGGAAAAGACTCCGGTACACACCTCCTTTATGAATTTTGTGGCTTACTTTAAAAAATTTTGTGGCCCAATATATGAATTTTGTGGTTGTTTATTTGTGAATTTTTATGGTTATTTTTGTGAATTTTTTTGTTAAAAAAAAAGACGGCGCAAACTAAAAAAATGGCTCGAAAGTTATGGATTTTTGTGGCATTGTTTAGGAATTTTTGTGGTACGGTTTATGAATTTTTGTGATTCAATATACAAAATTTTTGGTGTTCCATTATGAATTTCTGTGGTGATGGATGGATTTTTATGGCTTAAAATACAAGTGCATACGGTTCACCTAAAAATAGGGGTGTTTACCCTAGCCTTGTCCCTTTTGGTATGTAGTAGTATCAAGGCGATTGTAATGTATGGTGCGAGGAATCTCACTTATTTTTAACCCAGAGTTGGCACAGTAGTAGTCACCTTTCAATTAGGGACCTCAAAAAGCTTTTGGTCTGAGGTTCGACTCTCACCCTTGTCCTATCAATTCTCGTGTTGAGTCATTCTCAATGGAGTTTTGTCTCGGTTGTAATGGGCCACAAACTACTAGTTGGTGAGATTGGTCTCCGTATTAGTTGGTCCATTGGGTTGGATGTTGAGTTGTCAAAAAGAATTGGGAAAATGACGGCCCATGACGTGTTTTGATAATTAATACTCGCCAAGGACAATCTAAGAACATTTGTTAATACTGAAAATGTCCTTAGCGGGTATTAATTATCAAAACAAGTCATTGGCCGTCATTTTCTCAAAAGAATTTTGTAACTTCTTTGGTCCATTGGGTTGGATGTTGAGTTGTCAAAAAGAATTTTGTAACTTCTTCTTGCATTTAGTTGCTTAATTGGTGACATTTCTAGTTACTTGATTGGTACCATATGCTTTCCAGGAATTTTGCTTTTTCTGAGGCTTGAAATGTTTTGAACCATATCGTCAAGGTCAATTAAACCGGTTCAAACACTTTTTGGATGTACCAAAAATGAACATTTTTTTGGGAGATAGTTTCTCTCCGGACCATTAAAAAAGGACCAAAAAATTCAGTTTGTCAGTTATGGACCTGGTCTATGAGGAATTAAATCTTTCATATTATAATCTATAGAACATGTCTTTCATTTCGAACTTATCGCAGTACAATACCAAATTCATAGATAAACTTCTTCGAGACCATCAATCATACCAGAAGTATATTTGATTAGAGTAACATGTTCATGTTGTGAACACTATGTTACAATTGATCAAAGCACCAATTTATATCCAAATTTTGACAAGGTTGATGGAATCGTCGACGAACTATTAACAAGTAGACTGCTTCAATTATTGAAATAAGTTCAAAAAAAAAAAAAAAACAACAACAACAACAAAAGCCTTCAACGTTTGGAAATTCCTCTGCAACCCTTCTGCCGTCACCGACCAGGAGTTACCGATCTTGCATCGACGGTGACGCGGGGCCCACTTCTGGGTCCTGCATAGAAAATCCGAACGACTCGAATTCTCTCTGCGGGACCCGTAATGGGCCGTGCGTCGCTGTCGGTGCAAAATCGGTAAACCCCGAATCGTTGGCCATAGGATTTTCGATTCCTCTGACGGTGCGTAAAGCGTCTAAATTAAGGGCCAAGTGGATCCCCAAGGTAGAATGGGCTGGTGGTGCATCGTGCAACTTAGTAGTAACACATGATATGCCAACTGGTCCCCCAGCTAATAGGTGACCTCTTCCATCCCCATTACAACTGGAACCACTTTTGACAATCTTCTGTAACCAACTCTTTGTTGACAGAGGGGTGTGCATGGTCGCCGGGTTGTGCGGGTTAAGAGTGTATTTTTTAATTAATCTGTATCGGACGGGTTAGTAAAATTTGAACCCGTCGCCAACCCATCGACCTTTAAAATTAGCGGGTTAGTTTGAATTTTTTGGCGGTTTCGACTCCGCGGTTTAAATGTTGAGAAGTTCCGACTCAACTATGTTGACGAAAGGCAGAAGTATTCACAACCAAGGGTGGGCTGTAGCCCAAGTGAACTTTAAAAAAAATTATATATATTTATATGTAAAATTTTAGCCCACCTCATTTTCTTGCGGATTCTATATTATTTACACTGATAGAGAACTTGTTGAAGATATTGACTCAGATTCAATAATAAATGGTTTCTACTCTCTAAAACAACGCACTGTACAACTTTAATAGTGTACGTATTTTGTACTTTTCTTTTGTTTATTTTTGAACATTTACTTATTTATGTACAAGTTTGCTGGACATTAATTGTATAAAACTTTTCTTTGTTCATATATATGAATTTTGGGTTAACCAAAGAGAAATTAGATTCCTAGTTCCGCCATTGTCTGTTGACTTAGGAGAGTGCAGGGGTGTCGGTTGGACAGGTTAATTGTGTTTTCTTTAATCAATCAGTATTTGGCGGGTTGACAATTTATAACCCGTCGTCAATCCATCGACGAATTGGTTGAACTTTTTAGCAGTTTTTACTCAGCGGATTGAAAAGAACAAATAATGATCACTTGGAACAAATAAAATAATGATCATTGCTGACGGTGTGATCTACAGTACCACTTGGCCAACTAAAATGCCATGGATCTAAGACAAGTATATTGCAACGAAAGCATATTAAAAAGCTGAGTTTATTATTGGGTAAACATCAATATTTCAACCTTTGAAACATAATGATTGAGGCGAGTTTTTATTTTAATTCAGAACTTTAGACTAGTTTAAACGCAATCTTGATTAGACAAACTTCTAGTCATGCCGAGAGTTTGCTTATTTATTTATTTTAATCGACAAAAATAACATTTTATTAAATCTCGATGAGAGTATATCAGACATCTAATATAAAATTGGATGAAACATTTAAATGGCCAAGCCCAAACTCCAACTCCAAAACAACGCCCAGTGGACCATCAAAATAAATTGTGAGTGTAGTAGTGTACTGTCAGACATCTACTCAAGTGGTCCATCAAAATTTATGAGATGAGGTTTTCAGTGGGATACAAAATCTCCAACGGTTTGACTTTAATGGTTAAATTCTAGAGGTGAATGTCACTCTCTTCTTTGTTAACGGTACTCTCTTATAAGTATATTTTTACACAAAAATACACTTATAGGGGAGTGCTGTTAACAAAAAAGGGAGTGGCAAAATCAGCAGTCATTCTAGAACACAAGAATTCGTTTCCTCTTAAGGTCTTAGATGTGACTCGTTTTGCCACGAACTCTTATAGACGTCTCATCTCCGGAGTTGGGGGAGCTGTAGTCTCGACCAAGGGGGGCGTGCTCTAGTCTCGCTCCAATAATCCGAAACGTCCACTTAGTTGAGCTCGTCGAGTTGAACATATAAGTAAAAAATCAGCTCGATCGGATATCATTAAGTGTCTAATTGAAACCTTTTTGTCTTGAAAAGAATGGATCCGAAACACTGGATCAAATCTACTAGAACCCATTATTGGCAAATTATATGTGTTCCGATCAGACACTTAATGATATCTGATCAAACTGATTTTTTGCATACTTGTTCAACTCGACGAGCTCTACGAAGTGAACGTTTTCGATCATCGGAGCAAGACCGTAGCGAGGCCCCCTCGGCCGGGACAGCACGCTGCTGTCCCTTCAAGGGATAGCAGCTCCCCCCAGTCCCTCATCTCCATGCATAAACTTGTGAAAAGGATTATGAGAGAGAGTGTGTGAATTAGTTCGAACTGCGCACAAACTAATCCGAAAACGGCTTGCGCGACAAAAAAAAAAACACTAATCAAAGAGTTAAGATTCAATATTGTATGCCCGTTTTAGTAATAATTTCAAACATCAAGGGCTCCTCAAATATCAAGGTCGCTATGTGGATGAAAACTAAGTTCGACATCAAGATGTATTCGGTGGAGGAGTTTAAGAGCTTTTTAGGTGGAATCCGTAAACTAAAGCTTTAAGTTTGGCTTCGTGGTGTTGTAACATCCAACTGTCGGTTGGATGCTCCCTTTTGTTTTTCTTCCTTTTTCCCACTCGATGTACTCCTTTTCGAGTTTTATAAAATCATTTTCGTTTTGCAGAGCCAAAAAAAAAAAAAAAAGGGCTCCTCCATAAGCATAATTTTAGTTTATGCCTTCTGTCTTGATCACTTTGATTGCAACTCCTTGTTCCCTGGAGTTGCAATTTTCTCTCTCTTCTTTCCCATTCCTCAGTAATTGAGAGGTTGCCGGAAGAATTCCCCTACACCCGAAACTACATCTCCCTAACACCAACCACAAACACCGGCCGGTCGATCTTATATAATAACCCAATCAGAAAATCCCCTCAACTCCCCACTTCATCTGACGGCTAAGATTTCAAGCCATCAATATCAAAAACTCCAGCTCCAGCCTGCTTCTCGAGCACCAAATAATCTCTCCTTCTGTTGGATTTTTTTTTTTTGGTGTGCGCCTTTTTGGTCATACGGTATAGTACAGTTAGTAGTTACTACTAGTTAGTACTATTTGTTAATGACTACTAGAAGGGATGACGAGTCGAACCCATATCCGCTCATTATAAAAGGAGAGCTGCACGATCGTTTGAGCTAGGCCCAAGGGTCTACCGTTCACGATTTAGACATGGTAGAAAACATTGGTTACGTCAAAAAAGTTATATCGATCTAATAATGTGTTTTCGAAACACATATTGCTATATCGAATAGGAACTCATTTTTCTTTCATATAAATGTATATCGATGTGAGATAAAAATCGATATATAATGAGTGCAATCTCAATAGAATGAACGATTTCGAAGAAAGAGCTCACAACAGCCGAACATGTCCGTGGAGGACCCTATCTCAAAATGACAACAGATAAGGTGTTGGGCCACCATCACCCAATAATTTTTCTAGAGAGATAGATGTAGAGAGAGAGAGAGAGAGAGAGAGAGAGAGATTATTGTTTTTTTTTTCATCACCAGAGAGAGAGAGAGAGAGATGTAGAGAGAGACAGAGGGAGGGTGGGAGAGAGACAGATTATTGTTTTTTTTTTCACCACCACACAGAGAGAGAGAGAGAGAGAGAGAGAGGAGGGAGAACATGGAGAATAAAAATTTGTATCTATAGGAGTAGTTTATACATAAATGTGTGTTGTGTGTTCATATAAGCAATGGCGACAGATATGCGCACACGATGTATACGTATACGAGAATGCGATTGACGCCGACGCCCAACCAAATCGAATTCATTCCGGGGGAAGACTTTTCTTCGCCCCTCCATTATTCCACCCCCTCTCTCTCTTCTCTGTTTCTCCCCCACTTTCTCTCTCCACAATTCTCATTTCAGGTGAGTTTCAATCGACGTTTCTATGGAATGTATCAAATTGGAATTCATTTCGTGTTCTGTTTCTTTTACTTATTATATATGAATGTATTGGGTTTTTGGTAATCAAGTACTGCTATTTCGCTTCGTTCTGCGTTTGAATCTTCTGTACAATTGTATGCTTTTTTGACAAGTTCATCTGTTATATGGTGAGAACAATTTTGGTATCACATATTTTCGTATCGGGTCTTGCGCGTATTATGCATATAATGCTAAACAAGTTAGATTTCGATGCACATTTCACGGTATTGATACACTTTTACAGATACGAATATACTTTTCTTGAATATCGATATACTTTTACGCATAATCCACCGTCCTAAGGGATGTGCTTAGCATTTTCCCTTTCGTATTTGGTAATTTCAAGGCTTTCTGTATTGGGGACAGCATTGATGAGTATCATAATCCAAGAGTGAAATTCTTATTTTTGTTCACAATGTTAATAAGATTCAAAATCAGCTAAGACTCTAAAAAGAAACCGTTTTCATTTAATCTCTGTATGTTGTTTCCTGTTTTAAGCGTAATATCACAATTGCTAATTATTTAAATGAAACTGTGATATATTGGTTTGTGTTATAGTCTTAAAAGCCAAGTCTTTCTGTGTGTTGAAATAGAGATTGAATAATTGATACTTGCACTCGGACCTGGATAGTGCTATGGAGTAACACTTCCAAATCTTAGGTCGGGATTTAGGCTTATTCTCAGTCCTGCTGCTGAATTTATGTAGTAGACACATGTACAACTTATAAAATTGCTAAAGACTGAATGTGTATTTCGGTTCAAAATCAGCGACACTTTTTGCAATTCCAGGGTGTATCTTCAGTTAAAAGAAACTCCATGTTAGGCTTAAATATCATAATTACTACTTATAATTCAAATCACAATTGTACTTGTGTTTGTTTGGAACTTCTTTGTTGTGTTTTAAAGACTAGTGTCTTTGTTCATGGGAATTGAGATTCAGTTAATGGTATCGTTGCTATTTATGCAATAGGCACGTGAAGATCTTATAATCGAGAGAAAGAATGTCGACACAGAAAAAATTGAGGAAAGCACTTGGAGCTATGAAGGATAGCACCACTGTCAATTTGGCAAAAGTAAATAGTGAGTACAAGGTATGAATTTTTTGGGATTCCCATGATGGTTTTTGGAATGACGCATGGGTTTGATCTTCTACTGAATGGCTTTTGGGATTCTAGGAGCTGGATGTTGCAATTGTTAGGGCCACAAATCATGTTGAGCGCCCAGCGAAAGAAAAGCACATAAGAGGTGAGTGTTCTCTCAAGATGGAGATGGCTTGTTCTTTTGATAGGCACACGCTCCTTAATTGTTCACCGCAGTTCCATTTTGTGCAATTTTTTTAATCTACCCCTAAAAGACTGGCGAGTCACAACAGAACAAAAGGCTCGGTTTGGTTTACCCCTAAAAGACTAAATGAATCCTGATGGATGCATTTCACTTTTCCCTTTGCAGCTATTTTTGCTGCTATTTCAGCTACAAGGCCTCGAGCTGATGTTGCCTATTGCATTCATGCTTTGGCTAGACGATTGTCAAAGACACACAACTGGGCGGTATGTGTGCAATCAAATCATATGCCACTAGGGAACCAATTATCCTGAGGTCCACTCTTTTATTTGTGAAAGACCAAAACTAGGATTTAAAAGAACTTCAAGTGTTTAACCTGAGAAATATTGACTTATCGTAAGATATTTATGTGGATCATGCAATCCTTATTATTCTTTCTTTTTCTGCCCATTTTGTCAGCCTTGAAATTTTTATTACATGTTTTACTAATTAAGAAACAAATCTTGTATGTTTTCTCCTTGTACTGAATCTTTTTATTTTTAACCTGCCATAAGTATCCATCCTTTTAGAGCTATTGTTTTTCATTGGCAATTGAGGGTCTTCTTAGTCCTCACTCCTCATTAAGTGGCTAACTGATATTTACTCTGGAGGCCCTATGTGAAATCAAACTTCATTCTTTATTTAGTAAGATCGTGCTTTCTTCATCCTAGAAGAAAAAACCTTATATTGTATGGTTGTATGTTCACCGTAGCCCGTAAGGTCTACTCCAAGCTTCCATTTCATTTTTTCACTTCAATTGATGTCTGCTTGGTTGCTCAAGATTTCTATTTGACATGCTGTAATGGCAAATGTTTGAATAACGATAGTCCTAATTTGTGATGGCTGTTATTTGCTTTAAAATAACTAATAATTCCATTATCTGCAAGATGGTTACTATTGTCATGCATGAGCTTTCTGTAACTGACGACTTCTCTATGTTTAGGTTGCATTGAAAACCTTAATTGTTATTCATCGTGCTCTGAGGGAAGTGGACCCCACTTTTCAAGAAGAGCTAATTCATTATGGAAGAAGAAGAACCCATATGCTCAATTTGGCCCATTTCAAAGATGATTCCAGTCCAAATGGTATGTTCCTTCTTCTCTTTATATAGTTTTTTCCCCTTCTTCCAGTTATGCAGTTATTAGTATCCATATTCGAACTTACAGAAAGCTATTCGTTTGTTGATTACAATTGTTTGTGCGGTTCAGCATGGGATTACTCTGCTTGGGTCCGCACATATGCCTTATTTTTAGAGGAGAGGCTGGAATGTTTTCGTGTATTGAAGTATGATGTCGAGAGCGACCGCTCTGTAAGGAAGCTTCTCTATTCCTTTGGCTGTTTTATTGCATTTAAATTAACTCTGGCAAAACATGCTGTGAATCTATTTTCACTGAGCTATGTCACCTTTGCATTTTAAAAAACGCCGACATGTTCTAAGGGGGTTGTGTTTGTGTTGCAGGCAGAAAGTATGGCATTAATGCTCACAGCATTATTTTTTGAAATTGTCAAATTTCTATGGGTTGATGATACTTTCTTTTGATTCTAGCATTTTTTGATCAATAAAAGTGGTAACAGTACTTTTTGCAGTCTACTTGAGTTGATAGTTCACTTGGCCCACTGTCATAAGATGTTCATCAAGCACTCCGACAACTTCGCATACACAAAACCTGTAGCAATGGAAATCTGTCTTTAAGTTTTATCTTTGTTGCTTAAATGCTTTTTCTTAGCCGATTCAGTGCTGCTCTTGTTATTTCCCTTGGAATATATGCATGTGGGATGTAAATTGACCATGCTGTTAAGTGTCTAAGTTGGGAGATGAAACATTGATTAGTAGATGATTATAAGTGGAAATTGTGGTACAGAGAAGTAAAGATTTGGACACTCCAGAATTGCTTAAGCATTTACCACCTTTGCAGCAGCTTTTATTTCGTGTTCTTGGCTGCCAGGTAACTTTTTCGATTCAGCCAGCGATTTGAGTTGTATTCTACATCTATTTCTGGCTTTCAATATGAAATTGATCGGCCAACTAATGAAACTTTTCATGCAGCCACAAGGAGCCGCGGTTCATAATTTGGTAATTCAACTGGCACTTTCCATGGTGAGAGGAGTTCAATAAACATTTTTCTTGTCAATCTCTTTTCCTTGTCCATGACTCTACGGAAGTAAAATTTGCAATTAGGAGTATCACCTTCTTCTGGACCTGAAAGTATTATTTTCAACAGGTTGCTTCTGAAAGCATCAAAATCTGTAATGCTATTAGCGATGATACTGTTAATTTGGTTGACAAGGTAAGTTGTGGTGTTGGCTTTGTAGAATTTTATTTTTATTTTTATCACATGTTGGCTTTCTAGATCACTAGGTTGTTTTTAGTGTATTATTGATATACATGACATGTACTCTGACAGTTCTTCGAGATGCAACGCCCTGACGCTCTCAAGGCTTTGGATATGTATAGGAGGGGAGAAAAACTGGTAAAACTTTTTTGAATGACATTGTCCAACTCTAAATACTTCGTTTGAAAATGAACTGTATATAGATTAGCACATAACATGTGTGTTTAAACTCTTTCCATTTCTTCAGGCTGAGAGGCTATCCGAGTTTTATGAAGTATGCAAAAGCCTTGACATTGGGCGAGGAAAGAAATTTGTTTCGATTGAGCAGGTTTGTGATTTCCCTTACGATTCTTTCAGGAAATTCAAGTCTCGTGGTTTTTACCATTTGATTCTGTCTACACTTTGTAATTGGTGGTTGATTGATTGATAATGAAGGCACCGTCATCATTTATACAAACAATGGAGGAGTATGTGAGAGAAGCACCACGAGGTTCAACATTTCGAAAGGATCAGGTATAGAAATCCTCTTCGGTGAACTTATTATGTTGGTGGGAACTGGGAAAGTATCGGCCTTTTCAACTTTTGCCTTCGGATGCAATCAGAAAATCTCAGCTGTTTCCAAGTGTTCACGTGGTCCCAGATGCTCAAGTATCCGAGGCATTGTAACCTCCTTAGTTGTCCATTAAGCATATACTGCTTACATCGTTGAAAACTCAGCAATCATGTGACTGTTTTCTCCCCTTTAACTTGTGTTCTCTTCCATTTCTCACAAAAACGAGTCATTCATATGACATTTGTGTAGATTGGACACTACGTATATATGGGTTTGAGCAGTTGGGACATATCAAATGACACCATTCGTAATTTCCTTTCTGTGCCATCACAATGTAGGTGTTTGCACTAATTAGGCAACTCATCAAATATATCACTTTAGCTTTATGAATCACAGGTGAAGCAATGTTGGTTCAAATATGTGAGTATATAGCCGGTTTGTACAATGGCTATAACTTCTGAAACTTTAAGTTGAAGTTTTCTTTATGTCAAAATTAAAACAAAAAAATTGGTTATGGCCCTCTTTTCGTCTTAATCACTTATTTTCGAAAAGCAGGGGACTGATGACAAAAACGCTTCTCCGAAGATAATCTTAGCCCTGGAGTACAAGAAATCTCCGGAGGTGCAGGAGGAGGCACATTCGCCATCCCCACCTGAACCAGAGCCAGAACCAGAACCAGCTAAGGTGGAAGCTCCAGTTGCTGAGCCACCTGATCTGCTGGTAAATTTCGTCTCTTTCTCTCGTACTAAAAATAAAAAATTCTTGGGATCTATCCACCTTGTGTAATTAAAAATCTGCATGTCGTTTTTTGCTAGGGTTTGAATGATCCTACTCCAGCTGCTTCAGATTTATATGAAAAGAATGCTCTCGCATTGGCTATTGTGCCTGTTTGTAAGTTTTCTGTACGAATCACATAATGAAAAGCATTCTAACATTACTCATGATTTTGAGATTCCATTTAGCTAGTTCTGGTTTGAGTGGAAACCAATATATTTTCAACATTTTGGTTCGTTTCTATTTGAACGGAAAATCATTCTCTATGATGTAAAGGCCTCTGATTTTTTGGAATATGGTGGTTGAAATTGCAGCTGATCAATCAGCTCCTGCTGGCCCAAATCTGGCAAATGGAACTACAGGCTGGGAATTGGCCCTTGTTACTGCTCCAAGCTCAAATGAGAGTGCCACAGCTGATAGCAAACTGGTATCTTTTCTAATCTTTATCTGCCAAATTCCTGAATTGTTTTAAATAAATAAAATCAGATTTAGGATTGAAAAAACAATCTCGGATCAAAGGTGGTTCTGTTATGGTTGACACTGTAACATTCTTTTCTGGCATACCCTTGGTAAGCGAAAAGGATCCCTGGCCGACCAGAATACCCAAAACAAGAAAAAAGAAAAAATGGAAGAAGAAAAAACACCCCTCCCTCCCACAAGAAGGAAACCCTCAGGAATACAAATGAGACGATGCATTGTGGGAGGAAAATTTCTATTTGGTGACGTTCTCGTTACCTTTTATTTTGTTTCCAGAAAATTTGACTAGTGACTACTCTATATCTGATTCTCTGAACATGTTCGGTAGTTGTAGACGTTCTGAAAATAACAGTTTTCAAAATTTCCTACTCAGAAGAAGGTGAAGAAAACAAAGAACTTGTTATCCCTCTTGACTATCCTTCCAACTACCCCACTTCCGGCTGCACCGCATTTTTCCCTTCTTATTTTTGACAAAAAACAAAGAACTTGTTTACTGTAACCACAAAACAACGCGCATAAAACTACGAAGGTAACCAAAACTAGAGCTTAGTTAGCTACATCTAATTTTCAGTACAAAAAGAAAGAGCGATAACTAATTCTATTTGCATTCGCTTGTGCATGGAAAAAGGGGGGAGGACTGGATAAGTTAACCCTGGACAGCCTATACGATGACGCAATAAGGAGAAGCAACCAGAATGTGAGCTATAACCCCTGGGAGCCAGTCCCAATAACCAGTCCCACGATGCCACAAATGGTACATGACCCATTCTTCGCTTCCAACACCATGGCGGCCCCTCCTTCCTTGCAAATGGCATCCATGGCCAACCAGCACCAAGCTTTCATGTTCCAGCAGCAGCAGCAGCAGCAGCAGATGACGATGATGACGATGATGGGCCCACAGCAACAACATCATGTAAATCCCTTCGGCAACGCATACGGTGCCGGTATTCACCCCTACGGCATCCAAGCCCACAACACATACGCGGGCCTCATTTAGGCTGTGTTTTGTACTCTATTCCGGACCTTAGGAAGGAATGTCGGGAAAAACTGGGATTCGTTTGAAGTCTTTTTTCTCATTCTTTTCCCTCGATAAATCTCTCCACAAATCCAAGATCCAAACACAATCTAAGGCAAAAAACCAATTCTTTATGCTTTTTTCGGATATCAACCGCGGGAAGATTTGAAGTATAGTGAAGTACTGAAGTCATATGTACCATATGTTATGCAAAGTGCAGGAGCCAAGAGGAGATATAGTGCATTGTTTATATTGTTCATAGACCTATACTGGTAATAATGTTCATAGGAGACCTGCTTATTTGTTCTTGATGCTGAAGCAGGATTCTCATTCTTGTAATTTGTTTATGTACCTTCTATTCTTTTGTCTATCAAGATGTAAACCTTCATTTGATATGACTCATATAATTTATATTTTGTGATTATCGAAACGGATTTATATATATGCTTTGTGGATACAATGTTTGATTACAGATTATTGGTTCTTTTTCTCTGTTAATCGTTATGAGAAATTATTACATTATGTATGAATTACAAAGTACAAACCACGGGACAATACATCAATTGTGTGAGAGTCTACGAGATAACTAAGTCCAGTAACTAAACTAAACTAGTGTAAACCCAACTCAACTACAAGCCCCCATTAGGGAAAAAATACCCCATTAGGGAACAAATAAACGCAACGGAAGAACACCCCATGTAGGTGAAAAAACTCAAACTCTTAACCTCTTAGTGAGATGCATAAAGTCCCGGCCAATTGAGTTAGAAACAAAGAAAGAAAGGAAAAACCCTCTTAGGGAAGAACGTTCACACGCAGGTGGGGAGACTCAAACTCCCAATTTCCTAATGAGATACAAGAGTCCTGACCAACTAAACTAGCCCAATTGGTTGAAGTTTCCTTTCATCCTCTTAAAGTTATAGCAGTTGTATAAAAGTTCATATGTATAAAAATCCAAAAAAGTAGCACATAATTTCATAACTCACATTTATACTATAACACTTAAATTAAGGATTGTGATTTTGACACTCCAAAAATTGAAGGAGGGGCTCCAAAACTGAACTGTGTTAATACACAAAACGACGTTGTTTTGGAGTGCTAAAATCAATTTCCAAAATTAAATATCTATCTTAACGTTATGGCATAACATCGAAACATCTAGGAGTATAAAATACACAAATATTTATGTTGATGTCATGAATTTTTTTATGCAACTGTTATGAATTTTTGTACTCAAGCTATGATTTCAGAATCGATGCTATGAATTTTTTTTTTATTTTTTATTTGTAAGAAATGCATACTATCCACCCGAATATAAGGTTAAGGTGCGTATTGTAGCATTTTTTTCCATTGCATTTAATCCGAAAGCACAAGGTGGAAACAAACAATAAATTAACCATAGTTGACAAAAGAATAAAACGGTTACGAAATCTATTCAAACCTAATTAACAATATTATCAATACAAGAACATAATTAACTCATATCTTCTGTTTTGTAACGATCTTTTATCAATTGATTTCGCAAACACTTTTTTCATTCTGTTTTTTCGTCGTTTGCATGCCTTTGTTTATTTTTCAACGAAATGATTTTCCAGAGTGTCAAAAGTTTTCCCTTAATAATATTACACTGGGTACGTTTCTTTCGACATCTTTAAAAACTAAATACTCCTTCCGTCCCGTTTTCCTTGTCATGTTAATTTAGAGAACTCAAAGTTTTAGACGGACAGACATTTAGTGTCTTCTTAGAATTTGTTTGACAGATTTTTAATACTACAGTATTATGCTTTTATTGCTTTATTCTCTTTATTAAAATAAAAGCTCATTTATGAGTAGTATTAATTTGTTAAACATTCCAAAATTAACCAGCTTTGACCGAACTTGGAAGAGAATTAATTAAGGCGCGCGTAAACTAGCCGAAGCACCTCTAACCGTAGGAAAAAAAAAGGATGCTGCTCGACAAGGAGACGCCGAGTGAATGCAGAGCGACCGATCCGTTCGTTCATCTCGACATAGATAGCTCAGATCAAATCTGAGCACATACAAATTTAGACCGTTTATTGCTCGAATAGAATTTAAACCATCGATTACCCAGCAAGATCGACCGCTTTGCACCGCTGTACGGGGATGGTCGGCAGTATCTCCCATTCCGTGAGGTAGAGGGGGAGGAGGAGTATAAACTTCGACTTCTGTTTTTTTTTTTTTTTCATTCAATCCAACAAGTACTAGTACTATATAAACTTGGACCTCAAGCAGACCAAAAAGTGTCTCCCTCAGTTCGTCCTCTCACCAAAAAAATCCTAATGCTCTCTCTCTCCTCCCTCTCTCTCTCCTAAAAACACAATCACCCACCACCACCACCAACAATGTCCTCTTGGCTCTCACTCTCTCTCCCCAACCCTTTCAAATCCGACCACTCCCAAGACCCCTCGCCCCCGCCCGATCACGCCGCCGCCGCCGCGGCCGGGGTCCAAGCCGACCTCTCCGTCCTCGGCCACACCATCGGCCGCCACCTCCACGGCGTCGCCGCCTTCCTCGCTCCCCCTCCTCCCTCCCAACCGCCTCCCGAGGCGGCCGAGTCCCCGTCGCAGGCGATGCTAGGCATAAAAAACGATCTGGTGGAAATTGGGGGGAGCTTCAAGTCCTCTCTCTCTGTGCTCTCTTCGACCAAGGCCGTGTCTGGGATATCTCGGTTCGCTACGAACTTGTTGCGGTTTGAAAACGACGGCGTAGATGAGGAGGGAGATGATGATGATGAAGAAGAAGAAGAAGAAGAAGAAGAAGAAGAAGAAGGTGAAGACGGTGATGAAGTAGCTGGGGTCACGGATGAAGTGCTTGATTTTGTTGAGGAGATTTCGTCGCGGCCCGAGTGTTGGGCCGACTTTCCCCTCTCACTAGATGACGGTAAACCTAATTATGCTTATATACATAGTCATATACGTATTCCTGTATGTGAAATATATTCAGTATGTTATTGCATTTGATTGAATCCAGTTTCTTTGTTGCATTCTAAAGTTTATGTTTTTCGCCTGCATATTTGCGTGAATGTGTTTTTCTGTTGCTTTGATGGGGTTGGGAGAAAGGGAGGGAGAAGGGGCCTTGATCCTAGCACTTTAGAATGAGTGATAAACAACTTTGCGAGTTCAATTTTGGACTCGTCTGTTGTGATCATCAGGACAGAGTTAATAACATAAAAGACCCATTCATGCAGAAACTTGAAAGAACCAAAAAAGAAGAGTGATCTTCATGCACCCCCTCAACTAATCCCAAACAGTAATCCTCAAACCTCGCCGTCCACGTAAGTCTGAATCCAGTCAATTGCCGAGATCTCAAGGGATTAGCAATATCAAGGCAATTTAACTTTTTATACATGAGTGAGTGCGTTGGAGATGCTATTCCACAATGTCTTACTAATCGCCATGCCTTCTTAATCACCATGGCTTAAGCAATTAGTTGAGGGGTAATTGGTGAAAAACACCTGTCTACTGCACAATCCATTCCCACAATGCCTTGTCAACTATAATGTGCCCAGAAAAAATAGGAATGTCATTGGATTTATTCATCACACTTGGATAGAAGTTTCACACCTAATCTTCAAGATTTTCAAAACGTTTTAGCCAATTTTTGCTACATCTTTCTCCAATGATACACGAGGCAATCGAAACAAGTAAGTCCATCCTCAAGTACAATGGCAATTTGTTACTGTTTCAACAAGAAAATTCTTGGGCGTTCTTATTTGAATCGTCCACTTCATAAGCCACTGCACCGAAGTATCTCTTTTACCGCAATATCTAATTTTATTCTTCCCTCCATCTAGCATCTCCGCAAACAGTAAAATCGAACAACTCAAAAACTACAATAAAAACATCTGAACTAAACAGAGGCTTTGGTGCAGTGAAATTAGATGTGGTAAAGCATGTAACTCGAAAACTACAATAAAAACATCTGTTATGTTTTTATGTTATTTTTAGCATGTATCTACGGAGGTGATAAAGCACATTATTTGGATTCTAATTGCTGGCATGTTGCTGCAGATTTCAACTTGTCTACTGCTCAGAAAGAACATGCTTCAACTGTTGAACTTTTAGTCCCAAGTCTTGCAGATATGAGGCATACAAGTTGCAATCATTTGAGTGAAGAAAAATTCTGGATGATATATTTTATTTTTTTGCTCCCAAGACTGCATGAGCAAGACGCCAAGCTTCTCTCAACTCCTGAGGCAAGAATGTCTTTGCGTGTCATCTTATATTTTTGTTCGCCTTCGTTGTCTTTGCATGCCGTATAGTTTCTCACAACTCGCATATATGGTGAGTTGGTAACACCTACAACCTGAAGCCTTTGATGGAACATATATATAGAACATACAACCTGAAACCTTGTCCACTGACCACTGCCATCCCCTTATCTCCCTAAGGTTGCCCTTAGCTCTCACCTCCTCCACCTATGGTCCCGAGCCATCAGAGTGCCTGCCATCTTCCTGGTATGCCAGGTCATGTGCACTTCCACCATTACTACCTACATTGCTAAATAACGTGGGACCTAGATAGGATCTTGTATGTTTGCATTTTAATTTTTTTGAGTCAACTTGTATTGTTTATGCAAGATTTGATGATCTGGTTGACTGTTCCTTTTTACTTTTTTTCTTCTTCTATTTATCAATTTTAGTGATCGGAGGTATTTACACGGTCGCCAGCTGTTATAGACTGAGGCTATATTGCCTACATGTCATATTATGGCAATTTTTCTAGTTAGTCTGATGGGTTTGGGAAAACCAAATTCACAAGTTTCTGCTGTTGGATTTATAGCCTATTCCTAGTTGCAGTCCTTGAAATCTAGTAGCTTATCTAGTCTTTTGGATTTTATGGATCTTTTCTTTTGTGGGTTGCTAGGCAATTTTGTAATCTATTCAGAGGATTGAGCCTGTTTGAGATTGTGTAATACCAGAACCTATCAGAGGTAGAACCAAAGAGTATAGGACAGATATCAGAGGTGGAATAACTTTCTTGAACAACAAATCAATCAAAGAAAGAAAACAAGGGACTAATGATGCTCAAGTAAAAATTGAGGAGTAGACCAATGACGATGAGGTAAGACTAGAGCACTTTGTACCCTTAAGCATTGCTGCTTTGGTCCTAACATCATATTTTATATCCCCAAGAAGAACAGAAGATCACTGATCCAAAAATAAAAATAAAATAGGAGAGCTATGCAAGCTTCTAAAATTTGTGTAGTTCGTTCCCTGCCCTAAGTATTTTCAACAAACTAGTTAATTTCCTTAAAGCAAGACTGACGAAGTTTAGAAATGCAGCATACACGAGAAATCATTAGTCATTTGGTTCTAGAGTAGCTGCAATAGGACAGCAGGCGCTGAAGATATTCTTCTTCTGGTTACAGAACGGTAAGGTAGATGTGTCCATTGTATCCCATACCTTCAGCCTGTGTCTAGTAGGAACTCTTCCCCTAGTAGAGGCAGAATATGAAGCTAAGTCTGGGGATAAAATTAGGGAACCTTGTAAGCTTTTGTAAACTGTCAAGCCACTGTCATGAGATGAGTCATTAGGTAAGGTCTATGTAGCACTGAGACGGACACGCGACATGACACGGTTAAGACATGACATGACACTCTGAAACGCAAATTTCATAAAATTAGTTTAGAGGACACCTCACTCTGTGGGACAAGTTTAAAAGCACATGGACGTATTCAGTATAAACAAAACAAAAAGGAAGGCTTGAATTCTAATTATACCAATTATCCGTTTATATACATTTATCATTGCATTATTCACATAAGTGTTCCAACAAAATGCAGTTTACCATCCGCATAATGCCATAATCAGTCAACCATCATTTAATATCAAGGGCCTACTATTTCGTTTCACACTCACGATATGTTCTGTAAGTTTTCATAGATTGTCACGAGAGTGTCCCGGTCTTGTTTAGGCTGTTCCCAGTGTTTAAATAAAAAAGGGGGTAAAAGTAAAGAGCACTTCTGATTGACTTGTTCGGAGAGTGTCCATGTCTGACAAGTGTCCGACACCTAACCTTTGATGAGCTGTCTGTGTTTTATAGTCACGAAGTGGAAACATCTCTTTGGACAAACCTATTCCTTTTCCTCTAGTTGAATTCAGCCCTAGCAACTGATTTGATAGTACCTCTATTTATTCCCTGAACTCTGAAGCCTCCAGTAGATTGTTCCACATCAATGAACCACGATGGCTGTATTTATTTATTTTGATAGGTAGGGACAATATATAGGGGGGCCACTGTTTTAGTGGTATTCTGAGAGCAACCACTTTGTGCGTATTGCCAAAGGTTAGGTCTGTTTTCAATTCTCCCCCGCCCATACCCCCAATGATTGGGGACAACATGGGTTCTGCTGCTGTTGTTGGTAGCTAGGGACAATATCTAAAAATTGCCAAAGGGGTGCAACCTTGCAGACACAGAATATAAGACGACAAAACAACTAAAAGAACCAAAAATGCTGTAGCTCTCAGAAATTGAACAATCCAACATTCCAACAGAAAGGTAGATCTTGCCTAAACCAAAAGTTCGAGATAGAAAGCCCGCGACCAGTCCATCAATTTCTTACTCCTACTTCATAATATTAGTGAGAATAGCTTCCTTTAGTTTTCCAAGCAAGGAAAATCACCTTTGGAGGGGTGTTCGAACACCATGCTGTGTCTTACATGTAAGAACATCCCCTTCCGGGCACAATGGCTATGTATACTGTAGTAAATTTTCAGTTCCTACTGCACCGTAGCCTGCAGTGTTCAAATGAATGCCCAAGAAATAGGTTAAGTGGTATGCAGGATGCAGGAGCCCACAAAATTTAATTTTCCAGACACTTCAAAAATGTGCTGTCCTTGCATGGATTTTGATTTTGTAGGTGAAAAATTGAAGTATGTTCCAGTAATCGCGATGATTCCGATAAAAGAAGACCCGTATCTGAACTGGTTATTTTAAACTAGCACAGATAACTTAGGATTTTCTTTTCTGTTATTTTAGTCATTCTATCTTGTCTTGCATTCCCTTTTTTGGCCTTTTTATTTTTGGGGCCTGGACAGTTTCTCCATTTAACTATCAAGAATACTCAGCAGAGAGAGAATGAGTGCCTAATGATACTCAATATACTGGATCGTTATATATTTAGCCCAAGCCACTGATGAGATCATGCCACTACTTTAAATCTAAACATTCTAATGTTGCAAGGCTAGAAAGCTAGTTTCTCCTCTCTAGACTTGGATGGTTCTGCTCGCTTATCGCAAATTATTCCTACATACCCTTATATTATCCTACCACGTTCTAACATAATCGTGAAACTATGAGAGTTAGCAATCGCAAGTTGTAATAATATGTACCCGCGAAATATGAATCTTGGATCCGCCCATAAACTGATCTTGAAGTCATTTATGTTCGTTTGAACCCAACATTAATCATGTTAGTATATGTTTATTTCATTTGCATTGTGTCTTTGCCATCCTTTTTATTTCATCGTGTCCTATACTTGGCTATCAATGAAAGAAGCATGGTAATGTGCACAGAAATTGAATTGGGTCTCTGGGCCTACCCTCTCTGATGCCATTTGGCTTTGATTTGAGGGCATGGTTCTGCAGCAAAACAGGTATATGGGGGCCACTGTTTCAGTGGTATTCTGAGAGCAGCCACTTTGTGCATATTGCCAAAGGTTAGGGCTGTCTCCAATCTTCTCCCGTCCATACCCCCAATGATTGGGGACTACATGGGTTATGTTGTTGTTGTTGTTGTTGACGTCCTATACTTGGCTGTTGTATCAGATGTTTCGAAGACAACTGAGACTTTCTTAATGTAACAGTTGCCTACTAACTTTATTCCTCAGACAATGTTCTATCTAGTTTTTGTTCTTTAAATTTTTTGCAGTTAAACGTTTTCTGGTATGATGAAAACTCCGAAACCTTTTATATAAAATTACGAACAGTATGGGTCTTATTTAAGGAAGTTTCTCATTGCAGATAGTTGAAGCAAGAGAGATACTTCTGCAGAATCTGCGAAACAGGAGGAATGAACCAGTTGAGGAATCTGAGCCCATCAATTTGTCTCAAGAGGGTACTAGGGTCAATAACAATCAAGGTGAAGGTCGCCCATCACAGGATCAGGAGGATTTAGTGGAGGCTTCAAGTTCCCAGCAAAGGGCTGAAATTGATCATGAGAACGCCACCTCAGCAGATACCAAGAAACAGCCTGAAAATGAGGAGGAAATCTCATTCAGCGACTTAGAGGACGATGAAAATGATGAAAATGACCTCGCAAGTAGATTATCAAGGTTAAGGCAGGCACGGGACGAAAGGGTTCCTTCGCCGAATGGATCCAGTGAATGGGTTAGACTTGGTGAACATTCCGGAACACAGGGTGCAGGTGGTGGTGGGCAGAAAGGAGGACAGTCGACATCTAAAGGAAAGGATTCAGAAGGTGAGGAGTCAAATGATTGGCTCACTGTTGATGAAGGTGATTTAGAAAGTTTGTCGAATGTTTGAGTTGAATGTTTCCTTCTATCAGTGATTTTACCCATTCCAACGTGTGAAAAAAAGGGTTTTTTTTTTAAAAAATAATTAAAGTTGAATAACTGGATCTACATCAAAGTATGGTATCAGGTTTGGAGTTGGTGTCTTTGGGTCATTTGTGCTGCTTTGGTTCACAATTGTACATACTCTGAATATGTTCAGAACCGAAGTTGTTCCAATGTTTCCTATTGTAAATTTTAGGCATTATCTTTGGTTCTTTGTCCATCAGAGTGTGATGAATTATTTTTGTGTATATTCGCTGCCAATGGCCTCCTTTTTGGAAACAAGTCCTAGTTGTTAATTCAAAATCATCCAATTAGGTAATTTTGGTTGGTTATGACGACAATAAACAAGTTTACATCTTAAAAGATCGTTGTTTTGCTACAAGCAAGTAGAAGTAAGATGTTGGGCACATTCATGATTTCAAAACAACTGAAAAAAGAAACAAGAAAACATGTTCGATGAGAGGAGTGGTGGAGAGTTATCAGGGGGGAGTTTCTGAAACAAGACGAAGGATCACGCAGTCAGCATATAAGAAGAGCATTCTGGAATCTGGATTGATGAAAGATCAAGCAGTCCAGAATCTGGCTCTAATTAACTACCTACTAAGAAAGATGATTGGTTACACGAGTCGGGACCACTAGGCTCCTCTCTTCTTAAAAAATCCGTACATCCCTTAGTAAGATAAACGTTAAGATTCAGAATAAACGTTCAGAGCAGAAAACAAAGAGTAACGATATATTGGAACACTTTAGCCTTTCATGTATCTACCAAACTATATCAACACAATTGTTTCATGTTGCAGAAATTTCCTTGCCTGGTGACTGCAGCAGGCACCTTATACATAAAAAGTTTCAAAGATGACTAAAGCACTAGCTTAACATACAACAGGTAAAATAAAATAAAATTAGGTACTTTGGAAAGTTAACCTACAACAGTAAATGGCAGCATCAGTACATCACCAACCAATACATAAAGATTTAGAGCGTTTATAGACTGCCAAAGCATATTGAAACTGCAATTAAGCCCAGATATGTGCAAGTTGAACTTCGGTTGAGCGCGATTCTAAAAAGTCACCGGGAAGCAGAATCATCATATGTCAGGTATTTCACATATGCCACGGAGTTGGAAGCTTTTGGTCCTTTTGGACAACAAATTCTTTGTGGTCTCAACTAACGACGCCTCCTTCCTCTTTTCTCAGCCGGATAGAATGGAACTTTGGTGTCAAAGCTGGGTGCTGGCCCCAAAATCGAGTCAGAGTCAGGCCCCATTGAAGGATTCTGACCCCTTTTGAGAGGCCTAGGTTGTGGTGCCTCAGGAGGGAAACCTTGGGATAAAAATGGAGGACGAATAGCATTTTGGGGTGGAGAAAAGGGTACAGGCCGTGGAGGGCCTCGAACTAAATTTTGAAATGATGGGTTTCGAAGCTCAGATGGAAAAGTAGTCGGTCGACTAGTTGTTTCTGCCAAAGATCTCTCTGGGGGGCACCATTCGGGCATGTCGTCATCATCATCAAAAATATTCTTAGGATGGGGAAATACGGTAGTACTACCAGGAGTAGTTGTAACTTTGTTTTGGACACTAGCAATTTCCCCCATATTGGGCAAAACCGGTATCTGGGGTCCGTGGTCACCTATTAACTTCAATGATCGCATTCCTTCATTGGCAGTTGAGGGAAGCTTTGAACGATCTGATCTTTGTCCGGAAACTGGTATAGCCAGTAAATTAGGCGTTCCTGGCAAGACCGACCTATCTGTATTCCTATTACCTTCGGCAGGAAGTCTCTTGTCCAACAAAACAGACACTGGAGGCTTCGTCATGTTGGTTTGGGAAATCCCGCATGCAGTTCTGAAGTCAAATTCAGGAAGATCATCGTCATCTACAAAAGTCGTGGCTTCTTTTAGTTTACCCGATGAGAAAGGTATGACAGGTTTTTGAAGCTCCAAATTTGTTTTAGGTTGCTCTGGAACTGCCACAGAATTATTGGTTTCAGTCTGCCTTTTGCTTTCAGAAACACTTCTTTCTGCACCCTCTAGAGCTGGTTGTGTAACAGGCAATTTTTTTTCCGTTTCTGCTGCCTGTGGCAATGGAGAGAAAGAAGGGGAGTTCAGAGGCTTCTCTGACGGAGGATTGCTCTTACTCTCCGGCTTCTTTGCAACTGAATTCGAAGAGGTTTGGTTTTTCCGCCAGACCACACAACCGATCATCGAGTCTGGTTTGTCTTCAACAGCCGCCATACCCTTGAAGAAACCATATTTAGCAAGGATTGTGATTATGGCATCGCTGCGAGGACAGATGTAAAGATCGATACCCGGTGAGATCGGTGCTCGGCCAACTTTCTCTGCTTTCTTGTATCCTTTGGCAACCTGAAAATGTGAATGACACCAAAGAATCTACTCCTGTTACCAGATGAATTTATCTATAGTCCTGCTAACCTCCGCTCATTGATGGATGCCGAAAAAGTTCGTTTAATAATTTTTGATTTCCATTTCACGGATATTGACATTTGACATACATTCCTGGATGTCGTACCCATTTTTCACAGGTACCAATACACTTTTTGCACATCCACTATTTCTGAGGAGAATGAAGATTCAATTAGTGTTGAGCTTGAAATAAACTACACCAACCTCTTTCATGCCAGTGAGACCAGTTTCAGAAGATCCTTCCTTCCAGCAGAGCGAGATTACCTAAGAACAAATAGTTTACTATTAGCATTTCACCATGAAAAAAGAAAGTGCATGATATTAGTTTTCAGCTAATTGCATCTTCAAAACAGAGAAAGTCCTGCATATCATCACCCTCATCTAGCATCAAAATACGTTAGCAGTATCAGTCAGTCTATGATTAACATCTAAGCTCGTAAACTATCGCCTAGCCAACAAAATGGTTGTTCATAAAACTCCTGTGCATAGATAATGGACCATTTTTTTCATTATTATTGGTGGTTTGCTCTTTATTTCCATTTTCTTTTTCGATATCCAAATAAACCAGGGCCATAAAATGTCTTGCCATAGAATCAGAATTTTCACGAAGAGAATACCTGTAACATGTCAGACGAATAAAGGTTTCTACTATTATTAACCAAAATTGGAAGTCGAAACCATTATCTGCACTTTTGCATGGAAAAAACTCAGCCAACAGATAGTCATTGTGTTATAATTAAAGCTTCTCTAGATCCAAATTACCTAAGTGTCCCAGTAGGCAGTAACGAAAGGACATTTACACTGCCCAGTATGCCAGTACCTTTAACCCTAGTGAATCCTGAATTTCACCATCCATTTTTGGAAACACCTGCCGATAAACATTCCCCAGGTAACCTACTTCTCTCAATCACGGCAACCTTACGATAAATGATCATTCAGAAGGAAAGTTGTTAAATTGGTATGAGGGAAGGGCGAATTTTGACGCAGGCATTCACTAGAGCCCACAAACAATTCCAGTTTTCTCTTTCAAGCTTGTTCATTCCGTTGTCCACGCATTTATCTTTCCATTAAAGTTTTTAGATGAAATCAGTTTATAACCTACCAAAGAGGGGTAGAATCCACCTTAACTCAGGCTATGTTCACCTATTTGAACAAATCCAATTTGGAAGCAAACAGGGTAAAACTAAGTCAAACTTGGTAGCACAATAAGTTCAAACAGGACCTGCTCAAAGTCAACAAAATAACTTCAACTTAACTTGCAACTCTTTAAATTCAAACAGAAATAATTTCAGATGAGACTACATGCAACTTACGTATGTTGATCTACATCACAATTCACAAGTATGCAATTAACAACTATACAGTGACATGAGGACCACAGTATGGTTCTGAAAACTGCTCCGAATTTAACTCATTCAAATCTACTCTGATATGATGCTTATACTCAGATCTCCTATTTTTGAAGCTTATCAATAAGCTCTCCCATTCTTATAATTAGTAACTCAGACCATGTTGTAGATAACTTCACATGGAATTAATAATACCAGCTGAAGGCATAGACACACCCAAACTTATTATTTTGCAGCAGAAGCATTAAAATATCAATTGTTTGACAAGGAGATGAAGTTATAAAGTACAGACAATAGCAACATGACTCATCACAGTCCAGGAGAACTTAAACCTCTCCCAAGAGCACGCTCAGCTGTGCCCTATGCTTCCATCCCCTCTATAATGACCTCAATCTCCAAATCAATCCCCTATTAACAGCCTCTGGGTAATTCATGATTTACTTAACATCACTATTGGCACAAACACTCTATTGCTAACCTACTTTCCAGAAAGATACAACGATGAGTGTGTATATGATACACCCCACATTTATTCAAGCCAGAAAGCCACAAGGGGGATGTGTTGGGTGATCTCCACTTGATTGTGATTGTGATGCCGTGTTGTATTTCATGCCTTTCTCTCTCGTATTCTCATCAAATGTAGCTGAGTGGAATTAGTTGAACTCAGTATGGTGCTCTATGCTAATTGGGGTTTCTTTGCAATTTGTGGTCTATGCTTGCAGTATGATATGGAATCTGTGGGTTGGTAAGAAGTGTTGGATGGCCTTCATTTGTCTTATTGGGTAGATGTTGTTCATCTTGTGTGTTCACCTGGGGTATGACCCTTAAACAAGAAGCATGTTCTTTTGTATGAAACACAAATCATTTACCAGAAACCAAACAATTAGCATATTCATCATGTTTAACAGTTCTCCCTTCTTCCTTCAGCAACTTTATAATTATGAATCTTTCGCGGTTAATCACTTTTCAAATATCTATCCAACATATTTTCATTTTCTTTCATTGTCAATGATCAACATACATCCCTCGTGCATATTTCTAGGACACTCATTTTAACACAAGACAGTATCAGTCTATGGTTTTATTTACTCTATTCCCACCTTATTCAAATGATCAAAAGTACCTGCACAGAAGGATTCCAGGAAACCTAGGAGAAAGAGAACAGTTGAAATCACTCCAATTGGGAGAACAAGTTACTAACATTTAATGTCATTGTTGTGCCCTTGGCAATTTATGCATTCCTGGTCAGAATTCAATTGATTAAGTTGCTTCCTTTTGTTTTCTACTGGCACTCCTAGAAACAACAGTTGGTTCCTCCCAACCGCCCCCCCCCCCCCCCCCCCCCGAAAAAAACAAAAAACAAAAGATTACTAACGTTTTCAGCCCTATTAGATAAAAGTATGTGTCTGAAAAGTTTGAGCAGAACACCAAAGAATCTACTTTGAATTGGAGAAAAATATCATTGCTTACAGCTACAAATTTTGAGGTATTGCCTGAGGTCCTTCAAAATAGACATTTTTTTCCCCAGAAAATCTCTTATGCAGTGTAAAATGCCACATTATAAACTATGACATGTAAGAGTCAATACATTAGAGAAATTGTTTCCTTCATCAGAAAAACTTGAGTATCTCAATCTGAGAGGAAGAGAAGTGCATTAGATAAATTTGAGAAAGAGACCTTGCATTAGATATTCCAAATAAAAGAAATCTAGTTTCTCGTTGCTCTGATTTTTGATAGTACATACGCAAAATGCAAAACATGGTTTGTCACGTGTCCACTTCCATATTGATTTTCTTTACAATCAGTCTTATATATTTAGCCATTTCTAAACAATAGCCACATATACAAGTTAACTAGAACTGTATGCGACTGGCTCATAGTGGAAAAACTTGCAGATAAAACCACCATGATATACACGATTATGTTGAGGTTCACAAAGATAAACTTCACATTTCTATCATTTCCCCCCTTTTTGGCTGTGCTTTGTGCTACTTTTTGCTGGTGAATTCAAAAGGTCTTTGTATGTGCTGTGTTCTGGAGGTTCCTCCTAATGATACTTTCTAGGTATTCCGTCATTGTCTGTGTATCTTTAGTTTGTATGGTTTTTGTAGTGTATTTCTGCTTCTCTCTTTTGTCAATTTGTGGTCATGTACCTCTTAACCCTAAACTCTGTTGTATCTTTGTCTTATCTACACACAATGATGTTCTCTTTCTTCCACGAAAAAACTATGTTGAGGTTGATGACATGGATTCTTGTGCATCATTCAGAAGAATACATGCATATTAGGTTGCATTCGTGTGGTGCTTTTTGTTACAATATTTACACCTACATCATTTTACCTAATACTAATGATGTGGCGCAAAAGTTCTGGACGTATGATGGTTTATATTTTCCTTGTCTTAGATGATAATCCTTCCCGTGAGGTGAAGGATGAGGGGACAAGTAATGTCCTTCACTGAAAAGAACATTAATTTCAATAAGAGTCAAAAGGATCGATGAAGCTTCCTCAACTGTTAAATGAAAAAAATCAGCATTTTTGTGTTATTAACTTATTATGGCTCATTCTCTGGCTCTAAACTGAACAAACTCATTAACTTCGAACCAACTACTTTTGCAGTGAGTTATGCCCCAGTGAATGACAGCATAACCAATATGGAAAAGAAGGCTACTTGTAAGTTCATTGGTCAAAGAATATATTAAATGGTAAATCTGTGATTTTAAGTAGATAAAAGAACACCAGATGTTTACCTTTTCCAATAACAGGAAAAGCAGATAGCATCTGTATTGCAAGCAAAGGAAGGTCAAGGAGCATATGGATCAGCTTCTTCTTCATTGTGAGGTTGTTCGAGATCATTGGTATTTATCATAAGATTCATAAGAATCATAACCAATTTTGATGGTAGTTTTGCAATTATTTTGGCAAGGGCTTCTGGAGTCTCGCCATGGGTCTTAATGGATATTTATGAGTCTTATTTGGTCATGGACTCATGCATAAGTTATAAAAAGTCTGACAATTCCACTTTCCGATCTAAGAATCCAAGTCCTAGTTGGTATAGATTAATAGATGCCTTCAATTCGTTGGAGAACATGTTTCCGAGAATTTGTGAAGCTTTTCAAGCTCTTTTGATTGTGTGATGGAATGAAGCGCTAGTTGCGAAGTCTGATGCTTCTAGGAGCTAAGAATGGACCCTTTCGAGAAGTTGGTGTATCTGGTATCCCGATTGGATAGCGACACTCCTCGGACACTTGACTAAAAGTTTGCTATGAACTTGTTATTGTTTAGAACTGCATGCATTTTGGACACTGGACACATGTTCCCATCACTTAGACACACATAAAATCATTGGACAAGTTTTTTTTTTATAAAAAAAAAAAAAACTCTAAATCTCAATACTGTAAATTGCTTATGAAACATATTTCTTGAATAGAATATTAGGCCATTTTGTTCGCAAAACATTTCAAGTATGCGAGGTGGTTACCGCAGAAGCTGCAGCCTAAAGGAGGAGGCAAGCCTAGCCCAATATTCCAGTCAATGGGGGTGAAACCCACTCAATAATAGTGAATGATATCAACTTCATTTTAAATCATAGTGAAGATAATTGTTACGTAAAAATCTAAGAGATTATTGTTTCCATGAATAGATATAAATTTTGTTCATTGTTGATGTGTCCTACCTAGTCCATGCCCTATTTTTTGAAAATTTGATGTCGATGTGGTTTCCATGTCATGTCTTGTACTTGTCCCGTGTCATATCTGAACTTCTTTGAATGATTTCAACTTCCTTTCATATAATAGTGAATATGGTTGTGATTCCTAAATCTAGTATTAGATTGTTAACCACCAACTCATCCAAAAGCTTAAGTTGTTAGGAGAGACGCAACTTTATTATTTATATTCTCAACACGCTCCCTCATGTGTATCTAGGCTCTCATCCATAAGCGGGCTAAACACGTGTGAATTTTAATCATTAGGTAGGCTGTGATGTTAGAACACATGATCTATTGCCTGCGCTGATACCATATTAGATTGTTAACTACCAACTCATCTAAAAGCTTAAGCTGTTAGAGAGAGAGGCAACTTCATTATTTATATTCTCAACACTAAGCAACTACAGCTTCTTCTTCTCCACTTCCACCGTAAGTTTCTGCATCTTAAAGCCTCTAAACGCTATAACCAAATCGGGTTAAACCCAGATAGTTTAAGAGGTGCCAAACTTAAACCTCTTGAACCCTTAGAAATCCCATATCACAAGCCTCGCCCCCCCCTTTCCTTCAACATTTAACGCTCACTTGCAAAATACCAGAAAACTAGCGAGGTTACGGGTTGGCAGGTATCGCCCGTGGCACTCAGAACAACCCCTGAAAAGGCCCCAAAAATCCTTTCCAGTCATTTACAACCTCACAGTTTAATTTCTCTGTATAAACACTAAATCTAATAGCATATGCACTTTTTCAGCTCCCAAAACTAAAATCAGCAAATATCCTACTTTTCTGATACATCATATTGGTTTTGGGCTCGATACTAGCAGGAGAGTGCTCACCACATGTCTTACATCAGCTGGCCGGTGGGTGTTGTAAAGAGGGTGGAAAATGTAAGGATGGTGTATGTGTGGAGGGAGAGAAATAGTTTATCCCACCTTCTGATTTTTGGTTCAGAGGGTGGTTCTGGAAATCTTTCCTCTTTTCATTGGGAATCTTACTTTTATTGATGACCTCTCTTAAGTTCCTATCTTCCTAGCGTTTCTAAAGATTGCAATCTTTTGGGTGCCTTATATAAAATGAAAATGGAATGTGTAAGTACGAAATACTGGATACTGGCTGAGCCAGATTTTGAGGCTGCAGAAGAACCTGTCATTGAGAAGATAGAGAATTATCAGAATACATTTAATTGGTGATTGTATCAAGTTTTCAAGTAACTCCCTTAACCACTAAATCCCAGGCAACATATTATAACACATCTTGATTATGTTTAGTCAAAGGCCTGATCACACGTTTCAGGCTAAACTTAATTCTAGGGAATGACAGAAACTGATCTCCAGCAAGGGGACTAATTGGTGTCCAGAGTACTATAATAAGCATCATCACTGCAGCTGATGTCTCTTGAAAGCCTTTTATTACTGATATATCATTTAGCTTCCCCACAAGTTACAGAATACTTCTGAATAGCTTTCTTTCTTTTTTCTGTATGTTTTAAGATGGCACCCATTTCCGAAATGGCATCTTAAATCGTGACCAGTTTAAATGCAAGACAACTAAACTTAAATGGTCATTCTATGGAGTTCATGCCACCTCTGAAATGGCATCTTAAATCATGACCAGTTTAAATGCAAGACAACTGAACTTAGATGGTCATTCTACGGAGTTCAGATGCTCATGGAAACAGAAAACAATCATCACTATATGGAGATCTTTCTTTTCATCACTGATAGACCACAATTTATTAATGCCATTGCCTCCTGCAGCCAAATACTACCCTCTGTAAGACCAATCTTAATTGTAAGACCATTGCTTCCATTGCCAGAAAGTAATTCCTTTTCCCCCCTAAAATTATTGGTTGCATGATGGAGATGCTCAGACATATGAAATCAAGAATTTATTATAATTCAAGCAGCTTATGTGCAAAAATCACAAAAGATAAACAGTATCTTACCATCAATCCCCTATTGCGTGAGCGAGGAAGATCTTGAATATATTTTTCGAAAGCATCTAATCTTACTTTGCCTTTAACTTCTACAGATTCAGACCAGTTGGTATCAAGCAACTTCTCACCACTACACAGAAGTCACAACTGAAAAGGTTACCATATGAATATTCAAACTTATAGACGACATAACATAGATTGTTAGCCACAGCTATTTATTCCAGAAAACGGTGGGCTGATATTTGCAACTATATTCTACAAGACCCTTCTAGATGATCATTGAACTGGGTGTCCAACAAGCTGAATGGCCATTTATGTGCATCATTCAAATAAAGTTACAAGAACAAGAAACCTGAGCAAAAACGGCCATACAAGAATTTAATAATATCTTCCATCACATGAATAACTATCCAGAGGTAACCTTAGATGGTACTTGGGATATGAGCATACACATGTTCTGAAGGCAAAAACATTTCCTTTCAACTACAACAAACTAGGAAAAGGATTCAAGCTGGAAAAGGGGGAATTCTAAGTAAAACCAAGAAACTAAACAATATAGGGTCCACCAGTAGACAACAAGCAACAAGAAGTTGGGGTTATTGGTCTACAGAATACTCTTCTATTGTACATAAGACACTCTCTGAAGACATGTCGGATGCACATAAATTTCCCACCTATCTTTTGCTATATCTTTTTAGTTAGACACATCGGGGACACGCTGGAAACATGTTAAGAGGTTAAAATGCAATTTTGGAAGTTGGTCCAGAGTCAAAATTTCCCTAGATATTTGGTTTGAATACTTGCATAGTGACAATGGATTGGTATCATCAAAAAAGGCAATACTATTTTTTTTAATTAATGCAATAGAAACATGTTAAGAGGTTAAAATAATGTTTTCCACTTTTAATTGAACTGTCCCTAACATGTACGTGTCCTAAATTTAGGAGAAATAACATGTCCATGTGTCCATCTCATGTACATGTCCTGTGTCTGTATCGGTGCTTCTCAGCTGGGAATGTATGAGACATATCTGAACCTACTAACAGACCAGCTAAATTACCAGTTTCAGATAGGTTTTTGATCCACTTTTTGGATAAGAATGGGCCATCCCATAGGCCACAAGTGTTGTAATTTACTCCATCCTGACACTTTATCGAAAGAACAAAGCTAATCATACACGAAAGTAGGCTCTGTCAAGTTTAGTTGCGCATATTTGAATTGCCATAAGTACCCTTCCAATCTCAGCTTGCGTCCAAGAAGTTGGTGGATCATAACAGGTGCTGGTTTTTATGCCTTCTTTAACAATATCTTCCCCTTAATCAGTGTGATAAGATTTCAGCCGCTATACTTGGAAGGTGTGGGGAACTGATTTGCTGGTGTGGAAGTTACCCTCCCTCCTTGGGTGGTTTCTCGCTTATTTCAGTGTGGTAATACCTGTGGGAATCTCCTGCAAGGGTTTAGTTTTTTCAAGTAATATCACATTCATCCCTTCCTACTAAAATTTCTGCGCGTGGAGCCTTTTGTTCAATTTCCTGTATGTTGATGATAACATCCAACAAGCATACCTTTGGCCTCAAAATGTGTTTGTTGCCTAACTTCTTGTGATTCGGAACCCGTTAAAGCAGTTATTTTTCAACAGGGAGATAGCGTCCTCTGCCTAACCTATTTTAGTTCCTAATTGGTGTTTCAGATCAGGTTCTCGGTCGTCATTTGAGGCTTTCTAGCTGATGGCTGCATGATGTCGAATTTGATGCTATGAAATTCCTCTTATCAGATTAGCCCTATAATCCTTTGGGACATATGGCAGGGAAGAAACAGAGGTAAATTTGACAATCGCAAGATCAATGTTACGTGTATCATCTACAATAACTTCCATTTGTCAGTAGAATCTCCTATGCTCGACAGTTTAATCATGTCATTTCTTTTCAAGCTCCTGGCTAGCTGGATTACACATCCAACTGATAAGTACAATCCAATTGTGATGGGTGTCCTAGGGGTAATCCTAGTAACGCTGGAGGTGGTGGTAGATTGAAATTTACTCTCTTGTCAATTTGGATGCGGTGCTAACATATTTGCAGAAGTTGAGTGCTTCTTTGTGGCATTCTGACAGCGTGAGATTTTTGTTGATATAGAATGGGATTAAAAAATTCTCGTGGATGAGGTTCATGGTACTTGTTCTGCTCCTTGATATTTGTCTCAACAGTTCGGTCATTTATAGACTGATAAGCAAATCGGTGTTGTGATGTATGGAGATGCTGTGTCTGAAGATTTTCAGAGCCCATTGAATCACTACTTGCAGCATTCCTTTATCTGTATTTAAGCTAAGGTGATGCTGTTGGGTCCTCCCATCAGTACCTTTTTCCCCTGGTAAGAAAGTTCGTTCATGCCTCTGAGGCATGATGATACGTTTAACTACCCACTCCTATTATTTTCGGGTTTTGTTTGCAAGACATGAGAAGAAATAGGATTTCTGATTATTATTTTACTTCCAATCGGGTTGTTGCCCAAATACAACAATATGCATTAGGTTGCAAGTAAAACTTTAGTATCTTTCATAACATTAAGTAAGTTTGGGATCAGTGTTAATCATCCCCTTACAGAACAAATTGATAGAGACGTGTAGCTTCATCAAATTAATGTGCCAGGACATGAAACTCTATCATGAAGAGGGGGGAAAGCAAAAATCAGCGTTATGAGGCTCTGTTGAGTTAAGCTTATTTCGCATGCATTGGATAAAGCAAGGAGATTAAGCCTTTCCTTCCGACATTTCCTGGATTCAACAACCAAAAGGTCAAGAGAAATTGAACTTCTGCTAGAACCTTAGTGATTTTTTATACCAGAGGAAAAACTATCAAAATACTTGTGACTACGAGTTATAGAAATAAGAAGCGTCATCATACACAAATCGCTGCATATCTAGTAGAAGAGGATAAAAAGAGCCCAGATTGATATCTTGATCCATGTGTACATGATTACGAAAGCAACCAGCACTAGCAGGCTTTCATTGTGAACAAATTCAAGGTAATACTTATTATATTGGTGCGGTATCCTAGACAATATGCTCACCAAAAAAAAAAAATGCTCTTCCAATCAATGCATTCCGAAGGTCTCAAAGGCATCCTCACACCCACTGCAACCTAACATAATACGTATTGCACTCTTACTCTAATTCCGTCTGTCACTAATTGGTACTGGTTTGGTACAGGTTTCTTTATCTTCCATATCAACCAAGAGTAATAATAACATTTGTAATGGGAAGTTGACCTTTTAGAATCATTGTATTCAAATCATATCAATCCATATACACGAATAAGAATGTGATCAATAAAGTATCAGGTGGAAAATGAAATAGAAGTAATTGAGTAAACCTTTTAAAGAAAGCAACTGCAGACACGACCACGGTAGAACTCAGTTGAACAGACCCATCCCAGAGCTTTTCAGCAACTGTAGAAGCTGGTTTTCCAAACTGCAATTTACTCTTTTCATTTGATACAGGAGAACCACGAGTCTGGTCTGTCTTTTGACCACTCTCCATAGTGCTAGGGGTACAAGAATTTTTGGGTGATGACTCTGGCAAGGGTTGCATCAAATTCTTCATATCTGATGCTTTTTCAGTCTCCTTTATTTTGACAAAACCCTCCCCCTGAACTTGTTCTCCATTTGCAGAAATTCTTCCTAAAGTAACACCTGAAGTCCCACTACTGCTGAGTTGTACTACATTCTGCGAAAATATAGGATTTTGAATTTGTTCTAATTGAAGGGAAGATCCCAAAGAGGCTGCTTCTACAGATGGGAAATCATTAATGCCTCCCTTATTTGAAAAGCCACTACATTGTCTGAATTCGAAAGAAACACCACACTTATTGTCTATCTCCTCAAAACTAGAAGCTGCCTGATTTCTTCTTGTATGTGCACCATCAGATTTCAAAAAGGGCAAGGATTGATAAGCTTCACTCGGGACCACTTGGGTTGGCCAAGAAATGCCAACAGATGCCTGCATATTGAGCGAGTCAAATGATCCTTTGTAATCTAAAGGCTGAGGACACGCTTGAGAAGAAGTGTTGAATACGTTCGCGGTTCTATTTCCATGGAGACTCAAATGAGAACCCGGATGGACAGTCTGAGTAGGAAATTGATCTTTTTCAAATTGATGCCCCCAAGATGTTAGTTCAATTGACTTGGCTTGGTTAAAAAGCAAACCACGAGTATTGTCTTCTACACGTGCACCTGAATGAAAATTACTATTTTGCAGGTTTGACTCCTGCTGAGTGTAGTATTGCAAATTTGAGTCAGAAATGGCACCCGGTTGATTTAGGGCTGTTGATTTCCTTTTCCTTGATGATCCACTGAAAAAATCAACATCAAAATTTCCAGAGGGAGGTCGATTTATCCTGTTCTCCATATGATTCTCCAGAATCCTTTACAGAAGGCATAACATCACATTCTCTAGTTTCTCGTGCCACATATCTCTGAAATAAAAACCTTCCAAGCTTCAGCACCTACAAGCAAACACACTGGTTTTGTTCAATAGATGACCCCAAACCTCTAACAATAATATCTATTCTCTTCTAATCGGCAATACTTAAACAGAATATCACCACCAATCAATGGCAAGCAAACAAAAGATTTGACCATACCAAACCTATAAAAGAATTTAACATACCATGAGTTGGAGTTACAAAAATACTTTTTGTCATGACAATAAATGAGAGAAAGGTTACTTGTTATTCTTCCCATGACGTAATGAAGATTTGTAGAGCACCTAGGGTATATGATTATGATTAAGTTAATAGTTGCTCTCTAAAATTTAATCCGTTAAAATTTACCTAGTAACGTAAACCTAATACGTTTTTCTAATTTTAATCTGTGAATAATATAATCTTCAGGGACAAACCCAAAAGGAGGGGAGGGGGTTCAAGCAGAAAGAAAGGAAATACATGGAGAATAAAGCCATTCCATAGTTTGATGCCATCCTAACACCAATAGTAACAGTGTTCTACTCATGAAAATAACTTAGACCTCATGAAGGAGCTGACACTTCTGTTAGTTCTACTTAGAAATGAAGGAACTGATCGACCCTCCATACATGGTAGACTGGCAGAAGATTATTTAGCTTGGGTTTCAAAAACATGGCTCGAATTCCTGTTTTGGTTGGCAAATCACATTTTTCCATCAACCAATTGTCCCATTAACCATACAGTGATCCCAAATCCAGACCCTTTGAATCTTTAATCAAGAAAAATAACTCGTGTTACTTCTACTCCTACCAGTCTAACACTGGATTCTCTAATTTCCTCGCCGTCTATATCCCAGCAAACTATTCCTTTCTCAGGTGCAACAGTCGAAGTATTCACAACCTCATAATCAGCCACATAAGTCTGCTAAAACAAACACAAGTCAGTCCCCCAACCTTTTACTTCCACTGTGCCCTTTGTTTTAGTAACAAAAATCCCTGCAGGTACATATGTCCATCTCCACTATGTATCACATCACCTCAACATCACTTCAATCCATAGGGACAATCAGTGCTATGAGACAGCCTTGTGAGGCAACACAAAGCCATGATGAGCCAAAATACATTCCCCAAGCCTAACCAAAATATACTAAGGCATAGGACTGACTGATCTGCATTCAGATGCTCACACATTGCCAATGTCGGTTTGGGAGGTCACACCTCTCCAATATCCATTCAGGCAATTGCATATTGCCAATGGATTGTGATTTTAGCACTCCAAAAATTAATGGAGGGGCTTCAAAACTGAATTGTATTGATACATAAAACGACGTCGTTTTGGAGCCCCTCCATCAATTTTTGGAGTGCTAAAATCAATTTCCATCGCCAATCTCCATTTGGGCATATTTGCATATCTTTGATCCCCATCCACAAACATGACAAAAACACATTAATTTATCTGCACCCCTTGTTGAGGATGCAACCATTTCAATCCTACGATCACGCAAGGATCTTTGGAAGCGAATAGCGGAGCAAAAGCGATATGTTGTACCATCAACATCAGACAGGCTAGCTTTGCTTCGAATTCTTTAAATTTCATTGTCTTCCCTGGTTCCGGCCAACAATTTTAGTGATATTTAATTTTCCCCTTCTAGAATTGTTTGCTACTTGCTAGTGAATAAACCTTGTACAGCTAAAATCTCATTACCATTAGCGAAAATCACATAAACAAACCATAGTACATCCTAACATTGAAAAGAAAAATTACACCAGACTCTTGTTGACCATCCGATTTCTTCAGTTAATCTATTATCCGATTATAGTACAGTGACAGCGTGCCTAAGAAGTTTGTAAAATTCCCCATGCAAAAACATCATTCATTGAACATGGCAAAATCGTTAACTTTTCTTGCTTTGATGACAAAAATGTGGTGGTTTTCCTTAATTGACTTTCATGAATTGTTCATATGTTCTTTTCTAATTTCTCCTTTGTCCCCTTGGAAACAGACAAGTTAAGCTTATACAGGACTGGGAATTACAGCTATAAAAACGTATCCATGACAAATACTCAACAAGAGAACCATTATTTCTCATAGCTGATTCCTAAAAGCATTTCTTTCCTGCAAAAAGTTTTCACCTAAGAAATTAAATCCACAAGAAGGAAGCACTTTTCCAATTAAGCTTCCAACTCTTTTACTTTGTTCGTTTTTTTCCTCCCTGATGTTGGCAATGGGTTTTCTGTTCCAGGAAAAAATGAAAACAGCTTTGAGGCCACTTCCAAATGCATCAATGATTAGGTACGTGGGAAGACTGAGCAGCCATTTGTTCATTCCCAAATTCTCTGTTTTCCATATCATCAAACTTTCAAGCATCATACTTTTCGCAAACATTTACTAGTCAAAAATCTCCTATCTCGTTAGTCCTATAGAGCAAGCCATAGTAGTTGTAAACCCCTGTGATTGAACACTGACCAAATTTGCTACTCTATATATGTTGTTTTAATAGTTTAGGCATTTCAGTTTCATTTAAGATTAAGTTCAAACTTCAACAACCCTACTATTTAACAACCCTACTACACAATCTTCAACGTCATCGAAATCCTTTTTGTTGTATCATATCCTGGACATGGTATGGTATCCTGAAGCAATATGAGCTTTTGATTTGTGCTAGCGCCATAGTAAACCCTTACAAGTTGACTGGCATCAATGTTAAATTGGTAAGCTCCACACTATTTAAAATATGTAGATGTTAGAGCTTGTCCCGCATTGGTTCATTATAACTCTCCAAAACTTGTATGAACCTGGCCGGCTTTTCCACTCATTGCCAATTGATTTTGAGTTGGATGCTTTGACATGATATCAGAGTTAGGCTTTCAAAAAAATTTAGACAAGACTCTTGATTGATAGCCCCATTTTTTGTACCTCAAGTGCACATTATTTCGTTATGGTCCCTATTTTATTAATCATTTGTTTACCTCTTCAAGAGCGGGTCAAGGGTTTTACATGCAAGCGAGTGGTTGAGCTTATCTCATGGTGGTTAGTTATTACCTCCAAAGTATATGAGTCTGGGCAGCCCCTCCACTCATCGCAAATTGGTTTTGAGTTGGATGCTTTAACAGTAGAAAAAGGTGAGCTCAAGTTGTTCCTATATCTTTTTACCTGCATTATGACCATATGGAATGCCTCAAAAGATCCCCGCCTATGAGTATGTAGGTGCATAACGCAGCATAATATTACATTCTTACCCTTGCAGAATATGTGATCTATACTGCTTTGGTATTTTGTTTTGTCGTATCTTTCTCTTTTTTGGGTATACCTCTTTTACTTTTCCTCATGAAGAAGAACAACGATGCAATCCATTTTAGTTTCACAGACTAAATAACAATTATGAGAGAAAAGAAGTTTGGAGCTTTGCATAATGAAGGTAGTAAAGATAAGTCGTTCTCTATCTTCCAGATTTGGCTATTTTGCAGGAAAGTTCACATTGATATTGATTGCTAACAAGTTTTAGCTGGGCCAAATTGTTACAATCCATTCAGTATGGAAATATAGGATGCAAAGTAAAATAATAGAACTACACTGTCTCTGTCACAGTAAATAACCAATTTTTGTCTTTCATTTTGAGATACAAGTCCACATTTGTAAGGAACGAAGGTTGATCTTGGACCAATCCAATTTTAGTACTTCGAACAGCCCATGACAATTTTCTTTGTAAACAAAACCTTTGGGAGAATAATACGGTAAACTGTGGTATCGTGTACTCTCATTCATTTTCACTACTATGGATAAACTTTGGTCATCACATTCAACCATTTTTTCCCATTTAGGCTTTAGCCAATCTGTTGCACACTATTAGGACACAAGTAACCCCTAATTCTTTCTTCTTCAGCTCTTTCCCATTCAACAATAGAGTCTGCTTAACATTACATAATGAGTCAAATGTGTTGTCATGTGATGGTCATCAGTGGGCATTCTAGATGCATGGAGCCTTTCACCCGCTAAGTATGTACACTGCAATGGTCATCCTTATTTCTCTTCTTCTCTGTAGATACGAAATTATATAACATGCCTGAACATCAATATTGTAAAGCAGAACGGGCTTTTTGAAATGTCCAAGGATACAAAAGCGAACCACCTGTGTAACCGTTCAACAACTTCTTTTGCTTAAGTTGTAGTCGTGCAATCAAAAAATATACAAAAAAAAGATGGTATGGGAGTTCTTTTTGTTCCATGGACTTTT
>JAOTQK010000001.1:3878850-3919877 GCA_025642025.1 Rhododendron ferrugineum
CGAGTTCACATTTCATTCATTTATCATCATGCAATGCATTACAAATTCATAAACACATCCCATCGTACTTTGATAGATACCTTACGTTTGCGTTATTCCTAAAAAAATCCATTATGATGTCTTTCGTCACGCATCGAACCCACAATGACTCATCGACATACCACCTGCTAGGTTTTAAACGAGAATCTTATAGCACGAGCCATTAGGACACAAGCATTCATACTCATGAGTGACTTAAACATATTCTAATTACGTAGGGAATCATAACACGGGACGAACGCAACCTTAGGAGTAGCCACAGACGTTGACAGATCGACACACCTCCACTCAAATGGTCATAACTTTCTATGTACTAAGAGTTTAGAGGTGATTTTGATGGCAAACGAAAGCTGACTTCAAGACCTTCGATTCGATATAAAGTTTGCAAGAAACGGACATTGGACGAGAAAGTTATGGCCGTTCGAAGTTGGCTGAAGCCCAGAAAACGAGACAGATTCGTGACCTGGTTTCTAAAATCCACCATTAATTCAATTCTCAATGGTTTTGGGTGATTCCAACGGCATTAGAACGGGCTCTAAGTCTACTCTATTTCATACGAAGGAACCAAAATTCAAATCTGAGCTTAAGAAGGCGAAAAACCCCAAAAACGCAGGCCCTGTTCTGCTGATTTTCGGAAATGGAAGAAACAACCTTCAACAACGAAGCAAGATACGATCTAGGTACATGAACACCGTATAAACGCATAACAAGAGTAAGAAATCCCTATCACCATGGGTTTTGAGCAAAACCCTAAGTAACCCAAGCTTGAAACACCAAGATCTAGCTTCTCCCAAGCTACAATACGAGATCTAAGTCCAAGATTTCCCAAGATCAAGAGAAATAGATGAGGTTCAACAAGTGATTGAGAGGAGAGAGAGAGAAATCCGAAAATGATGGAGTTCTTACCTCTTTGAGCGTAATAACCTTGATTCCGGATGAAATTAGGATGAACAACCCATAGATCTTGAAGATTTTGAGGTGTTTGATGTGCAAATCTTAGAATTTGGGTGAGAGATTGAAGAGAGATGGGCGATTTTAGGGCTTGGTTCGTGGCCTAGGAGTGAGAAAATAACATAAGAAGGTCTATTTATAGTGTCTGAATCGCGTGCTGAAAAATCAGAAATTTTTGCCTGATGTACCAGTACTGGTAAACCACGGTACAGGTACATCGCGGACAGATTTGAAAATTTTTGTCAACGTTCAACGAATCAAACCCCGATCGCTACCAATACTTCCGAACATCCTTTTAACACCGAAACTCAAAATTTACTACTCTTCGAATGTACGATACACAACGGTAGACGTAAATTCGTACTCCCACATTAAAAAAAACATATAACATAGTCAAAATACGATCTTTCATTTATTTAAACGATTAAAGAAAATAGAAATTTTTTACAAGTCTCTACAGCCACAGTTCGACCCACGTGGGCAACATGCTAGCCCGCGATCAACAGTTCTGTTTAACTTTTTTGGGAGCATTTTGGGCTTTTTGAGTTTTGTCTTTATACAAATATTTTTCATTATGTTAGTCTTGTGCCAAACTTTTGTAAATTATTAGTTTGTCTCATCGAGACGAATCAAGAAAGTAAAAAATTATAATTTTTATCCATTTTTTTTTAAAAAAATATCGAAGGTAAAGTCTAAAAAGCGGATTTATCTTGGATATTTCCAAAAATATTTGGATAAAAACATAATTTTGCTTTTGCGATTTATCTCATCGAGACAAATTAATAATCCACAAAAAATTGGCGTAAAACTAATAAGCGCAATTTTTTTTGAATAAGGAAAAGACACCCAAAAAAAACTAGGAAAATTTGTATGTAATGTCATATATACGATGATGTCATTTTTAATACTAGTTAGATTGCTTTAGAAATTTATTCATGAAATAGGCTATAAATTTTTTAAAAATAACATCTTTAATTTTTTTTTAACGAATTAAAAGTTGGATCAGGAGCGAAGTCCGGGTCTAAAATAGATAATTTCTATTAAAAATACATTAATTCAATTGGATTGTGTCAAGTTGAAATTATAATAAGAAATGATCTACTGTAAAGAAGAGAGAGACTGCAAATCAAATACAAGTACAAAAATGCGTCGTTTTTTGTGTGTGTGTATTAGCCTATTAGGTGACCTGAGAGTAGGGCCGGTCCAGGGGTAAGCCCAGCAAGTCTGCGGGCTTGGGCAACCTCTCGGACTTGGGCAACCGTAAAGAAGAAAATTCGAACTAAACATTTACAATAAATATAAAATTCAACAACATTACAACTATAAGGCTTTCTAGTCCAGTGGAAATGCCTATGCATTATCTGCGTGAGTGAGGTAAGTTCCGCTAAGATTTTTGAGTTTTTTCTTATTTTGTTCTTTTCAATTTTTTTTTCGCATTTGTCAGTTTTTCCGCGCCCAGAATTTTTCTGAGAAACGGCAGAAGAGAATACTTGACTTTATGCGACGACATGAACAAATGAATTTGACAGGTGTGACTTGTTAAAATTAGAGTCGCCACTTAACAATGAGTTTAAGTGTGTTAGGTCACCCCTAAAGATACTTTCGAAAAAGATATCTTTAGAAAAACACTTGCTTGGACAAATTTTTTTTGAATGACTCCTTTTTGAATTGGTCTGCGAAATTAATCAGAGATGAGTCCGGAGATTTATTGTTACGAGTGGAGAAGGTGTTAGGCACCCCTGCACATAGCCCTTTCGGTACTTATTTTCCAAAATTAACACTTTTAAAAATTTATCTCTGGCCGAGAAACAAAAAATTAAATGGACAGTATATATACAAAGAATGGCGAATTTGAGAGTATAAAACGACAAATAGCAAGGCCTAATTTTGTTGTGTACCCTCGCCCCCCATATTGAAAGTTGTGATAATTTAAAATTCAAAAATCCGTTTACATTGAACTAGAACAGTTAATGAAAATCGCACGTATGTACAAATTTCATTTTCGATTCAATGTACATAGATTCTCAAACGGAACTTTATTTGTTAAAAAAAAAGCTTTTGAAACTTCAAAATCGATTTGCGTTGGATCGGTTAATGAAAAACGCGCCGAGGCACGAATCTCATTTTTGATACAAACAGCGGCGTACTAATTTTGACGGCCGTTGGGACCCTCGGCAAAATATATATAACAGCAAAAATACCTCTACTTTTGAGAATCGAAAGAGATTTAACTTGCATTACCTTGTTCGTGAGTTACAAATATGAAAGATTAGGTTTTAGCAAAATGAAACCATAATAGTTGAGGCTAACGATATCGAACGAAGCTCATTTTTTTCAGAGACCTTAAACGACATATTTTGAACAAAATGAGCGGCTCCGATCATCTTTGTACAACCCGAGGCGGGAGAAAAAAGGGTCTGCTGTGCACGTAGCACAGCTCAATCTGCGCACATAGCACAGGTTTTTTTTATTTTTTATCTGTACATAGCACAGTTTAGTAGTTAGTACCTTGTAATAACGAACTTTTAGAATGATATCGTACCACGAGAACACATAAGACGACACACAGATAAAAGAAAAGAAAAGAAACACATAGACGACATATGTCTAGGGTAGGACATAACGTAGGATAAGATAAAAGCATTAATCTAGGTTTAATAATGGGTGTCATATTTGACTGTGGAAGGTAGGGCTGCCCGCAGATCGGTTTGATGTGGATCGGTTCGATTTTCAATTCAATTCGTAAGGCCAGCTTAAGGTATTTGGATGTCTTATGCCAAATGGTGAAATTGTGCCTTACATAAATTTTCTAATTTAAAAATAATAAACAAAAATACTTATCTATATATTATTTTCGTTCATACTACTCCCTCCGTCCCTAAATAAGTGTCCGGCGCACAAAATCAGGCCTTACCAAAGATGCATATTTTTTGTTAAAAAATCTAATTTTTTTCCACAATCTAATAGAACCCATTGCCATCTATTGATTTGTGAAAAAAAATTAATTTTTTTAACGAAACAAATGTATTTTTTTAAAGGCCTAGGTTTGCGCGCCGGACACTTATTTAGGGACGAAGGGAGTATTAAACATGGTAAATATTCCAGCCTTAATGGCTTGTGCGGTTGCAATAATATTCAGTGGACTCAGGTTTGAATCACAGTAGCCCCCAATTTGTGTGGTAAGAGAATTTTTTTGGCAAAAAGACACTTCAATTTGTGTCAGGAGAATTTTTTTTTGCCAAAAAGACACTTCAATAAAGTATCTTACTAGGACTTGAACCCAGGCATCTTATGTGGAAAAACAAACACTTTACCATTGGGAAGGGGTGCCCCACTTTACCCAGGCATCTTACTAGGAAGGGGTGCCCCACTTTTGGCCCAAAATGCGGAGGCCCAAGACGGCGGTCTCTTGGGCCTTCCCATTGGGCCGGCCTTGCCGATTCGCTCGCGGCAGATTGTCATTTTCTCCATCTGTATTGTTGTTGGTTTGGATACGGTTTGGGCAGATCGGTTTGGGCAATTTCAGCGGATTTGTGCATACAATTTATTTTTTTATATACACCAAAAAATTGAAAAATAAAGTCTCAAAATTTCAAGTCCAATCAAGTCCGCCACAAATTCAAACAAGTCTAAACCAACATTAGTTAGAATTAAGTTACATTCATCCACCCTAATATCTAAAGATATTAGACGTCAATAACACTCGAACTTGGAGTACGACTAGAACATGAACTTGAGTCAGATTTTAATGTACCAAAAAAATAGAGAAGATTATTAACATTTTAAGCATAAAACCATTCTAGAAGGAAAATGATATTGGCACTCAAAAAATTGATGGAGGCACTCCCAAAAACAAATGAAGTTGGCTTTGGAATTACACTAGTTTTGGAGTGTCTGCATCAATTTTTGGAGTGCCAATATCATTTACCTTCTAGAATACATGTTTATTACTTTATTACCTGTGAAATTTTGTTCAAATTACTCAACATTATCCATAACCTTTGGAAGCGAAAAAGGAACATTGCGGATTGGGCGGAACCGAACCGGATGCGTCAGAATTAGTATTTTTAGATCCGTATCCATCCGTATCATGACTCGATTTGGTTCGATTTGGTGCGGATTAGGCGGATTGAGCGGTTCAGTTTATCCGTTGAACAACCCTAGTGGAAGGTATATTATTAGCATGCCCAGGGTTGTGCAGACATAGTATCCCACGAATTGTGTACATATTTGGTGCAATTTAAACCGAAAGTTTTGTTTTATACTGTATGAATTTTTTTTAACTTTGGTATATATATTTTTTAATGTTTTTGGTATTTTTCTCATCAAGACAAATAATATCATGTAAAAATTTAACTTAAATCTAGTAAGAATTTCGAGAAATTAAAAAACTAAAAATTCCGCGTCAAAAAATCGGAAAAAAAAAATTAGGCCAAAAGAGTGCAGAACATGTTCCCCACATGTTTCAACATCTGGTTGGATACGTAACTTTTAACCCCTGTCAGTCACCCCACCTAAACAAGAGCCACTAATTTTATTTTTCTTTAAATTTTTAGTTCCTACGCTTGCTACTACTCCTATTTTGCAAGTGGTACCTTGGCTACACTTTTCTACCTAGACTTCCAAATAAATAAAAATGAGCTATACTCCTTAATGAAAATTAAAGAGCGATTTTTGGACTGGTCCGTAATTTATCCAACTCTTTCTCCCCATTTCAACGCCCAAGTCATAGGGCATGTTTGTGATAGTCGTGGATACAGAATTTAGATTTTGTGAATTCGTGTTGTAGAATTCCAAAAGCAACCCGAATTCAGTTTTGGAAATTTGAGAATTTCATGCATTTTTTAGCTTTTTTAGAATTTGAGAATTCGTTATCTAGAATTTTTTTGCAAATTAACACTCCAAACTAATTTTGGAAAGCTAAAATATTAAAATCTAGATATATATATATATATATATATATATATAAAGCCTCGCAAACACGCACATATAGACATACCCGACAATAGTTAGTCAATCATTCTACCTTCACACCCAAACACACACCCACTCACAATAGGGGTGGAACCCACATACACTACACATCCAGTGTGTGTGGGCCTCACCTCTATTGTGAGTGAGGGTGTAAATGGGTGTGGAGTTAGAATTTTCAATAGTTATTAGACCACCATTAAACGAAAAAGAAAATAAGGTAACGTTTCTCAGCCATATTATGTTCTTACTGTATAATTTTATTTCGGGGCTGATTCCCCTCACATAAAAGTTGACATAAATTTTGACACAAGTTTTTTGTGAGACCTAATTTGGAGTCTCATGCAAATGATCGAAGCTATTCAATTTGTTTAAAACGTATTTTTAAAGGTTCCTGTAAAAAATCAATTCATTCGGATATCGGTAAGTGCTTGATCAATTCATTCAGCTAGTTCCTGTCAACTTTTATAGGATAAAATTGAATGAACTGATCAAACCCTTACTGGTATCGGAATGATTTGATTTTTCATTCGGACTCTTAAAAACCTATTTTAAACGAACTGAACGACTCCGATTATTTGCGTGGAACTCTAATTGGTTTTGTGTGAGGAAAACCGCCCCTATATCCACGCCAATAGACTATTGAACTAGAGTTCTCCAAGTAAGTAGTATCTTTTTCCCTGGAATAAATATTCACCTTATTCAGTTATTTGAGTGTGAAAAGCTTTGACATTGACATTTTTAGAATGCCAATAGCTTAAAGTAGTAATTACTAACAAAACGCTCAATCTCAGCTGTCTAAAAGTATTTTTTGAACGATCTGGATTAAAAATAATTTATTAAGGTTTATTAATCCCTTCACTTTAAACTCCATTTCACACTTCAAACCTTTTTTTTTTGTGTGTGTCAATTGGGATCTAAGAGCATCCGCAATGGTAATAATCAAAACCAATAACAAAAATGTGTCACATCGGCATTTGATTATTCATTTAGTCCATAATCAAACTTAACAACATCTATCTCCACATTGGTTATTTTTTCATCTCTAACAACAACAAAAAAAACCACAATACACAATGCACATCTGTCCAATCGCAAACGAGTTTCAATCACGCACCCGACCATACCAAATTATTCGTCTCAATGAGACAATTCCAAAACTGAAAAGCCGGTCACCGGAAATATTTTCACGCGCCCTCATGCGCCACCTAAAGAGGTTGCGCGTGATATCACGCGCCTTTACTCGATTTGGCGCGTGATGCGAGTGGATCTCACGCCCAGCCTCTTTAGGCGGCGCGTGAGGAGGTTTACGGCGACCGGCCTTTCAGTTTTGGAATTGTCTTTTTGAGATGAATAATTTGGTGTGGTCGGGTGCGTGAGAAAATCCGAATTTGGTTATTGGTAAAAGTTGTTAAGTTTGGTTATAGAACGGGTGGAATTTGGTTATTAGCTAAAAGACTTGTAACTTTGCTTATTACAATGTAGGGTGTTTTTTGAGCATTGTTGTTAAATTTACTTATCCACCCCTATTTACTTATCCACACCTAGTTGTGGCACTCCAATTGTTGATAATCAATTCCAATATTTGTCTTTTAATGTTCAAAATATACATAATATGAACACTAAAAGACAAATGTTGAAGTATGTTTATCAATGGCTCAATTTGCAAGCACTTATAAGTTGATTTTTTAGATTATTCGCTTAATAAATTAAAATAAGTTATAAAAGTGTTTGTTGTAATTTTTTACAAGTTGTAAAAAAAAGTATAACATGTTTGCTCAAATAAGCTTTTTATAAATAAAATGTCTAGATTATCCTTAAAACTTGAGTAAGAATAACTTATTCACTTTAGAATTCTTTTATCCATTCACGTTCTAACAACTTACAAAAAGCAAAAAAAGCTTCAAATTGAAGCTTAAAATAATCTAATTTTTTTGGGTCAAATAAGCTAGAAAAGCCAAATAAGTGATTATTCATAATTGTTAACAGACCCTCTTCATTAGCTTTTTCCTTTTCGTAAGCAAATAAGCTAAATAAGTTAGATTATAAGTGCTAGAAAATGGGGCCAAGGCCAAATATGCCCTTTGATGTACTCTATGAAATTTCTAAATTTTTGGAAAAAAAAAAAAATGGGGCCAGCATATGATGTGCCAAAATCATTTTCCATCTCATTAAACATTATTCAGTTAATTGGGCTAACAGAATAGAAGTTAGAAAAGCCCATTGGGTTAATTAGCTATTTTCCTCGGCTGGCAAAGTTAAAGGCAAAAAAGCCCATTGACTCTGGACTATGTAGTCCATCTACAAATTTTTCTGCGCGCGTTGGGCTGCTCTTGAACTTGAAATCCAGCACAGCCACCCATCTCTCTCTCTCTCTCTCTCTCTCTCTCTCTCTCTCTCCTACAAATGGAAGAATGTGGTACCCTTTTTTTTTAATTGGCATGTATCAAGAATGTCGTTTTTTAGCTACGAATTAGTGAAATGAAAAATAGGGAGATTTAGTGATAAATCCCCTATTAAGAACTTGTAGAGTCTCTAGTTCACCTCAATAATTTTTAGAGTCCCTAGTCTACTTGCTTAATAAGCCCACCTCCACCATCTCCACCACCCCTCCCGCCACATCACCACTGAAAAGTTCGCCGGAGTGTCTAAAACCCTATGAAACGAAGTGCCTAAACCACTAAAATCTTATGAAAATGCATAAACCACTAAAACCCTATGAAACTAAGTACACCCTAAAACCCTATGAAAGTGCCTAAAATCATAAACTCAATGAAAGTGCCTAAATCACTAAAACCCTATGAAACTAAGTGCACCCTAGAACCATATGAAAGTGCCTAAATTTTCAGGCAAACTTTCCGGCGCGAGCCAATTTCCGGCAAACTTTCCGGCACCGGTCAACTTCCCGGCGATGATGTGGTGGCCATTAAATTGAAATGGAGTGGACTGGGCCTATTATAAAATGTTAAAAATGGATTAGAGACTTTATTAACTTAAGAGGTGGACTAGAGACTCTTCAAATTCCTTATAGTTGCCCTAAGACTAATTTTTTAATGAAAAATATCTACTTACCAAAAAAAAAAAAAGAATACATATATCTAGAAAAACTTAATCAACGGACTTTGGAAGGAATTTTGGAAAAACCATATAAGAATTTATATATCCGCCGCTTAGGTACGAATAGCCGAATTAAATAATTTTGGATAGTAATTTTTACAAGTAAAAAAACTTTATCAACATTGAATATTGTTGAAACAAGAATTTTATGTAAGAGCTGAAGCTCCAAGAGGAGAATTCAGAATTTTTTTGGAGATCATAATGGAGATGAAAGGTTCCATCGTCGAGTTTTGTCTATATGAAAGTTCTTCCTCAGTTAGCAATTTCGCACCAGCCCGGCATAATCGAAAGCACATTTAATTATTTGTCCGGACATTTTTTTTTCCTCTCTCAAAGATGACAGGAAATTTTATAGATAACGAAGTGCTCAAAAACATCAAAAAAGATGATTAATGATTATTTCGCCCTAAAAAGCTCAATAACCAAGTAAGAGGTCTAACTTCTCATGTCTTCGAACCATAACTTCGCAAACCATGACGAGCCCAGCTTATCAACCACCGTGTTAGCCGATCGACGAACAAACTGAAATCTGCACCGACCCAATTGCCGTGCCATACGTTTGATATGTCTTCCACAATTACTTCCACATCAACCGAACAACGCATCCCCTCATTTACAAAACTTACCATCTGCCGTGAGTTCCCTTCAACTAAAATATCGATCATTCAAAGCCCAAACACTCTGTAAATTCCAGCACAACATGCCAAGCTCCTGCCTTCATTAGGGGTGAGCAAAAATTCCGTCAAACCGCGAATCTAGTCCAAACCAATTCAAACCGAATGATTTGGTTTGGTTTTTTAGTAGGGTAGTTTGGTTCCGATTTAAAAAAAATTAGAAACCTCGTTAAATGGTTTAGTCTGTGGATTTACGTTAATAGTTTCGGTTTCAAACCGATCCGAACCGTATATTTATACGGCCCATTTATACATCTCATTTAATTTAGATACACCATGTATACTTGAGAGTAATATACAGTCAACTAATTTCCTAAATTAATAATCTATTCAATCCACTGTCCTATTCAGTATTCATTTACTATCAAAATTATTTAACATAAACTTCTATATATCACATCTTATTCCTATAATTAAATTTTACATTTTACGGGTCGTATTCCGCCCACTCTTTAATTCTATTTTAATTAAGGACTTTTCCTAATTTTGCTTGTTGAAATCTAGTGACGTTATAAAAAAAAAAAACTTATTCCTATAATTTTGATACACCAAAAGTACATGGTATATAAATATATAATGCTTCATTCAGTGAATAGTGGTTCCACGGTTCAATTAATTCCTAAATTTTCCTATATTTCTATAAGTGAAAACCAATTCTTAGTTATCTCCGCAATTTGGAGTACTTTAAATAGTTTACGAAGATGATATTTCAGTTTTAAGTAAACTGTGGTTCGAAACCGAAACCGAACTGTAATCTAATGGTTTGGATTGGTTTGGTCCTATGCTTTTTGTGGGTTGGTTTGGTTCCCTAAATTCATAATCCATCGATAAGTGGTTTGGTTATTGGTTTATTATAAAACCGAACCAATCCGATCCATGCTCACCCCTAATTTCCACGCATAAAGCCGACCTCATCGAACCCAAATGTACTGTCCGGACTGGGGACGGATCCAGGAATTTAGCCTAGTGGGGCACCTGTTAATCATAATGACGGAAATTTATTTATTTTAGTCAATCACAGTAAGATCGTACAAAATTAAGGCATGCATTACTAACTACAAAAGTTTATAACGCGTACTTTAACTTAAATTAGGTAAAAATGAGCACAGAATCTCAGATAAAATTTTAAAATATGTTTTAAATGAATATCGACAAATTTTAGAATGATCGAGCTAGTTTTGTTAATGATTTTATTTCAAAATACTTCTCCCAGACAGTTAAAAAAAAGAATTACGAAAGAATAGTTCCAAATAGACAAACAGCTCGTAAAACAACAAATATAAATGCACCATATGATGAAATTCAGACATAAAACTAATTTTATATGTGTATTTTCGAGATATATACAAGTGTGTATGTTTACATATTAGCACACTTTTGTAATTATGCACCAAAGGACAATTTCTTTGGCACTCCCGTTTGAGAGTGCGGTTATCAATATCGGGAGTGCCAAAATCACTCCTTTTATATAATTGGAATGATCTTGTTCGATTGTCAAAAAAAATAAATTAATCTAACAAGTGAGTCCAATATATTGCGCGAATTTAAGCCGGATAAAGGGACCAAGTACGTACCACCGAGGTGGTAGCCCAGTTGGTGAGGCTCATTACCTCCCTTAACACAAGCGGGAGTTCGAGTCCCGGCAGGTACTCGAACCTCGTTTGCAGACCAAAGGGGAAGAGTTTTCACCTGTTGTGCACTAAAGTGATACTGTGGTGACAGTCCGTCCTCCCGAACGGTAGCTATGGCTCGAACCAGACATTCCATTGGCGGGTAGAGAACCTCTATGATCACGTCTAGGGCTGCAAAAGAGCTGAGCCGAATTTTGCCTTGTTCGAACTCGGCTCGCCTTAATTTTCCTCAGCTCGAGCTCAAATCGAGTTGAAATATGTGGGCTCGAGCTCGGCTCGCTCATATGTTCAAAAGCTCAAGCTCGGCTCACATGGCTCGCTCGAAGCTTGTCGGTAGGGCTGCAAATGAACCGAGCCGCTCGCGAGCGGCTCGCAGCTCGGCTCGTTAGTGGCTCGTTCAAGCTCGGCTCGGAAGTTAAACGAACAAGCTCGAGCCGGTTTTTTCAGCTCGGTTTGTAAACGAGCCGAGCTCGAGCTAGGATAAGCTCGGCTCGAGTCGGCTCGCGAGCCGAGGTATATATACTTAAGTTTAATGTTTTTATTGTTATTTCATAATTTGTTCTTTCCGTTTTCACTTTCCAGTCAACCAAGGGAGGCGAGAGCACACGCACACCAGTACACCCCCGCTTCATAGGAAAATGAAAGATATATACCTTCACAATCAAAATATTTTTGGTTGTATTAGGCCTATGGGAGGATATATATACATTTTTCATTGGTCGTTGAGGCTCGTGAACAAGCTCGAGCTCGAGTCAAGCCAAGGCCCGCTCGACTCGAGCTCGACTCGTTAAGTTTTCACTGAGCTCGAACTCGTGTTCATTAGAAACTTAATAAACGAGTTTGAACACGGTAAAACTCGACTCGGTTCGGCTCGTTTGCAGCCCTACTTGCACGCACAGGAGAGTTTAGGTTAGATTTGGAATCCCCATCTAACAAAAAAAAAAAATATTTAGGAATCGGGAAATGGGCCTGGGGACCCACAGATCACATCAAGAGTGAGAAAGCAGAATCACGGATCCGCAACGCAACAAAAACCTGTCCAGCCGAGCGAGCCTCGGAATAACATACGCCCATTCACGGACTGGACTCTCTGACACCTACCCCGGCCCAACCTTTCTGATTGCGACCACCATCATCATCATCATCATATCTCTCTCTCTCTCTCTCTCTCATCTAATCTAATCGACTAATCATCATCCACACGAGATAACATGTCAATTTGTTGTACATTCTGTCAAAATTCTAATTGAAAATTTGCGGCCTAAACCGAACCCGACTCGAAGCTCGACGGGTTTTGTTACACTTAAATCATAACCGTTCCCGATGAGGATCCTCCCCCCCCAAAAAAAAAAAAAAAAACTCGGATCTTAGGTGTAAAAAAAAAAACTCGGATCTTAGGTGTCTATACTTAGATAGTATATGTAGGGCTGCAAACGAGCCGAGTTTTACTGTGTTCCGATTTGTTTGTCTACTTTTTGACTTTAACACGTCCCAAATTGTTTGTCCAAATAGAAGTTGACTAGGAGAAATTTCCTAAATGCCCTTTCACTTTTCAAAAAATCATGTATTGGAAAATGTGCACTCTCATTAATTGTTCAAAAAGTGAGGGTATTTTTGGAAACTAAAAACATTTTGAGTGTAATCATTGTGCTTCCTTAATAAGTTGGAATCCCAAAATTGGACAAACAAATTGGGACGGAGGGAGTATTAAGTTTTTAAAGAACCCGAGCTCGAGCTTGAGCTCGGTGAAAACTTAGTGAGTCGAGTTTGAGCTCGTTGAAAACTTAAACGAGTCGAACTCGAGTCGAGCGGGCCTTGGTTTGACTCGAGCTTGTTCACGAGGCTCAACGGACCAACGAAAATATATATATATATCCTCGCATAGGTCTAATACAACCAAAAATATTTTGATTATGAAGGTATATATCTTTCATTTTCCTATGGAACGAGAATGTACTGATGTGCGTGTGCTTTCGCCTCCCTTGGTTGATTGAAAAGTGAAAACAGAAAGAAAAAATTATGAAATAATAATAAAAATCTTAAACTTAAGTATATATATCTCGACTCGCGAGCCGACTCGAGCCGAGCTTATCCTAGCTCGAGCTCGGCTCATTTACAAAACGAGCTGAAAATTCGGCTCGAGCTCGTTCATTTAACTTCCGAGCCGAGCTTGAACGAGCCACTAACGAGCAGAGTTGCGAGTCAGTTGCGAGCGGCTCGGTTCGTTTGTAGCCCTAAGTATATGCGAGGGCGTGTATACAAATATATTAGACAACAACATGTCAATTTGGTCTATATTTTGTCAAAATTCTAATTGAAATTTGCTACCTAAACTGAACCGGACTTGAAGCTCGACAGGTTTTGTTCTACTTAAACCATAACTCGCACAATGAAAAGAAATGGGATAAAAATCATCCCATTCGGTACACATCGGTGTAGTTATTCATCGGTTTGGACGAGATTGCCATCCCGACATCCACATGTGGCGCCTTCCCTTCACTGTCCTCCTCAAAATCACTCTCCCACTCCCTCAATCTCTCTCTAGAGAGATCTCTCTCTCTCTCTCTCCCTCATGGGTGATCTGACCAACACGGACATGTTATTTTCATACTCCTTTTAGGTCAAATGGTGGTATTGTAGATCAAAAAGCTAAAAGCATTTCCTCCCAAAATTAGATAGCTACTGGACAATTTGACATGGGCGGAGCTGCGCAGAAGCGACGTCCGGCCCCTCCTATTTTTCGTATATCTTCAAATTATAAATAGGATTCGGCTTTTCAGCGGTAAAAATTTGTACAGGCCTAAAGATTAATTCCATTGAAAACCAATGAGGAAATGCATGCTTAGAACAGTGAGAGACAATATGTTTGTTTTATTGGCACACGGTTTTTGAAAACCGGATGCCAGGGTTATTGGCATAGTTTACTCGCATCTTGAGTGGTTTCGGAATTCTGAAGTTAATGACCAGACGGATTTTCAATAGTCCCGAGAATTACGATTCGAAGAGTACTTGAAAGTTCTGAAGGAATAAGCAATCGTTTTTTGGTTGATCATACTGTCACTAGACTAATTAAGACCCCTTTGGCAAATTTTGGGTCTTTTTTGATATATAGTTTTTTTTTGTTGTTTTCTCTTAATTTTAATTATATTTAGGTCAAATTTTTTGGATAATCGTTCCTATCGACGAGAGCAATAAAAAAGTAGCTGACTCAGACATCTGGTTATGAAAAAAAACACTTTTGTGATTTAAATTCTTTGGCAATAATTTTTAAAGAACCAAATGACATCTTTAAATTGTTACTAGAGATCGAAAGAAAAAAATTATACACCGATGGCCTTTATTTTCTTTTCTGGAAAATAGCTCGGTTTTGTTGATTTAGGCCGGGGGGAGTACATGTAAATGTCAAAAGAAAACCCTAGTTGTCTAAAGATTAATAAGTAAAACGATAATGTCAAAATTGTTTTTGTCGGTGCTAAACTCTAGTGCACAAAAGGCTTGTACCATATGCAGTGTACAAGACTTTTACGCGCAAGAGTTTTGGCACCGACAAAAACAGTTTCGGCATTATCACTACCCAAGGTTTTTTTTTTCCGGCATCGAAAGATTAAGTTGCACGTGTTCCAATGCATGCTTCTTCATCAACCAATGGAGTGAAATATTATCCTCTCTGGCTAACATGGATTTACACCAACAATTATTTTAGTTTCTTATTGGGTGAACCAAACTTTGAGAAGATTGAGAGTTGTGGATCCCCATTTGTCTGGTTCCAATCATGGAGTGGAATACAGATCTGGTTGCTAGCTTCTTGAGAAATTACATGCAGTTTTTCTTTTTCTTTTTTTTTCCTTTGACAAGAGGAGAGAAGATTATGGGCTTATTAGGTTGAAGGTTTTTGGATTTGGATTTTGGAAATATGGTTTTCTTGACACAAGCATTGCCGACGTTTCTAAAAACACTGCAAAAGATGACTTTTACTGGCGATTTTTACTCATGAATCGATCCCGACGTTTTTCGAAAAACGATGCCATAGATTTTTTCTAAGCCGACTTTGGCATCTTCAGCGTTTGCAAAAAATGCTGCTACAACCTTTGCCAGTGTTTGTCGGGTCTTTCCCGGCTTTTTTCAATGCCACTATAGGCAATTTTTTTGAAGTGAGTAGCACTTACATAACGGAGTTCAATATTTTGGATAAAGCCAAACAAATCATCTAATTTATGTATAACAAAAAACACACAAGGCAGTTGAATGGGCTGCAAAATGGTTGGCTTGGGAGTTGGGAGTATGTTTGTTGAGTCGTTGACAGCTAAACTATTGAATCATTAATCTTGCTCATTATAGAGCTTAATAGGAGATTGGTAATTTAAGCCCAAACACTAGTCATTATTTTTAAGTGAACTAGTTAATCATTAAATTTTTGGGATGACAGTTAAGGGTGTCCGGGCCAACTTAATTATGCGCGTCTTGAGTAGTCATATCTCGTCAAAGGCAGGCTATATATCTACTTCGGGACTAGATAATTCACAAGAAATTACTTTCTTACGATCTGATCGACTCCAAGAATCAAACACTAAACAATTGTGTGGGGAGCACACTCACTACCACCCGGACTAACCGCAGGGCTGTGAATGAATCTTGCTTATTATGGAGGCCTCTAAAGAAGAGTACTCTTTGTTTACTCTTCAAAACTCTCTCGATGCATTTCTACATATCCGATCCCAAAAAAGAAACAAACAACCTAAACGACCGATCAATCGATAAGACTAACACATCTTCTTTGCATGATTTTACCATAATGTTGAAGCACAACTTTAGTGTAACAGTGAGGATATAAATAGCACTACACATAGAAAGCAGTCACATAGTGTAATAGTGTGAAAAAAATATCCCACATGGATTCATGCATTTGCAAGGTATAATTTGCCAACTAGCATAATTTGTCAGCTGCCCAATAGGCCAGCCCACATTCACGTGACTTGCTTTCTAGGGTTTTCTTTCTCTTTTTTTTAAAAAATGATTTTAGCACTCAACTTTTTATGATAGCACTCCAAATTTTGTCTTTTAGTGTACCTTGCTATGTATATAATTTTTCCACTACAATACAAGTTTTGGAGCACCATTATAAAAAAAGTGGAGTGTCAAAATCATTTGCCTTTTATTTTCGGGATGTGATTTTGGCACTCCACTTTTTGTTTTGCAATCTCACATAATCAGGACACAAAGCTGAGCGCCAGTGGCCAAAACTGAAGTGCCAAAATCAAATTTTCTCTTTTTTTCTTTTCTTTTTCTCCCTTTCACTTCTATATAACACCTCAAACATTTACAATACCCATTACTCCAAATTTCCCTATTCAACTTCCCTCTATTGAAAAATGGAGTCCTCCTCTAAGCTCACAGCACTCCTCCTCATTTCCATGCTTTTCATTTCCACAGTCACCCCTATTCTTGGCTGTGGAACCTGTGGAAAGCCCCCCAAGAAGCATAAGCCCAAAGGTAAGCACCCCAAAGGGCCTATTACCCCACCCATTGTCAAACCCCCGGTAATCCTACCGCCGATCGTGAAGCCCCCGGTAGTCCTACCTCCGATCGTGAAGCCCCCGGTAGTCCTACCTCCGATCGTGAAGCCACCGATAACACTACCACCCGTGATCGTCCCTCCAATCAAGCCACCGGTGACCCTGCCGCCAGTCATCCTCCCTCCAATCAAGCCACCGGTGACCCTGCCGCCAGTGCCACTACTCCCTCCGGTTATAGGCCCTCCAGTGACTAACCCTCCAGTGACTAACCCGCCGATAGGTAATTAAGCAGTTACCTTTCTGAAAATATCCACGTTTATATTTTTATTTTTTTTTCTCTTTTATATCCAACAAAATGCCTTGTAATGGGTAAGATCCAACTCACATTTGCTCAAAACTCTTAATGTAGTAATTAAAATTAAGTAGTGAAATTCGTTAGATGCTTCTTCTTCTTCTTGTATGTTTATCTCATGGCCATGAAATGAAGGCGGGTATCAGTGTTAACCTAGTTGAGATGTATGTTCTAGTTATAACGTGATCTTTTTCTTCTTTCTCGAACCGCTTTAATTTATCGAGTTTTTATGAAGTATTTCCTTTTGCTGAGTGGAAAAGAGCAAATTTCATGCAATTCCTCAGTACTACAAGTCTACAACACCATATATCTTGCATCCTCTAACTAACAAAATTTCTGGCTTCGTCCCTGCAGTTAAGCCTTGCCCACCTCCACCACCGGCCGACACCTGCCCTATCGACGCCCTTAAGCTCGGAGCATGCGTGGATCTTCTGGGTGGGCTGGTGCACATCGGGCTGGGCGACCCGGTCGCGAACGAGTGCTGCCCGGTGATAGCAGGGCTGGTGGAGCTTGAAGCTGCAGTGTGTCTGTGCACAACTCTCAAGCTCAAAGTTCTCAACCTCAACATCTTCCTTCCACTTGCTCTTCAGCTCCTTATCACTTGTGGGAAGACTCCCCCTCCTGGCTTCACTTGTTCTCTCTAGATCTTGTCAGTTCAATGTTAAGTTCTCCAAACCCTAACCCTAATTTTTTTTTTTTTTTTGCCTTTCTGTAGATAAAGCCTTATTGAGTAGTAGTAGTAGTTAATTACTAGCTTATGCGTTCACATTTACATAAACCGCAAAATGCAAGAAAATGTGGAACGAAAAGTTCATACTCCTGATTTTCCGCTTGACCAAAAAAAAGAAAAGTTCATACTCCCTCCGTCCCAAAAGATTGACTACTTTTCACTATTTGGACCACTAAAAAATTATCCATAATTTTTGCTTCATAATTATTTTTTGTGTGCAATACGAATCCTGATTGATAAATTATACTACTTAATTTCGTTAGACCGTGCTTTTTAAAAAAAACCTCTTTTCAAAATTAAAAAAAAGCAAGAAAATCTAGCTATCATTTTTGTTACTTTGGAATATACTCTTTGAAGTTTCTCAATTACTATTTGAACTATGTGCATATGAGGGGGAAGTCTTTAGCTCATTATGTCATGTAATGTGTATGGTTTTCAGGTTGTTAGCTTGATGGGTATGGACAGATGAAAATCGACATGAGAGGATGTCAAGAATCTCTCCAATCTCTCTCTCTCTCTCTCTCTCTCTCTCTCTCTCTCTCTCTCTCTCCTTGATTGGAACTTCTGATATTTGGATTTATTGTACACCATTTTGTTTCTGCAAAATTATTTTCATGTGTGTTTTGTGATTTTGTTGTTGGCAAGAAGGCAATCAATCAAGCTTTCCTTTTCAAAGTACTCTCTCTCTCTCTCTCTCTGTATGTATGTGTGTATATGGACATAATTATACACATGTTTGTGCAAATAAAGCTCTTTCTTGTAGTTTGTCCGGTCTGTGGACAACTACCTTGCCCCCATGGGGTTCATCTCTCTCTGATGTTTAGGCGTTTTTCCGCCTCTCCGATTAATAAAATCTTCTCCTTTTTGTCAAAAAAAAAAGAAGAGACGTCAATGAAAAATAATAAGATAATATTTTTTTTTTTTTGAGTATGTACTCAACAATCAAAGCCGATGTAATGTTACTTTTGCCGATAAAAAAATAAAATAAAATCAAAGCCGGTATAGCTTCGTTGTTAGAAAATGCAAAACAGATTTCACTATTGCAGACAATATATATGGCATAGATTCGGTTTTCTTGTTTTAATTTGTTGATCGAATGCTCAGGCTAGTTTGTGCGCACCTCAACCGATTCCAGAGCATTGAAGTTAACGACCAGGCAATCCTTTCAATGGGTCCAATGTTCGGATCGTTTGGCCTTTTGTAGGGTTCGAATGTGCGTCGAATATGCGACCATGCATGTATGTATGTTCATGGATATGCATTCCATTATACACGTATATACTATTGCATGCACGTGAGAGGAATTAACATATGTGGAATTAACTATTCTGCTAGTATCTATGAATAATTTAGAATCTAAAAGTCCCTTGAAAAACAAAAGTCTAAGCAACATATGAATTTTAATTTACATTCTTCTTCTGCTTTTTTAATTAAGCTCGTGGGAGGGAAAATAATTTCACCCTAGCTAGCTGGGAATAATCCTTTTTTTGTGTTAACAGCAAAAAATAATTTTATTAATCTTTAAAAAAAAAGATTAAAAAGACCATAAAGCACGAGACATTCCATCGGAGCAAGAGCATACCTACAAAGACGGCACCCCTCACTCCGACAATCATATGCTGCCAAGAACCGAAAAGAAAATAACACAACATACCCAAGTGAATTTGTACCACACAATTCGCTTTCAGAACATTTTTCCCGGCCCCAATTGTGAAAATATAGAACTGCTCGGGATGAAAATACATTTAGCAACAAAGTTAGCTTTGATCCGTGATGGGAAAGGGCCATAGAGTGAATCCCTACGTAAATATGTAGTGAAAAAGAGCTTTGGAGCACCACGGAGCGTCACTGTAGTTTTTTCAAGACTTGACAGCAACAGGAGTACGTACTTTGTATATATGGTCGGGCCATGTTTACCCATATGATCAGGAAAGTTGCAGCAGGGGATAAGATAGAATTTTGGACCCAACTCAGATTTCCATGGTTCACATTGTGATGATAACGGGATCGATTCTCTTCAATAGTAGGACATGCAGTGGAAAAATTAAAATGGAGTTGCTCTCTAATTATATTAAAATCAAGGAAGATAATTAAAAGAAAGAGATGGATATAGTCCGGTAGGTTTTTTTTGACTGATTTCCATAGGTTTGATACTGTCTTTGGAGCTCCGTCATTCCGAGGCGTCTGATGTCTGGATGTTAGCATGGATTTAGTCTGGTGGGTCTTTGACTGATTTCCATAGGTGTGATGCTGTTGTCTTTGATATGGAGCTCGGCTATCCCGGGACGCCCAATGTCTGGATACTAGCTCCACGTTTGCCGTTCAAGATTACGGTGTGGATGGGTAATGGCTCCTGCTTAGGAGTTCGACATTTGTTTCGTCTCTTTTAGGGTCTGATTGTTTTTCTGTATCTCTGTTTTCGAGTGGTTATCAGTAGCTACTATATGGCTTGATCTGTATCTGAGTAATTTTTTTGTAGATGTCATCGTATAGCTTGTTTGAATGAATTAAATGGGTATGCTTTTCCGTGAAAAAAAGGGGACTAATTAATTTATCACTTGTCTGTAAAACGATAACAAAAATGCTATTAATTCTTTTATTCAAGTGACAACATGCCCAATTTCGAAAATATGTACTACATTTGATTTCCTAAGATTTTTAAATGCAAGAAGTAGTAATGTAGATAATTTCCAAATTTTAATAATGTGGGCTTGTACTATTATAATTTCTCTATCTATTGGAGTATCATTTTATTCAGCGTTTCCGGAGCACCCCGAGCACCACCTGGCGTTAGCGACAAATTATGTTGCAGGGATATCATTCATTTTTGGTGGCCGGAAGACATGAAGTGACCCACATTGTATGGTAGCAATCTTTTATTCGCAGAAAGTACGTACCATATGACAATACCAGATGATATTCTCCGAGTACCCAATAATTAGCCTAGGATAGGACACTGGATGCCTTAGGGGACCAGTACTCCAAAGTTCACATGAACTTTGTTTGTCTTTACCACCACCCTTTCAAGAGAGTATCTCTGTGTGAGAAGCTAGGGTTCCTATGGTTTCATATGGTCTAAAAGATTCTTTTTTTTTTTTCCTACTGTAATGATTTTTTCTTTTTTGCTGGGCAAACAGATTTGTATTAATCTTTCGAAGAGAGACAAAACAGAGATTAAAGGGACAAGAACACACCGACGAAGAAAAACGCCAGCCAAGACCCGAACTGTAGTAACCTTTTTCTCAGTATGAATGTGATGTGTGAAATTCAAGTACTGTGACATTTGTTGCCACATCAATTTCACATTTTTCTCTACTATGGTGATATGTCGAGTATGTCGAGCAACCTTGGTAGAAAACTCTACGGAATGTCCCACTTCCACTATTCGTATTGATACTGAGAATTAATTTGAAGGTTATATGTGGAATTTTACAAGATATATCGCGAGCCTAATCGACCCGAATACTGTCAGGTTCAGGTTCGGCTCACTTATTAAAAGATCCTTAAATTGAGGTTCAGATTCAGCTCATTTTGCACCCGAACTAAACTAGAATGAGCCTTTACCGAGTCGAATCTCGAATAATTCACAAACAGCTCAGTTCATTTGCAGTCCTAACTCCCACATAATCATTGAACAATTTCTTTGGGGCATGTGAGTGTACAGGGAGCAGCAGTGGGGCATCATTCTAAGAATCTATGTCCTAGAGTGAAGTCATCATCACAAGAAATTTGGAGCCACTCACTCTCATGGGTTTGTGGGGGAGGATTGAAAGGTGAAACATAAATCATCCATGTGACCAATTTTCTGAACTTTTTTTTGTTTCTTTACATTATTTACAATTACCTCTCAAAGCAGTGGTAGAAACAAAGAAATAAAGAACAGACATTTCTTCAGGTTTTTGTGTATATTTTGTTTGGTACATTTTTCCCCCCTAAGGGATCGATTGGATGCAGTATGAAGGGAAATGAGTTAATTCGGGAGATGAGGAGGTGATGGAACGTTTTTGGCTTGGTTTGGCAAACAACTCCTCCGTAAATCATCCTAAGTCACTGTTGAGACTATGGGTATGGATAGATTTCGACCAATTATTAATTAGTAGGGGCAGATATATGTATGTATATGTATAAATTGCCTTGCAAATTTTGTCTTCAGTATACCTTAAAATTGTGTTGTGTGTATTTTCAAGAGTTTAAAAAGACAGATTTTGAAGTGCATTTACAAGAAACTTAAAATGCGAAAATCACTTGTGCCTCCCTGCTCAATGCTAAAAACATATGGAAAAGGATCCCAAACCAAGTTAAACCAACATAAGGGCTAGGACACAGATGGCCTTGTATTGATGGCTTGGATCTTAATGATGCAATGAACAATACAAATTTGTATGCGCTCAGATTCGATTCAAACCGTTCGTGCCTAGAAGAACAGCCAGATCGACCACTCGGCAAAGAGCTGCACAGCAACATCCCCGAATCCCATCTAGCTAGCCATCTAGGAGTGAATTTCCTTCCGAAATCATTTTTCCTCAGAAAAACACACGATTTATCTAACCATGAATACCAACCAGATTAGCCACTAAAACCAAAATATTCTGAATTAGCACTGTATCTAACATAACATCCCCTAGGTGGCCATTTTGTGACAACCAAAATAAGTTTCACCCACACCACCAATTACTGAAACCGTAAACATGAAAATTCCCAGTAGAGAAAACTGTAAAGAGTAATAAAAAAAAACAAAATCTTACAAGCATATATGATGAGAGTCCCAAACCAAACGAAGGCATTGGAATGAAATGACCTTTTCATTGACATCTAGGAGTGTATTTCCTTGGGCCTTCATTTTCCCGAGAAAAACAGGGGGAGCCTCTACAATCCTCATGGCCAAACAGAATTAGCTACCGAAACAAGAATATTCTGAATCAAAACTACATCTCACATCTTATAGGTGGGCATCTTGTGACAACCACAACATTCCACCCACATCCCACCAATCACCGAAACCTTACAAATGAGATTCTTCTGAATGATAAAAATGTAAAAAAAGAAAAAAAAATCGAAAATCTTATTCCCTAGGTTGGAACTATACTTATGTTACAAATCCAGATAGAAAGGAATTTATAACCTACCTCCTAAAATGGAGACGCGGCCAACTAAAAGCCACTGACACAACAATCAACAAAAGCCTTATAGTGCTAAACTGCCGGAGACGAATCTAATTCGACTACAATCTTTCAACTTGGACAGAGCTTCTTGTGTCTTACCAACCATTAGATCCACGTAAATCGCTGTAAGAAATGCTTCTGGACTATTAGGTATCAAGGACAAAGCTTGAATCAAAAACCGGTGAGCCTGCTCAAGATCACCCTGCACCGCAAAAAAAGCACCAAGGTTTGCGTTCAGTGTCCCACGTGCCTCTTCGGGTTTGAGGAACAGAAAATCTTGCGATTCAGTTTGGGGCGGGTTTGAGGTTGTCAATGGCCCACTATTTGACTCTTCAAAATCTGCAACTTTCTCCTCTCGAAATTTTTCAGTGTCCTCTTCACTATACGGGGGTTCGACGTGGCTCCCACTGGACAAATAGACTAACAAGTGTTCGGCAGCTTCCTTTGGCCGGTTTAGAAGGCAGAGAGACTCAGCCGCGTACATGTGTCCAAGGAATACATATACTCTGGAACATCCATGAAGTTCTAAGAGAGACCTTGCCGTCGAGAGTGCCTTAAGAGGATTGCCTAATTGTAACTCTACGTACGCCAGGTCAGCGAGAATGGCTTGCTTGATCAGCTGAGTCTCTCTCCTACAAACCTCTTCATAATCCGACAAGGAGCTTTGAAAGGCAGCATTAGGGTTGTTGCTATTTCCACCCTTTTGTTCCTTAGCATCCCCATTCGCAATAGTTTGACCTAAGACCAAGTCACCAATTTCGTCCAAGGTTGAACTATGAAGCAAACCAGACTTCAAACGTTCTGTTTCCAAACAGTTTAACAAATGCAGGGCATTTAACAGACACTGTTGCGCAAAGGGCATTGAGAGATTAGGGTTTTTATCATCACCCAGAAACCCATCATTTTTTCCAACAAAATCCACATGCCCTTTGCCTGAAATCCCATCTTCCAGAGCAAGCTGTCTCCATTTTCCCGTACCAATAACATGAACCCTAACCTCTGATTGGGCCCCACAGGACTGCAAAAGTCCCTTCTCTAGTGCCATTAGACAGCATTCAGCAATCCGGAGCCATAAAAGAGGCCTTCTGCAAAAAACCAAACTAGCCTTGTAGAAACAGCGAGCTGCAAGTATCGGCTTCCTGCAAGCCAAGTACTGGACCCCACAGTTATATATAATTCGGAGAGAATTGTCCTGTGAGAAAGTTGACAGCTTTAAAGGCTTTTCCTTCCGGAGGGACGAAGAATTACTCAGGGCCTTTGAAAAAAATACACTTGCCGTGTGGTATTTTCCAAGTCGGTAATAGATGCACCCTAGATTATTGTTGTATATGGTTGAAAACCCAAGATCAGTTCGATTGCTTGAAGCCATCAAGAGTTTGATGGCTTTAGGGTAGTTCCCACGAGCATACTCCAGTTGAGATTTCAATAGGAGAGCCATGGAGGAATCTTTCCCACGGGATACATTCATAGCCATTGCCGTCTTAACTTCACGCTTAGCTGCCTTGAGGTTTCTAGTGAGAAGCAGAAACCTAACTTTGTAAAGATGTAACTTGAGTCTCAAATCGCTGGTTGAAATGGAATGATCGGATGGGGTCCTCGAAAAATCATTTGAGGATTGGAGTCCGGATGGTCGTGATAAGTTCTGTCCGCTCATGTCAATAGTTGAAATTAGCGTTTCAAGATTCTCCTCCGATAGAGTTCTGGATAGTGAATTATCTGAGGCATTCACTGTGGAAACCGAATCAGTATTAGAGACATCTGTGGCAGCTGAATTACTTGGAAGCGAAGAAGATTTCATTGCTACGTTTGTAGATTGTTGTTGCGTAGAGCTTCCGTTGTCGCTTTGACTCGTCAAATTATTGCCACAATAGGCTTTTTCCACATAAGTAATTACATCCTAGACACAAACCAGGAAAATTACTTTAGCACTCGAGTGGCTAACTGAACATAAAACTGAAAAAAGAAAGAAAACTTCAAGAATGCTGTCCATAAATGGGATAAACAAAATATTTCCACGGAAAAGAACGAAAGGGAGGTAATTAATGATGATGCATTGATTGCTGAGTTTATATATCATGATTTCTTATGCTAAAAAACACGAGAATATATGACATACACAACACTCGTGAATTTCCAGACCTTTGAGTAGAATAACAATAAGAAATGCATTCAGGAAGATGAAGGTGAACCCGGTAACCCGCAACCAAAATCTCCAGAGCAGTACAAGCTGGAGCCACCTTACTAAAAACGGACAAAATATAAATAACTTCCAGAAATGTTTGCAGTAACACTACTTAAGCCTTTGGCACAATCATCCACAGCTAACAAAAATACCCTTTTACGATACTTCAGATTAATCCAATTATGCAAAACTAGAGCCTGCCAATTTCCAAGCACAAGCTAGAGAACTGCTAAGGGGAGGGTCCGAAACTGAAATCTCTCAAGCTGAAACACATATTTCTAGCAAAAGATCTAAACAACATGTGGTTCACCCCCTAAATTAGTCTCTTGCACATGCATTCCATTCAGAGAATTTGCTTCAGCTTATTAAGTGAGCAGTCAAAGATATTTAAGAACGTAGCAGTTCACACTGAAAAAGAAAGCCAAATCAATTCTTGGGTGATGATAATTGGAACCGTCTTAAAAAGAAATCGAGGATAATTTCCAAATAATCTCTAACAGTATAAAAACGGGATGAACCCTAGAAAGTAAAAGCTCGAGCTTAAAGCTATGAAAATTCTTATCCTCTGGGAGAAAAGCAAAAAATAGAAAATCTAGAGAATATGAAATCTCTAATCAATCTAAATAAAAATGTAGTCCAAACAGTAACACGGAAAACCAACAAGGACATGGAGAGAGAGAGAGAGAGAGAGAGAGAGAGAGAGATGGAAGCCTGGAAAATGAAAAGGATTTACTTTCATGTCAATTCCTCTATTGGAAAAACGATAAGGTAAGTGTAAAAAGCATTTTAAGAATGTGATTAATGTCATTCCAAAACAGAATAATTTAAGTGTGATTTACAAATTACCCTCAACTGAATAGGAGGAAAGGGAGAGGGCATTGCACGTCAGATGGTGAAAACTGCAAAATAACCAAGGTCCAGATAGCATAGGAACCTCTCCAAGTTGGTGCCTTGGCCACGTGTGCCCTGAGTGATCCATGCCACACTTCTCCCAAAAAAAAGGACTCGCCAATTCATTTAATAGGTGAATTGCGCAATATACTTCTAAGGAAAACAACTTTCTAAGTTGCAAAGCTAAGAACCCAAGTACCCAACCATTGTGTTACAAACCACTTTTACTTTGAGTTACATTGCAAAATGCATAATGAACCTCTAACGAAAATAATTGTTCCTAGGTGAACTTTGCAAACACAACCAATTGGTGATTGTAGGCCGATCAAGCATAGAAATATGCTTCCCTTGGATTTGAGCCACGCGGTTCGACAATGGCACATGCCATGCACTCAAGGATAAGGCACCCTTAAACTACTAGCAGCACACCTGGGCTCAAGCTAAGATCCTCAACTGGAGTATGTTTCCACCCCCACCCCACCCCAAAATACTCCCCTCCAAGACACTCACTCTAAAGTCAAGCACATCCCTCCACAGCATTTGCAGGATGAGCCCTGGTTCGAGCAGAATCCTCGATACATGGCCTCGGTAAGGGCACCCTAAGGTCTAGAGCAAGGCCCTCGACCAACGGACACCCCAAGAGACCTATGTGGGGATCACCCAAGGTTTGACGCTTGAGCAGAACAGGTGGTCCGACATGTGCCTTGTCACCCTTCCCTAATTGAACTTGGACCTCGATAGGTGTTAAAAAAGAGAACCTACGAACAAGAGATGCGTTCTCCATAGAATGGATCAAACCTACCACCACAACATCCATTATATGACCCCTGAGGCCTGAGATGCGCACAATGAGAAGTGAGAAACCTCCTGATTGTAGAATCATGTTGAGTTGTTTGCCCATGGATGAGTTATCCCCCATAGTTTGACCCTCCTATATTAAGACCTCCATGCATTTGTTGAAGGATCCATATTACGTTACTTTATCTGTATTACGTTAAGGGAGGTGTTCTTTACTCACTAGGACTTTACCTTCCAATAACGTACTACTGCACCTTCCTCTTCCACTGTTGGAAGGTATAGGTCATCCTTCTTTACAAGGATTCTTTTTTAACTACAAAATGGGGGCAAAAAAAATCGTGTCCTCAAGAACCCAGCAGGTCCCTTTCCACTGACAACTCATGAGCAAAGCTATCTTTGCCACCCCCTATGCAGCATGACACGTACTTTTATCATCTAAAAAGATGGTATCTTTTCTCTTCCTAACAGTATGAACATGCCTTCAAAATGTCTTTCAGACTGACAAGTCAAGATTCACAAAAGACCAATCCAAGAATGACTGATGATGACTTGTAACAGTGACCAAGTATGAATAGATCAACCTTCAGTGAAGTAGAGACCAATCCTGCCATAACAAGATAGGAATCACCAGAGAGATAAACCTTTAACTCAGTTACATCTATATTTCAATAAAACTACTGTCACCAGTTTTTCTCATCAATGGAATGTATCCACTATTTTAAGGTAACCGAATCCTTCAATGCAGCCTCAACCTACGTTCTTTTTATTTGCTTCCACTTTTGCCCTCATAATGCATCATTCCCTATTGGTCACTGCCATAACTACTGCTCAACAGCACAGTAGATTCAATATATCTTTCTCTACTTCGTGTCATTGAGTCTATGAGTAATCTCATCTTAATCTGCAAGCAGTCTGCCTATATAAGTCTGAAGGAAAGTAAACCAGGTAAATAAGCCCAGACTTTCATATGACTGGATATACCCAACACGGCACAATGGTTAAGGCTTAAACTCAACGTTTCAGCCTCAAATACATCAAGGAAAAAGAAATTCATAGCCATCCTTAACATTTCTCAATATTTCAAATGAAAGAAACTAAAAGTTGAACTTACAACAAATTTCCACGGATCATGGGAAGCTAATGCAACGTCCAGGAACAAAAGGCATATATGAAGAGCTGTTGCCTGCAAATAAATAATTTGCATAACATAAAGCAAGAGAAATTTGAATAACATTGCTGGGATGCAGGTGAAGTCACCATAAATTATCCTCATGAAAAATATTCCGTCGTACCTCATCTATTGGTTCAATCTTTTGGTATAAAGAATTCAAAATCGAATACGCCTTCGCATATTCATGAAGATGGAACCAGATGACTGCCTGTGCAAAACAAATTTGGAGGAGTTACACAACCATCATTCCAAGTTAACCCACAGGAAAAAGGAAAATCTTTATTACAATAACCAATCAAAACCATTGCAAAATATATATATATATATATATATATATGCTAGTAATTTAACAAATATCCTCAACATCAAGCGAACATACTATATTTAACATCGTCACAGAAGTGTCGAATTCGTTGGCGTAGACAACATCTGAACTATTTGCACTAGAAAGTTGATGTGCAACATTATTAGTTCCTTTAGATAATAAAACAGCTTTGTTGCCCACATTGCTACCAGCCTCTGTATGTTCTCCAGATGCATGTGCAAGCTCATCACTTTGTTTCTGCACCAAACCAAAGAATAAGAAACAACAGTGAGAAAAAATGAAGCCAATATAACCTCCTAATACATTGATAATGAATTCAACACATAATAGAGAAGAGCCAAAAGATAAGTATCACACATTACATAACGCAAACACGAAGTAGCAAAATCTTATAAGGTTCAAGAAGTAATTATCGACATTCCTAGGCCAACTGAAATTAGTTCGACGCACTATTATAAAATCCAACCACCAAGAGGCATATGGTGCCAAGCCTTGAGACTGCATGTTAGCTAGCCAAACCCCCAAGAAGTGGGGTGCAGTCACCCCTGTGATGCCTAGGTGACATTTCCACGATAAGTGCACCCCTACCTCTTGGCTTGGCTTTCAAAAGTAAAGCGTTGTTCTCTCTTAAATTGGATGGCTGGCTCTACGTGATAGTTTATTATTAGACTGCTATTTCTAATGAGGTGAACAGTAAAACACAACAAAATAAATAGAGCTCTATTTGGTTTTCCGAACCATAGGAGATTTGGACCCTTGGGATTCCTTAAGAACAACATCCACTAATCATGGAGAATACTGGCCTTAGACAGTGCTCTCTCATTGCTTGTGCACTCCTAATTTATTCAATATCTTAAACTTGTATCTATTTTTTTGCCCTAGTGTTTCAGTACGTGCACCACTTTAAATAGTGATCGAACTAATCATTGATTTCTAGAAGCTTTATCAATTATATGGTCCATAAGGGTATGATTACCTTCACATGGTGATTATTAAATTTGACTACTTTAGTGAGTCAGTGACTCGTGACTTCCCTGTAATCAAATTGAATTTGAATAACTTCCTTGTATAGTTTTGTTAAACCAAATTATACCCAAGGTGTTGCCTATTCTCTCTAACAAGTTTAAACGTTACTTCTTACATTAAAGTTCTAGGCACTTTAGGCTAAAACCAGAACACATGGAAAAAAAAAACATCACCAAGCAAGTGCAGTGCAGGTCTCTACAAATTTTTAACACCAGTTTTACAGACATGATTATTTAAATTGGAATACATCGAATTGTCTCCTCCAAGCTTTGCAATATACAGTTCCAAGTCTGTGAGCTCAGTTGGTGTTTGAAACGATAGAACAAAAGGTTCACCTATTTCTACTTTATGAAACCTACCCATGAAAATAACTAACTGGCAGGATGTTTGTTTAAACAAGCTACGCTCAAACCTAAGGCTTGGCTAATATGGCAGGTCCAACACAATCATGACTGAGCGAGTTTTCTTAACAAAGCTCGAGCCATGTTGAGTCATAACATTGGTCAAGAAATTGAGCTTCCTTACTTGGCTATGTTCAGCTTGTTCACACCCTGTCTTGTTTTCTCTCTACATTGTGAACCTAGACATAAAAGTGTGCATGCCTTCTGGTGCTTTCAGTGACGAAAATAAATAAATTTTGCAAAGTACCATATGGAGGTCATTCTTCTTTGATTAGAACATTTTACATGTCTATCATAGTTTATTTACCTGGCATAAAATTCAAATTTCCTTGCTTGTAACCTTTTCTCAAATTACCCTTCCCAAACCTCAATCAATGACTCACTAGGTTTATTTCATGATAGCTAAGCTCAGGTTTGAATATCGTCATTACTCAATTTAGAATTATTTGGTTCTACTTTTAAAGATTAAATTCCTAGTTTCTGATACTACAGAAGAAATATTTGCTAGGATAAGTGTACGTCACTATGGCCAAATATAAAACAAATAGGGCACGGGTGTGGGTTGGATAGGTCCGTTAAAATGTATCATGCTAATTTCGAAGAAAATATTACATGCAATAATCAAGGAACAATCTAAGAATCCATACATGGTTAAGGATCCAGCACAGAAACATAGTTTACTACCAAAAGTAGGCACGAACAAGGTTTAAGGTGATTACATTAAAGGACCAATGAACCGAAACTCAAATACTCAATTGGCCTAATTGAGTAATTTCACCAATCACCATTGATATCACCTACCACTTAGTAAGTAAAATTGATAGGAAATACATCCATGTATTATACAATCAATTTTGGATGATCAAAGCAAAGGCAAACGCAAGGAGTCAAATCTATTGGCAGGGTTTACCAATTGGAGCAACATTAGAGGATCTCAATTTTATGCTAACAATTACCAGATTCTACCCTTAAAAGGAACAAGCACAATATTAAAGAGGAATGATATAGCCCAAAAATTTAGTGGCATCGTCACGTGAGTCCATTGGATTAGGTAAAAGAACTAATAACCCGTCACCTTTTTGGTTTTGGTTGTTTCTGAGAGCAATCCAAATTATTCTGTCATTTACCAAGAGAAAAGATCCCGTGGAATCCCTCAAAGGGCCCACTTGATCCCCAACACATCTGAGAAACAATGAAACTGACAACATCCCTAAACGACAATTATTTCCTAATATCAAGAGGCCAAAAATAGAATCATTTGAGGAAAAAAATCGCAGTCATTCACTAATACTATTACTTAAAACCATTTAACTGTCTAAAACTCCAACAAATCAAGCAGAATGCTCATAGCATCCAGTCTTAGACTTCAGATCAGTTATCGTTTCACCATTATAACCGACCAAGAGCAGTTACTGTTTGATTGATTGGCTAAACTGATCTTGTGCCCATATCGCGCATGCATTCCCCCCATTAACTGTTGCTTCTCCTAGCAATAACTTCACTAGTAATATTGTATCAAATCCCCTTTCAACTTCCATGATATATATCTTCCTATAAATTCTCTCAATGAACATCCCCAACCAGTCATGTATAATGCGGACTCGAGGCCATGTATCAGAGCTTAAATAGCATTCTATCAATATCTTGAGAATTTTTCTCCTACCTATTATCCTACTAGAGCTCCTCAGTATATCATTTGAAAATATGCCACAACACACAGAGAAAAACAACATGAATACTAGATAAGAAGGACAGGAAGAAGCAATCAACATATTCCATGAAGTAACATATTAACACGTACCTTCAAAGTACCAAGTACTTCAAATAATTTCTTGGGATCTGCACAACCATCCTGAAAGTATCTTGAAATAGCAACATTATGATGAACCTGAAATATATACAAAAACAAGCCAAAACTTGAAATTATGTAGACAAAGGATCCTCTAAAACACTCTAATAAATTGATAAATGCATAACTTCTAAATTTGAGAACATTTAGTGGCAGTGCAATGAAAATGTTCTTCAGATCAATAGACGATCCTTTCAAAACAGGTTATGAATCGAACCTACATTAGATTGGTATTGAGTCCAACCATTAAATATATATATATATATATATATATCTTAAGCTCCAAAGCTAATATATATTCTGTTAAAATGAGTGAAATATACTCCACTAACAATAAGTCTAATAAAAAGGGGAGGTGGGAGAATAAGAAAAAGAGGAATAAGAAGGAAAAGGACAAACAAACCAAGTAGATTTCACACAACATCCAAAAATGGGCCATACACTTCCTTTAGACTTCAATCTTGTCTAACCAATTTTCGCTTGTCGGTTTCCATGAGAAAATTTGGCAAGATATAGAGGTAACACGTTCGCCAATGTCATTTTCCCGCCAACCTAATTCAGCCGTTAAAGTTCTGCATTTTAGAACCATTAACAAACACCGGTGCAATCACTTGCTCATGGTCAAAAAACCTAAACTGTCTCACTGATCTTCCCAATCTCCTCAGTGTATAAGCTCTTTCTAATTTTCAAGCATTCACAAATAAAAATCGTAATCACAGCCCCATCTACAACAGAAGATCCAATGTCAACTCCCATAATCATGGTCACCTCCAACCTTTTGATAGTCCAAGTAAATAAGCAGCAGCCATAATTGCCCAATGGATCACATTTTGCAAATACCCAGGATGGATCACATTTTGCTCTTCCTAATTTTGCAAATTCAAAATGCTTCCAATTTAAACAAGCTTGCCACCTCGACTTTCCTATGATTTTACTATCTCTCCCCCAAAATTCAACCTTTTAGAACTATAATCTCTCACCTCATACACTACTGCAATATGTTCTCTTTTTGGGTACAAAAATAGAAGTGAAAGTATTGTACCCGTCACATCACCTATTGCCCCATCACCCCACACCACTATCTGTAGAGCCCTCACCGCACCAACGTTAGCACCGAAGCTAAGGTCCCACCATGAGTAGGTGATGTTAGGAGTATGTTTATCCCAATAAGGACTATGGGACCTTAGTCACATAATCCTTCAGAATGTCCGACTCTCCCGCTCTCAATCATCGCACTGCGCTCATGCTCTCAATCCTCACTCTCGCGAATTTTAATAGGTTGGGATGTGTTTCAAAGAAAGTTTATGTGACTTAGTATGGGACTCAAACCCGGGCATAACCACATCCGAGTTTTTACGACCGAACCAACCCCTCATTGGTACTACTGCAAGATGTTGACATCACATCAGAGAGGTAATAATATTTCACGAGGTGCATCCTATTCAATACTCCTATGGTTAAAACGAATACTCCAAGAATTTAATTCACGAGCATTTCAGTGATAAAAAGAGAATGCATTATCAGATATTCGAACTGGAAAATATTTCGAAAAACCTAACAAAAATGTAACCTTGGGATCGTTATCTTTCTTCTGCAACAGCTGATTCAACAAATCGACGCACTCCGAGAACCTCCCCGAGTGAAACGCGATGCTGGCGTCCCTCGCGAGCCCCGCGGCGAGGGCGGACAGGGCGCCGTCGTCCTCGATCGAAGAGGAAGAAGACGAGAACGGCGACGAATCCTTCGAATCCATGCACAGATCGAGTAATTTCTTCGTGCGGATATTTGGAAACCCTAGGTTTCAGTTCAGGTGGAGATCGAGAGTGGGAGAGTGCGTCTGTAGCGATTGGTTGTGGAGAGAGAAGAAGGAAGGGGGTTTAGGGTGGGGGGAGTGGGTGTCTCGATTGAGATGTGGAGATTTTAGAGAGAGAAGAGAGAAGAGAGAAGAGAGAGAGAGAGAGGGGTTTGGGAAATGGGTGGGAGAGTGCTGGGATGTAATCCCGCTTAGGCTTCGTTTGGATGTGTAGAAAAAACCGCCTTCTTTTGCCTTGTTTGGTTCACGTGGAAAAGAAAGAAAATTTTTAAAATTTTCCCTCCTATTCTTTGGTTTGGAGAGAAAGATAAAAGAAAATAACAAAATTCAATTTGTATGAGTAGTAAACTTTTCTTCTCGTTTTGCTTTGTTTGGTTCACGTGAAAAAAAAAAAGAGAAATTAAAAAGATTTCTCTCCTATTGTTTGGTCAGAAGAGAAAGATGAAATAAAATAACAAATTCAATTCCATAAATAGTAAACTTCTCCTCTCATTTTTCTCACACTTTCTTTTCTTTTCCCTCACTTTCCTCAAGTTCCAAACAGAGTTGAGTTTTTCCACTCATATTCCTAACCAAAATACTAATGGGATGTCAAAAGAATTTAGGCTCCTTTTTCTCCTAAAAATATATTGGTCTTCGTATTTTTTCTTGTCTTTTATAAAACATTTTTAATTTTTTTTTATAGATTTTATGAATTAATCATGACGAACACATAATATGTATTCACCAAGTTCAACCTATTTTTATTTTGGTAGTTCATTTATCCATCGCCCAACCCAATACGTTTGTCAGTATTTTCCAAACATTTCCAAAAAAAAATTCAAAATAGCCAAGTGTTGATTTGTCTAAAATCAAGTTTTTTTAAAAACTTTTTTACTCTTTGAAAATCCCTTTTTGGTGTTCTCCTAAGTCATCCGAGCCTATCTTTATGCTCATTTAAACTCTCTGTATTCTTGTGAGCTTATTTATCTAGAACTTATTTCGGTATTTTTTACTTTTCGTTACTTGTTATTTAGCTTTTCGTCGTAATTTTTAGGGTTAATCGTTCATCTCAATGAGATGAATCGGAAAAGTACAAAAATATGGACCGATGACAGAAAAAGTTCATATAAGACGACAATTTAGACAAATAAAATAAAATAAGAGTAGTTGTTTGATACTTTTTTCGTTTTTAATGAACTTTTTTTTGTTCTTTGTCGTGATTCTTTATTTTTCAGATTTCTCTCGTCAAGATGGATGATTAATTCAAAAAATATATGAAAAAAGTACAAAATAAAAATATATGTATTAAGTTTACAAGAAAAGAACAAAAAGTGACGTTAAAAACTGGGTCCAAACGCGGCCACACACATTGACCCGCCCCAATAGTTCGTACAGTACCAATCTTTGTTCGTTGAAATGCTCGAACCATCTTTCAACGGGTCCGAAGACTCCGAACCACTTCGACAAGTAAAGAGTTATTATACCGTGTGTACCACACTATGGTATGTACATTGCATATCGACCGCTTCCAAGTTCCACCCTTCGATCACCATCACATCTGAACACCACCTCTACAGTCAACAATCAACATAATCAACGGTCCATCTCGAGCCAAACCCAAAAAAGTTCAAATAAAGACCAACAAAATACTAAATCCAAAAGGATTAAGGCTTTTTAATTAAGTGTTCGAACCAGCTTATGCGAAACTCAACTAATTCCAAAGCAGTTATTAATTCATTTAAAATTCAAGATTCGAACTCGAGAGTTCTTACTCTCATCGACACATCCTTGAAAGACGGGCTGTAAATGAACTGAGTCGTTCGTGAACTGTTCGAGACTCGACTCGGTAAAGGCTCGTTCGAGTTCGATTTGTCTACTAAATGAACCAAACCTGAACCTCAATTTTAGGCTCGTTTCATAAATGAGCCGAACATGGACACAACAGTATTTGGCTCGATTAGGCTCGCGAACCTGGAGTATATGTGTATCATGAGAATTTTATATAGTTATATAGTGAAAATTCTAAAACTTGTACAAGTCTAAACGTTTACAATTACTAAAAATTTACTTATGTATATGTTTTTATCATTTTATATGTATGTGAAATTATTTATGTACATAATGAAAAATTTATTTACAGTTTTAGACCTGTATGAGAACATAAAAATATGATATTATTGGATCGTCAAGGCTCATGAACAAGTTCGAGTTCAACCCAAACCTAGACAAGCTCGGTTCGAGTTCGGCTCGTCATAATTTTTATTGAGTTTGGCTCGAGCTCGAGTTCGCTAAAAAACCTAATGAACAAATCTAAACATTCTAATATTCGGCTTGATTCGGCTCGTTTACAGGCGAAAGGAAGTCATGAATTCAACTCCTCTTTCGAAAGTACTAATTTGATTAGTCTAACGATACGGAATTTTGCGAATTTAAAAAAAAGAAAAGAAAAAGAACATCCTTGAAAAAAGTCATTGCTAAATTGCTACTACAATAGCCCATCATTATTCTGAGAGAAAGCAAATTAACAGGCTCCCAAGTTGCACTCAAAATGTGTCCCCTACATTCCAAGCACCAGTTTACATACAAATCTTTCCAGAGATTCAAAATAACTACAACAAAATCATCATCAAAACTAAAAAGAAAAAAGGAAATTTTGATTTCCTACCATAACCAAACAAAGTACACACAAACATTGTTACATAAATACATATTACACTGCAGAATATGTACACAAGACAAAAGGTGGCATACAAAGCTAACTAGCTCTCCTCAACAACTCCAAGATAGATTCAGCATCCCTGATATCCTCACTATCTTGTGACTCTTCATTCCCTTGGGAGAAATCGACACCCGTATAGGTCCGAATACCAGGGCCATGTCCATTACAATCTCTCTCTCTCCCCTGCTGTGCTCGTCTCACTTCCTTCTGATGCTCAGTAAGTTCACTTTTCTTCCTTTTCAAACCCAAACACCCCTTCTTACCAATATCCTCCACTAACTCCACTCTTTTCGAGCTCCTATGTTTGGTTGCAGTGCTTACCCGATATCTCGGTGGAGCATCGATTCTAGAATGGCACGGAATTCTTCTCTTGAAAAGATTGATTTTTCCGTGTCTGGATAGCTTGTCCAAGACCGGTATTAGGCTCTGAGGGTAATCTAGCTTCTCAGTGGCGTATGTGGAATTCCAAAATGTGATTGTTGGATTGGAAATGGAGAGATTTGGGTGGTCGAGTGTTTGCTCGAGGAGAGGTGCTTGGAGTTTAAGGAAGGAGGAATCGAAGGTTAATGGTGGACGACTCTTTTGCAAACGGTTGAGGATTTCAGTCCATAGTAGTTGAAGTTGACGATTGGTGTCCTCGTATGGTTCTTCCGGAGTTGTCATCCACTGAAGCAGTGGAGTTGATATTTTCTGAAAAAATAGACAAGAAAAAAGAAAAGAAAAGGGTTATATAGTTGATAATACCAAAAGCAGAACCAAAAAGGATCAAAATAATTATCAGCTTATTCAAGTTGTTTAGGACCTTTAGGTCATATAAGTAGAAGCAGAAGTTGTGACAAACAAGCTGGCACAAGATGCCAACAAGGGAATGAAGAAAGTAAAACAAGCTACAACAAACACCTCCTATAAGCAACTACATTTATTGCCAGCAACGGCAGCCGTATTTTATCAGGTTGTTCATAAATTTTGTTGCACATAATAATCCCGGCAACGAAAAAAGTTACAAATGAGAGATAAGAACCTGGATAAAGGAAAGAATATCCTCCTTCATGTGAAGCTGGCCAACGAAGTGCACCAACGTTGAGAAAACCCTGCACATCTCATATTGAATAAGATATGAAGACATTTAGGACAATAATGCAAGAGCTGAAAAGAAGAGCACTTTTCTAACTTACCGTAGGATTAAAGGAGGAATAGCGGGTGGAGGGTTTGTTTCTGCCAGCATTCGTGCCAGTGTCATGAATCTACAAAATGCCGCATCAAATATGGGTTAACAATCAAGAGTGAGGAATTGTGGCATAGTGTGAAAACTGCAATCATCTTCATTTAGTTTCCTTTACATGAGATCTATCACGCTAAAAAAAGGACCAAAAATCATAATCATGTCAGTAACAATGTGCTAGGCAAAATTTCGGAGAAAAACAAAGATATGTGGAATCAAATTCCTACTATGTAGTTTTTCATCATCACCAATCCTTCCCTGAGAAGGTTAAGCAAGACTGTTAGGGCATGGAAAAAAATAAATCTTACAGAAAACTCATTTATAAGCTTGAGAATACAAAAGGCACCTGGCCACATACAGCTAGCTTATGGTTTAACAGAATGATTCCCATATGGCCAAGGGTTCAAACTTCAAACACTACATGCATATTCAGTGTAATACAGTGAGGCAAAAGTTATGTAAGCACCCCACAATGACAACTTTGGCATGGTTGTTCAATTTTCAACAAGCAATGTTGCACTCACCTGGCGGTTAAACGCAAAAGATTATTGACGACACTGGATTGCTTATAGTCACCATCATCTGTGTCTATGCTTCCTGTAGATCTTATTGCTGACATCTGACTATCCTCCAAAACACATATCACAACATTTCCATACAAAAACAGGAGGTCATGATTCTGATGGTTGTTGCTTGGATTAAGCTTGCTGCCACACTCAAGTACCTTCATATCTTCATCTAAGCACCTATTTAATGCCAGCGCCAACTCATCGGCAAGAGCATTTGAGGTGGAATTCTCCGAACGGTTGGCACGATTAACACATGCATAAAGTGACTTCCAGACATCAAAAACAAGTTCAAGCTCAAGCTGCCTATGAGATTGAACGGAAACATCAGCTGATTCTTGAATCCCAGTACATTGCTTAATTGTCAATTGCTCCTGATGAACTGAGCATACAGCAAATGGGTAGGACAGTAGCTGGCATAGTGCTAAACAATGAGACATATCAGACCCCAGAGTCAAAAGTGAAATGTCCTTCACTTCATCTACGTACTCTATTAGACCTTTTGATATTGCCACCCATACCTTTAAGTAGTCAAATCCCACATGTTTATACAATAAACCCATAATAGCATGGACAATTTCAGAAGGCTCATATGAGGATAATACAATCTTGACATCTCTGCAGGCATCCTGCATTATGAATTCTGCCCCAGGTGCATTGAAAGTTGACTTTAACACCCCACAAAAATAGAGATTCAATAAATAAACAATTGGTGAGACCATATCCATGTACTCTTTAAACTGGACTCCGGTTACCTCTCCGTGTTTAGTCATATTAGCTGAATTCAAGCGGTCAAAATACTTGAGGTCTAATGCCACCTTGTAAAGAGGGGATCCAAGAATAGAAGGTTCTATCTCTTCAATGACAGCCCCCACAAATTGGAGGGTAGTAAGCCGCAGGTAATTACTGTCAGTGTTCTCTGAAATTATACTTTCGCATATCACCTTTAGCAACTCAAATGTTTTATTCAAACACAACAAAATCTCATCATAATTAATTGATGAATTATTAAATACACATCGGACTCCTTTCATGACAGATCTGAATATCCTCAAGGCAGAATCATGTACCAAACACTTGACTTCTGTGACATTCACCCTTGGCCCTCGATTTATAAGATTTTGAATAATTTTAAAGCAGAAGTCCAACTTATTCAGATCGCAAGGCATCCATTTAATGGGATAATGCTTCCATGACCTTTCAGAAGAAATTGGAGGTCCAGTAGTAGGGATTTTATCTGACAGGTGACAATTCACTTGATTATTCAAGTCACCTTCCAATTCTCCACCTTTGGTCAAAATAAAATCATCAAGCAGATCTAAACAGGTAATCCACACCCAGATGCTCTTACTGTCGGGTGTAACTCGAAACACTTCGTAAAAAACAGGCTCCCAAGCAGTTTTTATCATTGAAGGAGAGTTGACAGAGGAATCTAATGTGTGCAGCAGATAACACCATGTGTTAAGGCAAGATGAGTAAACAGATACGTCGCATCTACTTGACATGATTCCTATTATGGGCGCCATAACAAGCTTTATGCTCTTGGAAAGTGTTTGTCCTTCTGTTCCACTATCGTTCCCGTTGCATGTTCTTCCATGCCGAATAAGAGCATCAATCAAACCTTCCCAGGCAACCTGAAAATTGGAGGCACATACTACGTTTCGTAAGTACCCAAGATAAGAACTTGTATTAGGGTCATGCTCACAACCAACTGTAAGGGTCATGGTAACAGCCACCTAGTAGGTGGTCATTTAGGCGCTTACAAAGACAAGTGAAATTTTCAATACAGATTCCACACTTCTAACATTCTGGATGCATTTTTCTGAACCTGGGTTGTGTCTAGCATTTCTCTTAATGTTATTAAGCATTTCTGAAACACATTTTCTTGAAAAGAAGTTTTGGCCCGGACACAGGGAACTGGTACCATTCAGATACGTAACAAGCCATACACATTATGCACATATGACGAGCATGAATAAAACTATATTTTCCAGCCAATAGAAGTTAGCTATGAAGCACGGATACTCTATTTTGGCCTACGTATCACGTACCGTACGCGTATCGGATACAAATACACTCGGATACGCTCCGGATACGTATCCGATACGTTTTTTTAGAGTATCCTGTTTTTGAAATTAATTTTTGGTATCCCGATACGTTTCGGATATGCTCAGATACGTTGTGGATACGCGCAGGGGTAAAAAAAATATTACTTAAAATATATGGGTCAAAACTACAATAAGGTCTACATATTTATTCCCCCCTTCCTGGACAAGTCGAAAACAGAGAACGAAAGGCAAAAAAAGAAGACGATCGATATCTCATCTCTCTCGACAATGACGGTAAGTCCCTCTCTCGTCTTCTTCTCTCTCGTCTCTCATCTCTCATCTCTCATCTCTCTCTCATTGTGTATCAATGTATATATATACAGGCATATATATATATATATATATCATCTCTCTCTCTCATCTCTCGTCTGATTTAGGGGTTTTTTATGGTATAATATGATTTTAGGGGATTTTTATATTGCTAGGTTAACTAGGAATTTTTATTTTTTTTATATAAAACGTATTGTATCTGTATCCATGCTTCTTAGCTAGCTAACCTCATTTGGCACAATACTGCACGAGTCAGCCAGTGCATGAGGAATTACATAGGCAAGTGACACAGTTGCTTAGGAAAGGGGTTGTCAGTGTCAAAGTTAATCATGTCATGATAGCCTCGTAAGGGCTCATTTGATGATAGATGGCTAAGACGAAGTCTTTTCCACACTACTAGCACAACTGGTGACAAGTTGTTTCCAGTTGTCTTTGATAGTGGACGCACTGAGAACCTTGTCAGAAATGCAATGGTGAGTAAGCTGATAAACCTGGAAAAGTGTAAATTGATAGGTTTATCTCCCTCCGTTTTGTCACCCTTGCATGATTATTCGTCCGTTTTTG